>VXBA01005644.1:276287-405737 GCA_013399895.1 Serilophus lunatus
CGGGCAGCGGCCGCGGCCCGCAGCGGGCACCCTCCGGGCGGCGGGGCCGGGCGGCCGCGCTGCTCCTTCTCTCCCGAAAAACCACCGCGCTGCTCAGACGAGCGAATCGTTTTGAGCAGTCGGCCCTAATTAGAAGCAGCTATTGTAGAGCTTTGTCTCTAAAAGTCCCTTCGATCGTTGGCTAGCATTGCTCTGCGTTCGTTTGAAACACGAAGATTTGGCAGCGAGGAGACGGACCGTGCACGGGTGTCTGCCTCGCGTTGGGTGCCCGCAGCCTCCCCTGTCGCTCCGGAGGTTCGTTCGTGGCCGAGCGGGGGCCGCTCCCCCGGGGATGCCGGAGCGAGGCGCGGCGGTGGGTGTTGCGCCTCCTCCGCCGGGTTTGGAGCGGACACTGATCGTGGGAAAGCTCGGGCACAAAAAAGAACACGGAGGAGGAGGAGGAGGGTTTAACGCCCCCGGTTAAAATGCCACCTGCCCTTCGTTTATTTGCTTTGAAAGGCTGTGAGGCACAGACACTTGTGCTGAGGAAAAAAAAAAAAATTACAGAAAGCTAAACATTGCAGCTTGCCTTGTCTGTTCGGGAACTCTCACCCTGAGCCTAGCATTGTAGTTTTGGTGGCTTTTTTTTTTTCAAGTTGAATTAAATACCTTTATCAGTACTTTGTAGTTGAGGGCTATTAATTTCTAGAGGAGCAGAGATGTGCTCCACATGGAGACGGGTGTTTGCCCGAGGAGCCGGGGCAGCCGTGGCGCTGCGGGCAGGGGCTGGGAGGGAGCCGGGAGTGCCGGGGGAGCTCCTGGAGCCACCTGGACGAGTCCCGTCCCACTGTGCAGCGTGGGGGTGCACCAGCATTGCATCAAGTGTACTGCGTGGAGAAGCCTGGTTTTTAAAGGTATTTAGGGGTTACTTTAGTGGTTTTGACTCTAGTACCGCGTACTTAACTAGGATTTATAGGCGCAATGAGAACGCAAAGGAAGCAAACTTGTGAAGTACTAGTGGCACTGCTGTAACAAGCCTGAAACATAAATCTGTTGTAACATCGATAAGAAGGAGTAAGTAGAAGCTGAGGTTTCCATTGGCCACACAGGGATGGGTGTGGAGCTCATGCATGTGCACTTTTCAGGTGAGGTCCTGAGTCAGTGTCACTTCAGAAGAGTGGGGTTTGGCATTTGAGGTGAGCTCTGAACTGTCTTCTGTAAGCACTCACATATGTATTGCTTTGGAAAACAGTTTTGGCTCGCTCATATCTGCTCATTTTTGTAACCTCTTAATGGTATTTTTCTTTGTTCAGCTTGTGACTGTGGAAGGTTTTGTAGTCTGTGTGTTCAGCTTTGTAAGAGTGCATTTCTCTCATGTGCTTCAGAAATATGTACAAAAAGGTCGATTTTGGCCACAGACTTCATTTGAATGTGAGACTTTTCATTCACAGTGTCGTGAACCTAGCTGAAATTTATGTTGACCCATGAGACTTCTTTTTCTCCTAAATCACTAGTTCTTGTGTGGTAGTTTGAAGAAATAATGCCAAAGTTTTAAGCTAAAAGTTTACTGCAATACTTTATTTCCACAAAATTTAATATATTTTTTTTCCTTGATAATCAGGAGATGATCTGCAACTCTACACTAATGAGGTCTGTTTGTAGACTTTGACAGTGCAGGTTTTTATATTACAGTGTACCTTTTAAATGTTTTTTTTCTCTTCTAGCCCTAATCATACTTGAAAAAATATATTAGGGTTATAAAGTAAACTGGTTTCTTAGTTGGAAGAAAATTCAGTGCTTCTCTTATTGGTTGTAATGAGTATCAATTGTTAGTCGTTTTAACAACTTATGTTGAGCAAATGAAAGCACAAAATCAATTAAAAATTATCTTAAAACTAGGTTAAAACCCCAAGGAAAACCAGAATTTTCGGACCTTCAAAGACAGGGCTCTGAACAAGGAGTAAATGAAGTCTTGGACATGTTTGTGTTCTGTTGTAGCTGTTCCTTCGTGGTGTCCTGTTGCTGCCTCAGCAGAGCTCCAGGAGTTTGCTGGTGGCAGCAGGGCTGTGTTCAGTCTCCACATGCACAGAGCTTTGCTGAGACCTCCTTGGGCCTGAAGCTCTCCCACATCTCTCCTGTCATCGTGAAGTGGAATTTTTCAGAATTTTTCTGGTGTCCAGATGATGTATTTTTTCCCAGAACATTTGCAAATATGAACATGTGCATTGCTGATTCACTGAAGCAAATTTGGTGATTGTGTATCAGATGTTTTAATATGTCCCTAACTCTGCCTTCATAGGTTGTGTCTCTTCATGTGTTTATTGGCATTTTGTGCTGACTCACAGTTCTGAGGTATTTTTTTTATTGTTCTGGAGTTGTATACTATGTATATTATTCCTGATAAAGTAAAATGTGAGCATGAATAAATATAAAGGCAAATGAGGTGACAGAAGGAAAATTAGGTGATTAGGAAAGCAACTCAGGTCTGGTATTTCTGTGTTATTTGTTTAATATGGCTCTCCTGGTATTGGAACAATGCATATGCTAATTAAATGGTTACATCAGGGACAGGCCAAGGGAAAGATTTTCTTTGATTTGCCAGTATTTTCTAATTATTTAAATTTGGTATCTGCTCTTTTGGTTTGTTTTTCAAGCAACTTTTTTATTTTAAGCGCACACCTTTCTCTGAAGCGGATGTGCATTGTACAAAACACGTATGTCCTGAGTAGGCTGAAGTACTTACAGGCACTTGGTGCTTCTCAGAATGTCTTGGCTAAACTGCATAACCCTGCTGTGCTTTTTTTGATAGCATTGTTTAAAAATAATGTAAATTAATAATAGTAAAATAAATGTTGAATCCTATAAGCCATCCTGTGATTAGAACTATTTCATCCCACAATGTTTTCTGTGCTGTGGGAAATATGCTCCCCTTTTCTGCTTTCTTATTACAACAGAGAAATTTTGATTTGAAAGTAACAAATAGTTTTATTCTCATCAGTGTATATATTTTTTTTGGTCACTCTGCAGTATATTCCTTATGGTGTGACCACACAAAACATAAGATGCTTTAGTGAACTGCTTTGCAGAATATTCTCCTAGTGGTTAGAACAGACTAGAGAGAACTGGGAAGTCTTATCTTCTGTAATCCAGTTTAAATTATATTTTCTGAGAATTTGACTGTTGTGCGCTAAGTTTTTCTGTCTGTAATATTTAACTTCTTCCTAGGTAATATTTGTGAAGCAATAGTCATCTGATGAAGGGGGACACAGAATCACAAAGTGGCATTGCTGCACTTCATTGGTAACAGAGAATTGTTGCTGTTCAGTTAGATACAGTTTGCAGAATTAACTCTTTGGTTTTCTCCTGCTTTTTTAAAAGCAGCACACTTACATTCACCTCATGAGCAGTAAGGAGGTTTACACATTGAAGTTGTGGTCACACTTGCCTATTTGCTTTATAAGGTGCCCCTCTCTGACTTCTATCAAACTGTGCTGCAGCATCCAAGGCAAGATTAGATGAATGGAACTAAAACTGTGGGAGGTTTTTTAGTAACTTTAAATATTTGGAAATAAAAATGATGGATTATATGTTTAAGAATTTGCTCAGCAGGAGCATCTGTTCAGTGTGCATGTTTCTGTACATCTGGAGGTTTTTTTTGAAGTGTACAAATAGCATTAACATAGAATATTTAACACAGTGTGTCTGGTTATTGTCATCTTGGCTCATCGTGCTGTTAAATTGAATATGTAGTGCCTTTGCTTTGATGCTGGGGGCTCCCTGAGCTTTGGCAACTGGAGCAGAGTTGATAATGAAGTTCTTGGCTTAATGAATGGAGACACTGTGTGATTGGCACTCTGAAGTGGCTCCTTTGGAAATTAATTAAAGAGTTTGTGCTGTCTCTTAAAAAACAAAACAAAAAACCCAGGAAGAATGTTTTTTGACTTTGGATGCACGTTCTGTCTTTCAGCCCTCTGTGAACCCCCTAATAGCAGTTGGCAGAAAAAGAGTTTGAATACCATGTCAGAGCATTGTCAGTCTGCAGAACCAGTCTAGCCATCTGTTTCTCACCTCTTGATAAATATTTAAAGCAGAAATTTTGCTGAGGGCTTTTGTGCTAAGATTTCACGATTAAAATAAAAGACTATAGAAGATTTGAGGATACCATTGTTGTGAGCTCCCTAGGCCAGAAGCACACCATCTTTTGTAATTAAGAAACCACTGACACTAGAATAATATTTTAGAAATTAGTTATGTTGGACCAAAGAAAGATCAAAGTATATTTGGTGATGTGTCCTTTTTAATCTTTCTTTAAACAGAATTTATTCCATGCCTAAACTCAAGTTTTATTTCTAAAAATATTAAATAACTTGGTTGTGCAAAAGCTATTAAAATTTTTCTTGTACTTTCAATGTCTGTTTCAGACATTGTTTCTTTCTTGTTTTAAAATCATATCTCTTTTTGGAGAAGATAAATTGTGTGGTGATGCTGTCTAATCCTAGAAGTTGTCAAGTGTAATTATATATAGAAAACAGCCACAGAAGGTAAATATGTAGAAGTTAGCTTAAAAAAAGTAGCTGAGTTATGGAGCATATGTCTGTTGTAATTATTTATTGTATATTTGTGGACTAGATTAGAAAATCTGATTATTTTTTTGCTAAATAAAAGTTTTTTTCCTAGCAGTTTGAAACTGGAAAACCTTCCTCTACAGTTACTGGCTGTGGTTATGTAGCCACTAGCATTGCTAATGCAGTTAACAAAACACTGTAAGTAATTCTAAATGTCAAACCATAGCCCATGTGAAAGTTCTTCTGTGCTTTTGAATCTTACTGTTCTGTAAATTTGCTTTCTAGTGTGCTAATGTATACTTTGTTAAAGGCAACGTTCTATTTAATGTGTAGGTGTTTGAGAGATGGGACATGGGTTTCCCACCCCCCAGATTTCTCCTGCAGTTTCACCCACGGGTTGCAGGCAGTGCTCTGCATGGGTTCTCTTTCCATTCAGTGCTCTTGCTGTCCTGGTCTGCACATGTGTGCAAGGAATGTGTCTTGTGGCTGAAGTGTAGAATTACAGTTTTCCATAGGGATGGGATGGCTTTACGTTTCCTCTGTCCTGGGTAAAACGCCTCTGTGAGGTTCCAGTCTTTCTCAAGGAATATTGTGCAGCCTCTCACCCTTGTGAAGACTTCTGAGATTTCCAGATATAAAGTTGTGTGAAGATCAGATACTTGATTATTGAAAGTGTAGTTACTTTAGGCTTTGGAGTGAAAACAATTGGATGGAGCTTTAGTTGCAAATAATGTTTGTCCACAGTTTTCCAGCAATTGTCTGGTTCATAAACATTTGACCTTTTCACTGATTTTTCCAGGAAGGGGTGTGTCATTGTCATGAGGTTTTATCAGTTTGGGTTTGATGTTGAACATGGTTTAATTTAAGAATGCATACATGTGTCCTTGACTATCTGTTTAGGAAGGGGTGTTTTTTTCAGTTTTGAAAATTTTATCACCTGGTATCTATTAAAAAGGCATCTGTTTTTATTTATGGCCCCACTTGTTTGTGTACTTGGAGATGCATTTGCTTTTCAATGGAGTTTGTACAAACATACATGGGACTTTATTAATCTGGAAGTTCTGAGCACTGGAAAAATATTACTGCTTTTTAAAAAATGTATACAGTATCCTTATTCATAATACAAAATCTGAGAGTTGCCTATATCGAGATGCCAAATGTAATTTGATTTTCCTGAGTGAGAATAGAGGAGAGTGTTTGAGATTGTAAGATCTTTTATCTCAGCCGAGCAGAGGATTTCTTTTATGAGTGTATCTGTCAAAATAATGATCCTTTGGAATGGCAAATCCATCAGAATTTGGGATGGAGAAAAACAGAGAGAAATCTGTTGTCAATGTGTTCATGTGGCGAGGGCTGCCCAAGGAAGTGTGGTTTGTGCTTTCAACTGTTGGCAAGTAAATGCTGGAGGACAGAAGGTTTGTGTTAGTGCTCGTGTAGAGGTGTCTCTGATGCTGCAGACCTACAGAAATGAGTCTGAAATGACTAAAAGTGAAATGGTGTATTTAAATTAGTTCTTATACTGGATTGATCTGGGTGAGACCCTCCATTATTAATACAGTAGTTAGATACTGCAGTCCTTACATTTGCAGAGCGCCTTTTTGTGTGCTTGGTAAAGCCAGTAATTGAGTCACTCAGGGTGTTACATTTTTTTTTTTAATGTGGAGGGAAGTTATTTAACACATTTCAGATTAAGTTTTCATTGTTCATAGCGCACATGTGCATACTTTTGAAGCAACTTGAATTCTTTTTGGTAGAAGAAGAATTCCCCAAAGTCCAGATATGTTCAGCTTTTTCCTTGTAATGGTGAACAAACTGTTCAGTGGAAGCTGAAATTCCAATCAGCTTGTTTCACTTTGCCCCTGGTGAATTTACGTACCCCAGTCCCAGTGCTCTCTTGGCAGAAAGTGGAGAGGTTTGTCTTCAGTGCTTCAGCTGGATGGGAAAAGAAGCAAAAAAAGTATTATACTAATAAGAGCCTTCTGTTTTTCATTACAGTGCAGACCCTCTACACTGACTTTGTTTATGGAATTATCTGCAATAAATTTCTGAGTTGCTGTTTTTTTCTCAGCTACAAGTTCTTGTCTGAGAGGAGAGTGGCACAAGTGTTGTATTTCCTGCTGGGTGACAAGAATCAGAAAGGGCTTAATTTTGGGAATACTAAATTTTCTGATGATTTCTACTGTGTGGAAATTGGAAATAGTTACATGTAAGATTCACAAATATCTTTTCTTTGATTTTTTTTTCTTTTATCAGAACTCTGCTTCTACTTTGTCATTTACAATGAAAAGGGCATTAGACTGCTGAAACTTTTGCCGAAACTTTTGGGCATCGTGGTTCGTACAATTGTCCATAGTTTTGTTACTTTTTACATCTTTTGAAGGAGAAGTGCAATCTTACTATGAGCTAAACTGCTAATATTGCAGTACCTGAATTTTTCTTGGGCTTTACTGTGGAATTCTTGTATCATCTTAGACAAGTGAATTTACTTTTTATCTCTTAGTTGGGTTGTAAAATTGGAATAAAGTTTGTTCGTTATAAACAAATTAATATTGTAACAATACCTGCATTTGTAGAATTCTTCAATATTCCTAATGTGTAAGGGCAAAGCACTGTAGTGTTTTAAAATTTTAAAAGCCAAACGTGAAAAGCAACGAATTATAATGACTTGGCCTGATAGTTTTTGGTTGGTCTGTCTACTTGGAGTCCTCACTTGAGTGGGCAAAGTCTGCTCTGTACTAATGAGATTGTTCACCACCTTTTCTTTAGTAGTATCTGTGTAACCCTCGTTCTTTTATCTTGGTTTTGACTGGGATACAGTTAATTTGCTGCTGAGCAGCTGATACAGTTGCTGTGCTTTGGATACTCACAACCGTTTTTTTCAGAAGGCAAATAAATAGGCTGCAAATCTCTTCTCCGTGGCTGGTACACAGGGAATAGTACAACATGCATTTTTGTTGTTCCATATTAAGTAAAGGATATTTTTTCAGTGTTTTGCAATGAAATGACACCTTAATTTGCATTTGGAGTTATTTAAGTACTAAAGAACCTCTGAAATTGGGCAGCAATTGCAGTGGAGAATTGAAAGGTGGGCCCTAACTTTTGGCATCCTTGAGGGAACCAGATGTGAGTGAAGGTGATGACATGGGTGTGCCTTCTGGATCTTCATATACTTTGTAAATCCTTTGGAAAGAGAGCATTTGACTGCTGGATTCTTTCTCCTAATGGATGCCCAATTGAAGTGGATGTGAAAACCTCACTTTATAAATTCTGGATGGTAGAGTATTTGAGAGAGTTTTCCTTGAGTGTGTCTTGTACACTTTATTTTTACTCCAGATGCTTAATTTCTCTCAGAGAAGGTAAATAATGTTTTACTTGTCTAATAATATCTTTAAATAAGCATTTAGTTTAGGTGGCATAGGGTTTTCTTGTGGCTGTGAGTGGGAAAATAATTGATTTGTGTGAACCCAAGACAACACCTGTGCTGCAGTGCAGTTGTCTGTCTCTGCAGCAGGGGAATATTCTGGAAGAGGGAACTGTAATGCTTTTAGTGCTCTACACTTTTTTATAATAAATGGATAAATTGTTCCTGTTTCAGCTGTTATAGTGTCCTGCAATTTTTTTCCCTATCTGTCTGAAGTTAGTCACAATTAGAGGAGTATTTAGGGTATTTGTCATCTTTAACTGATAGCTGGAGTGTATCTTATGTTTGTATTTAGGTAGAACCTGGTACTATTAGTCACACAGGGGCCTTGTGTTGTGCTGCATTCTACAGAAACTCAGTATAAAAAGCATGCTCTATCCAATTAACTTTGAATTCCAGCAGGTCAGTTAGTGATCATGCCAAATGAGAGCTGTGCAAAACCCAGTTTTATTCAGCAGGATGGGCAGTGATCTCAGCTGCAGCATCTTACCTGTTTCTTCTGGTAAGCCTTGCAGGCCTAGGGTGGCTGTGGGGTGAACCTTTGCTTTGTCATGTTTGCAGGGCGTGAACACAAAGGCAGCCTAAGGGAATGCAGGAAGTACTTGTCGAAATGTGCAAGGGAGTGTTGGATTCTCGAGGAAAGCAAACAGTAATCCTTGGGTATAATGAGGTAATAAGCTGGAATCATCCAGCAGTGCCCTGGAAAGTGAGGTTAAGAAGCTAATGCCTGATGGATAGAGAAGGATGCACAGAGACAGAAAGAGATAATGCTTAAGAAGCATGCAGGTGAAATGATAATCTCTGAATACCAGAGAAAATGTTGTGCTGTAATTGAAAAATGATATGGCTAGAGAATGATTGAAGATTGTAGATATTGGAGTAGTTAGAAAGAGGCCAATTCTAACAAAAAAAGAAAAAAAAAGTAGAAATTGTTAGTAGATTTGAGATCCAGGGAGAAGTCAAATGCTCGGGTAAAAGGTTAAGATCCTAGTTTATAAAAGGTACAAACCAAAGTGCAGTAGCTGCAAAGATATAATGCACGTTATATGCATTTTAATGAGACTTGCTTTATCTTAGTTTTTCTCTGAAAACAAGTTTGAATTTTTGATTAGTAAATGGAAAACTGTTTGGAGGTCTCTTAGTGGGGACTGATAAAACAGTTTTGTTCTGAAGAGCCAAATACAGGCTCCCTCATTCCCCTAAGATCCACTTTTATTTAGACCCCATTAGTGCAGATACTCATCTACATCTTTATTTTTACCAATATTTGTTCATTTTCTGAGCAAAGGTCTTGCAGGATTAGTGAAACTCATTAAAGTGCTTGAGAATAAGTATTGCATACCAGGAAATGCTCAGAGCAGGTTTTTATTTTTAAGAGGGAGTATTTGCAAACTAGCTCTACCTGTAGCTTGTATTTGCCGGACTGTGAAATTTAAATCAGCAACAATTACTGACGCTTTGTTATTTTCTTTAATTAGTTAATGGATCTCTTTTCAGGCTTATGAGTTTTGACTGCTGTGAACTGTGATTTAGGAAAACAAGGATAAGTACTTGAGTTTATGAATGGTGAAA
Source organism: Serilophus lunatus (assembly GCA_013399895.1). NCBI lineage: Eukaryota > Metazoa > Chordata > Aves > Passeriformes > Eurylaimidae > Serilophus > Serilophus lunatus. The sequence continues at coordinate 285,825 of VXBA01005644.1, forward strand.
ATTTTACTGTCGAAGGATTCATAATTGATCTATTTAATGAAACATTTTATTGTAATAACTGTGGGTTTTACTGACTGGGAAATTTACTGAACAGTAGATGATGACATTTGAGATCTATGCAATATGGTCAAGAAGATGTTACATATTTGTTTGGATGAGGTTCTTCAGCATTTTGCAGTAAGGTGGTAAATCCAGACTGGAATATCTGGTTATGTTTTGTGTCTAAGAAGATGGTAAGTTTAAAAGAGGAAAAAATAAATAAAAATAAATAGTCCCTTATCAGGAAAATCCTAATGCTTGAGATTTTTCTACATCATAAGTAACATGAGGAGAATGTAGACTGTACAGTTCTATGAAACTTCAGTAGAAATGTCTCCATGTGAGGGAAGCTGAGCCGTTTTGTGAAGTATCCTGACTCTGCATGATACTCAAATATTTACTCTTGTAGCAAGAGGTGTGGTGGTCTGATTAAGTCTTTAGGTTGAGACTGAGGAGTTAGAGGTTGTGGGTTATTTGTTTTGGTTTATCGTAATTGCTTCTTTGTTTTGCAAAAGATGTGAGGCCTTTTGTGTTATTGCTGCTGAACTTTTGCATTCCCTTAACCTGGATCTATTATCCTGTCTCCCCAAGCTTGAGACCCTGTTAATACTAAGAGCTCTCTATAGTAACAAGGGCAACTTCTTTCTAAAATGGCATTTTAAGAACCATTTTCCCTTCGGTATTGGCGCTAGGGAGTGTAACTGTTACCTTGCCAGGACCAAGGGTGCAGTTCTGCTGCACTGGCCGAGCGCTTGAGAGAGACAAGTGTGAGGCCATGAGTTCCAGCTTTACATTCCACAGCTCTGAGGGGAAATACCAGTGTAGGAGCAGTTAGCTGTGTGCAACAGGAAGTTATTACTGGGAGACCCATCCAGTTAGAGGATTCAGTTGGAGTTTTGTAAAGCCAGGGATTGCCTTTGTATATTAGAACCTCAGTAGGTGCAAACAAAACCAATGTCAGGCTGTTCTTCGTGCTTGGATGTCTCAGCACCCAGTGGTTTCCACTTATTTCTAAGGGGTTGTTATTTAGTTTCACTGAAATCTCAAGTGTTGAACTAAAATTATTTAGGGATTTAAAATTCTTAAAAATGAGATGCCAGTGGTATTTATGCCTAGTGATTCTTAGATAAAACGTTTTTCCATGTTCTGTCTGGTTTATACTTCAAGGCTGTAATTGTGGGCTGTGTAATAAATACATTTTGACGTCATTGGTATAAAATGTCTTGCAATTTTGACAAAATGTGTTATTGTCTGAAGGTGATAGTGCTGACTGACCAGGGTTCATGTTTTTTTTTTTTTCAGTCATGATGTACAATGGAATATCAGTGCTTCAAAGTTTTGGCCTTGACTTCTAATTCTGAAAGGAGGGAGAGCTGTTGTTTCGTCTTTATACAGACCTTATGTGGGAGTCCTGCTGTTAGTTTGTATATACTGGATGCTGGGAAACTTGGAATAGTGAATTTCTTAGACATTGTATATAAATGCTTTCTGTGATACAATGTAGACTATTTGTCGTACTTTGTACTTAGCATTTCAAATTTTATCGTGCAGGCATAATCAGCCTCTAAGTCAGACACAAAACTTGTGGCTTTCATGACTGTTTTTCTTCATTATGTCATTGGAAAAGAGGTTTGATTTTTCGCTGACTTCTGTTCATTTGTGGGAAGAGGATCATGCTCCTGTATCTCCCAAGTTAATCTCACTGTTGTTTGGATGTTGCCTGTGATGCTTTTAGGGGTGTTACCAGTTATTCTGTTAGGAAGACAGCATAACTTTTCAAAATGTTGGTTCTCCATGTCCTTTCTCAATCAGTATAAAACAGACTTTCCTGTAGGGTAAAAGGGCTTTTGTTCTTTAAGGAAAGTGGTTAGTTTTAAAGCATTTCTTCAAGAGCATTTTGGATTATTTACTGAAAAACATCACTTATTGTTCAATGTTTTGCTATTTTAATTCCATGAAGACTTAGTGAAATGAGTGCTTAGGAAAGACAGGAGTAACACTTCATGTTGTAGAGTGAAAAGGGGCAGAATCACCTCCCTCAACCTGTTGGCAGTGCTCTTCCTAATGTACTCCAGGACACCATTGGCCTTCTTTGGCCACAGGGGCACACTGCTGACTCGTGGACAGCTTATCCACCAGGACCCCCCGGTCCTTCTCCACAGATCTGCTTTCCAGCAGGTCAAACCCCAGCCTGTGCTGGTGCATGGGGTTATTCTTGCCCAGGTGCAGGACCCTGCATTCGCCCTTGTTGAATTTCAGAAGGTTCCCCTGTGCCCATCTCTCCAATGTGTTGAGGTCCCTCTGAGGGGCTGCACAGCACTCTGGGGTATCAGCCACTCCTCCTTTGTGTTGTCAGCAAACTTGCTGAGAAGGCATCTGCCTCATCATGCAAGTAAGTCATTGATGAATAAGTTGAACGTTACTGGGCCCTTGAGGTTCGGTTACAGGTCAGGTACAGAGATTTAATGCTCGCTTGTCTGTGCCTTTCAGATCTCCACTGTACTCTTGTGTGAATAACCTTATATTTTGGTTAGTTTAGTCAGGAAGGAAATAACTACAGAAGGTAGGCTTCTGCTGAAGTACCTTTTAATTTCTACATTGGCTGTTCGTTTGACCCACAATAAGAAATTGGTTCTTCAATAAGAGATTGATTCTGTCTGCTGTCAGTATTGCCAGATGTGACCCTGTCATTCGTGTTTACTACTGTCCTGAGTGTGAGTATTGTCTGTCTTCCTTCAGAAATATTTGCACTGGTCATGCTATAAATTTGCCTGCTTTCACCATTGAATTCCTAGAGTGGTGTGGAATATATTTATGGAGCTCATTGTCTTTTTAATATGCTGGATTACAGAAACAGTATGAAATTGAGCTGTTTTAAATTTGGGCTTTGTATATGTTTTGGAAAGAATAAGGAACTGAGCTATGACAGTTTAAAAATGCCGGGTTTCCAGTACACTGAAGTTTATTCTCAGCTTTTGTGTATACAACTTCTGTGTCCAAATATGCTGTAAGAGGGTTGTTTTACACTTTAAAAATGTAACTGCTGTAATGGAAGTGCATATGCTTATGGTTAAATTACATAGCTTTTTTAGTTTCCTTTGTAATTTAAGATACTTGGCAAGGAAAAATACATTTCTAACCTAGAAGATAAATAGTATGTGTTTGTAGGATTTGAATTACCAAAAAAGCACATTTCTACTAGAAAAAGAAAGTTAACACTCTTCTTACAGGCTATGATTCTAAAGTGTGTTGTGAGATGTGGGAGGACTTCACTGTATCTTTCTAGTCTCACATCTTAAGAACTGAGATAAACTGATACACGGCAGTGTACAGTGTTACATTTTAATGTTATCTGAATCACAAAACATTGAAAAATTCCATTGTTTTGAAAGTGCCAATAGTAACATCTGGTTTTAGTTTAAATTCTTTATTCAGTTACGTTAATGTTACTATGAAATTTGCTTTAAAAATAATGAGTGCAGTAGATTCCTTTCAAGACAGAGGATGTTTTTTGTGTGGGTGTTGGTTTTGTTTTGGTTTTTGGGTCTGGGTGCTTGTTGTTTGTTGGGGTTTTTGTGTGTGTGTGTTTTGTTTTTTTCTTCCAGGGTGTTCTCTGTATGTGAAATTAATGTTCCAAAGAGGATAGGAAGGCTCTAATTTACTGCCATGTTAATTTCCTGTTAGTGTATGGATCTGGTTTGATGGGAGCTGATAACAACGCTAGGAAATACCTTCTCATATTCAAGTTGCATTCACTGTAGATTCCTGCATAGAGAGAGTAGTTGAGACAGTTTATCAGAGTTGTGCTGAATAAGGAGATTTTGTCCGTGTCTGTGCTTATTAAAGCTAAAAGATTCACGTTACCAGAAGATCCAAGTTGTTGTACTTTTACTGGGTGTTGTAATTACATGTATTGCAAGAAATTATCTGAAACTTAAGACCAGAATATGTTTGTTTTATTCTTGTGCTGTAAGTTTTATTTTATGAGTTCATTGTTTACTCCAGTTGCTGTTCAAAAATAATGCCATGAAATATATTTTTTTAAGGAACTGTTGACATGAGTTTAAGAATCTAAATAAACAATGTGCACCTTTATTAAATATACATGAGGAAAGTTGTAAGGGATATACCTTGCTCTCTGTGTGTTGAAATGGTGAAGTTCTACTGCTCATACTCTGTGCCTGGATTCTATATAGATATTTTTACACTATATTTGTCCCAGTTGTCAAATGATAAACAACATGATTCAACCCATTCCAAATAGGTTCTTTTCTTTCTAGTTATTTTATCGAGACAAGACCTAAATATGCATCATTTAATTGTGAAACACACTGAATTTCACTTGTCTGCTTGGAGTTTGTCCATCTTACTCGTTAAACAGTGTATAGTTTTTAGGTCAGTTGAAGATGGTATCCTCAGAACAGTCTCCTTACTAGCTGAGCAGATAAATACAAGGAAGTGATATTTGGATGAGAGGGAAGTTGGTACTCTCCCTTCTTTTTTGCTTCCCCCAGCTGGCAGAAAGTACTTCCTTGTTTTAAATTTGAATCACTTGCTATCACAGGCCTCTTGGCTTTTTGAGGAGTTCAGAGCTATGACTGGTATGGTTCAGAACTGTAGAAGATTTATTCCAACTTAGAGTTATTTAAAATGTCATAATTCAGTAAAACTCAGTACATAGTGTAAGCAGAATGTCACGATAATGCCCGTGGTGTTACATGTGCCACAGCTTGTGCAGTTGTGTGGGTACATGTAAGGGATGGAGCAGTGACCATGTCCTGCAAAGCAGTGGACTCACTCCATTGCAACCCGAGGAGCAGCCAAGCCAGTGGATCTTGTTTTCTGAATTTGTGATGTAGGGCATCACAGGGTTCTGTAATAATATTCCATGTGCTAAACCTTTATCTTTCCCCTGTTGTCTCGCTGTAACATAGACACCACTCCCTTCTTGTCTTGAGCACACTGTTCCCTCCCTTAATGTATGGAGAGGAAAAAAACCAGTGCATACTCTGCTTGCTAGATGTTTGCCAGACTGGCCAGAACAGCAACTTAACTATTCAATGAAGAAGTTGGCGGTAGGTAAGATTTCTTTCCTGCTTTTACATATCTTTAAAAAATATCCTTCAGAATGCAGAAAGAGATTGTCACATGTACAAGAACTGGAGAGTGTCAGGGCTGGTTGCTGAGTCAGTGTCCTGTGGGTGGGTGCATTTTTAATAATATTGTGGAAGTATCTGTAATTGGTAGAGAAGCATTTAAAAGGTTTTGAAGTTTTCAGTAGTTTCACCAATGAGTTGTTTGGTCACGCACTAAAACATTCACCTTATACACTGAGTGTCAAGCCATGTAGTAATACTTTATGTCTCAAGAACTAAATGATTCTTCCCACAATTTTTCAGAAATGAAAGTTTTGCAGCATTGTTCCCCATGCCAGATACCATTAATCAATCATACAGTAAATGTGCTGGTTTTGTGCAGAACTTGTTCACAGGAGGCCTCACATGGCTGTTGGTCACACAGCAAATTCAGTGTTCTGCTGCTTCGTTGCTGTATAGCCCCACTGTTTTTTACTCCGATTCCAGTGTTGCTGTAAAGATGGGATTTTCTCCAGCTATTTTTTATAATGAGCAACAGCATCTCTAAGCATTGTACAAACAGTAGTAGCATTTCTTACTGTGATGCATCATATCACACTTACTTCATTTAGGGTTAAACATAGTCTTCCTGTCTCCTTTTCCAAGTGACATAACTAGGACCAAAATGTACTTATGCTTCAATCTGTTTATTAACAGCATTCAGCCATTCCCAGGAGACTCAGGAAGTGCCTGTTTTCTTGCTTGGCTATGGTGAAAATAATATTTCTTTGTGTTTAGGGGAATGGAGATAATTTTGTCCTTTGTGTACATAAGACAAGTGGAATGACGTTCCTGTGTTAAGGTGGCAACTATTTTAATCCAATAATGCTTAAAAAGATATGATTTGCGATCTGCTGTTGTTTTGGATAGAGATGTTTGAAAATGGTCTGTTGTGTGTTAAAGTGGGAGTTAGTCCTAAAAGTAGAACTTGTGTGTTTCAGGACTAAGCTGTTTCAAATGCAAATAAGACAAGTATTTTAAAAATCTCTATGAAGAGCATATGTGAAAAAAAGCTGGTAAAGTTTATTTAAAGAAAAATTCTCCCAATTAAATGTTCAATAAGTGTAAGGGACTGTTTGAAAGCTGAGTGGATTCTGATCTAGTTTTCAAGGTAGGAATTCCTGGTCTGTATTTTATGTATGGTTGTATTCTAGTGATACGTGCTTCATATGAGTGCATATGTGTTTATATTTTTCTCAAGTGGTTGTGGCAAGGAAGTCCATTCTGTTTGCCTGGCACACAACGTGTTACCTCCGTACCAACTTGTAGGTAAAGATGTTAAAGCTGATACCTCCCCACAGTGAACAGCCTGCTTGCTGACAAGCACAATGTGAAGAGGCTGTGATGGGTAGCAGAGAGGAAGGATTCCTGTAACCATGTTCTAGCCATGACACACTGTGTCGGTGGAACTTCCCTGGAGCAGGAGATGGTGCAATTAGGAAACTGCCCTCCCTGCCTGCTGGAGAAAGACAGCAGGGGTCCCCTGAGAGGAGCAGAAACCAGACCCATAGGTGCACCTACACAGATTTGAAGTTTTCTTTACTTAGGTTCACATCATGATTCAGTGAGGCAAACACACCACCTCAGTTCTTACAAACGTGCCCGTCCTTTATCTGAAGAATTCTGGAGGTGAGTCATTAGCAGGACAAATAGGTGTGGCTGTTGAGATGCTGTCTGTGGCAATGTCTTCCCTTGCTCTCTTGTCCTAACGTTGGGGCTCAGTGTCCCACCTGTAAACTCTTTCATCACTTCATTCTGATAGAAAGAAAACTTTTGGTAGAAAACTATTGCTGTTAAAATCTAATGGTTAGTCCGGCTGATCCATTCAGTGGCGTGGGTGAACTGGAGTGCACAGCTGTAATCTCTAATGTCTTTCAGCTGACCTGTTAATCTCCAGAGGCAGAACTTGATTCTGTTGTAGTTCTGGCTGCTCATTCCAAAAGCAGTCACAAATGTTTTCACTCTTACTCTGTCTGTGGTAAGTTTCTGTCCTTTCCTGGAAAATAAATGTGTCTGTCACACCTGTGAAGTTGTTAACTGTCAAACAAGACGTCGCCTCCTGCCAGACCTGACTTTGTTCTAAAGTTTCCAAAGCAGTTCCTTTGCTACTGGTCTGAGGACATCTTTAAAAAGAAAAACAGACTTTGTATTTCTCTTCCTCAATTGCAGCTCTCCATTTTTAGCCTTGCTTTAGAAACCTGCCTTGCTGCATACCTCATCTTACAGCTTCGCTAGATATCCAGTGGCTCAATACTACCTTTGAGGTTTTTGCTCACTTTATTGTGCAAACATTTTACTAATCATAGAAATCGACTTTTTAAAATCAAAGTTGACAGTGGTATTGTGTTGCTTTTGAAGAGTATACGCAAAAGCTTAACAGGCAAATAGATTTCTCATCCTTTGTTCATGCTATGAATTCTTAATTCTTTAAAGCAAAGTAGTTTTTTGTCCAGCTAAGGGTGATTTTTTTTAATTCCTGTTGTTCTCCTTTTCATATTGAGCACTGTGCATTTTTAGCAGTTTCTCACTTAAATCTTTTCAAGCTGTGACATAGCTTACTGGTAACACCAGTGCCTTAATTTTTGCAAGCAAAATGGCTCCATGTCCTGCAAACTGTTTTCAGAAATTCTTTGTAGGAATTATTTTTCATGCCTCCAAGAGATTAGTAGTTTTTCTTTTTAGTATCCTGTACATGTGCCTGTACAGTCTATAGTGAACTTTTGTGTCAATATGAAATTAAAATGGGAAGTACTGTTTAATCTATTTATATGGACCTGTAATTTTTTTCTCTCAATTTGAGGGCCTCTGCTTTATTTCGAGTGTAGCTATGGCTTTTGATGTTGCTGCTCTGAGCCTTCTCATTGATACTAATCTTCAAGTCCATAAAACACTTAGCCTTTAATTTTGCTCACAGCCACATTTTTTCCCCTCTCTTAACTGTAGTACCTTAATTGTTTTCAGAGAGGAATGAGGTATTATTTGCAGATTAGTCTGGAGGCTACAATCCAGAAATCGTAGAAAGCAGAAAAGCAAAACACTTTCTTTTTTGTTTTTGATATAGAAACAGGTCTTTGTTTGTTTCTAGACTTAAAATTAAGGGGATGTTTTGAAAAAATGAACTACTGTTTAGCTAGAAGCAGCTTTTGTCTGCCTGATAGGAAGAAGTACATTTCAGTTGCAAGGAAAAAAGAAAGACCAGAAGACCAAATTGATAATTATAAAAACAAGCAGGCAGGAATACAGAGAAGTGATAATGAGTTCAGACAGTATAATAGAAGAGCTATTATCCTAGGATAGAAAAGGAAGCAGGAATGCATAGACACAAAAGTAGAAACCCCAAACAGACACTTTATAATGTTTTGTAACTGAAAATATTTAACTTCTTGAGTAGAGTTCAGTCTTTTGTTCTTATGCAGTACTGCATGCAGGAAAGAAGGACATTATGCAGAATTTACCCTGTCATTTAAATTTATGCATAATTCAGGTTCATTTGATAAACCCTCATGGGCTTTAATTGGGTAAACAAGAACTCCAGTGATCAGTGTGGAGTTATATAATCAGCCACATTTTCTCACTTGTATTACTGTGGACTTGCAGTCCTGTGGTTAAGTAAGTTATTTCTTTTCATAAAGTGATAATAAAATACAACATTTCCATCCATATTTGTGCTGGGGCTTTTTTGATGCCAGGTGTTTTAAGGGTTTTTTCCCCCCTGAACAAGACCTGACTGCTGCTTTTCCATGCTTTGAACACTGTCACAGTATGTATTTCCTTATACCAGACTGTGTAAGTGTTAAGAATTCAGAGAGCAAAATATGGGATTGATTTTTCTAATCTACCACTCACTGACTTGGAAGTTTAGACTGGCTGGGCAGTCTGGACAGCAAAGAGTTGGGGAAAAAAACCTCTAATCTTGAGCCAGTGCTTCAAAACTGCAAACAAGATCACTTGAGTAACTGCCACCTCAAATTGTGGTGAGATAAAAGTATGGAAATAATGATGTACAGTTGGGTCAAGGAGGAACAAAATGATTGTAGAATAATTAACGCGGAGTATCATGATTTCAAATAGAATGTTTTATTAAGTAGATTTTAAAGATATTGCAAATGTAATTGATGGAGACAGGTCTATATACTTCTGTGTTTAATGTGATTCTTAAAGCTTTCAGCTGTGTTGTCTGGAGGTCAGTGAAATGGGAGACTAATCAGCAGGTCCATGTTGATGCAGTAAACTGGTTTACTTATCGCAAAGCAATAATAGAGTAAAACAAAAGGATTTTTTACAGAATGTGATGCCCCAATCCTAGCTTAAAATGCAAGTAGAATTGTTTTCCATAGTTACGAAAGCTGGGAACATTAACCTTAAAAAATCTCATTCTTGTTTAATGCCTTTTATTTGAAACTCCCACACTAGTCCAATGTCTGGACTAAGTACTGGTAGCTTTACGAAGACTGAAGGTTTGGTATTGCTGTAGCATTCCCTTCAAGCTCATCCCTCTGAAGAGATCTCCATGTTTTTCTTTTGATTGGTCCTTGAGGTTTGTTTGGGGAAAACACAAATGTCTCAGAGAGGGGAGAGCGAATCTTGAGTTTGACTCGGGAGAGTCTGTTTTGTCTTCGGTGCAGGTTTGATTCAGCCTGGCTCTTGCTTTGGTGCTTCAGCTGCTGGGAAGCTTCCTGGTATCTGCAAATACACAGTAACTTTAGAACTGCAAACCTGGAGTATTTGTAGTCGATCTGTGGTTCCAGTAAATAATCTGAAAGTAAAATTTAGAGAGGTGACTTTTGTTTTGGAATAGTCTGTATTGACCTGCTACAAACTGGTTGTCAAGTGTCAGAGTTGTTTGTTTATAATGCGGAGACCTTGGACTGTGTTCCAGCTTTTGAGTGGGCAGTTTCTACTTGAGGCCACCATCCATTAGCTGACCTTAATCGGTTTAATAATAGTCAGCTGCAGTTTTAATAAGGTTTTTTTAACAAAAATTGTCTGCTCAGCTGCTAAGGGATGTGGGGAGTTAGTAGACAAACAGCAATATATATTTGCCTGAAAATTTTGTTGGAGAACACACTTCATTATCAAGGTGTAGATGGCAGATATTGTAGGACATGGTCTTTCTTTTTTTTAATTGCTTTTGCAGATCTCTAATTAATGCAGTTTCCACATTTCTTATAAAGGAGCTAGCCAAATTAAAACACTGATATAGTTATGTTCAAATTGCAGGTTTAAATTTTTTTGCAACTATTTGGCCCATTTTCTTCTCGGTAGAGTATTGCCTGTTTTTTGCTATTTTTTTTTTCCGTTGAAGTCATCACTTGTTTTTTATCTCAGTGCATTAATCTGATTTCCTTTTTAGCAGTCTGGAAAATTTGCTGTTTGTGTTCCTGTATGAAAAGAAAACCTTTTTTGCTTAGAGGCCCAGAGCTCAAACATGTCTGCTTCTGGAGAGAAGTTGGAAGGACCATGTGTAAATTTTTGACTCACCTCTAGAAACCTTTACAAAAAGGCCATTCTTTCTGCTTATTCATTGATGTTGCCTTTTATCTTCTGCTTATTTATCTCACTGGCTTTATAGAGCAGTGTAAGGTGATTTTTGTGACACTAGTTCATTGTTTGTAGAGAATTCAAAAAATTGTGAAGATGTGGGATAATCCTACAAAGCTGTCTTTGCATAGAGCATACTGTTTCTAGAATCAGATCAGAAGAAGAGGAACTGAGGAAAAAAAGAGTTTTTGTCACTTGGTCAGTGATGAATTACTTCTAGTAAAGGGTGATAGCATGTCAAATGTTACTTTTTTCCATTCCAGTTTGAAAAATATTTGGAGAGACACCCTCTCTGGTTGCATGTTTGGAAACATAAGTAATGCGGTGTTTGGTAATGCTAATGAAACCTTAGCAGCAAATGAGAGCTTTGTGGACTAAAGAGCCTAAGTAGGACAGCACAGGCTTTGTTCTGCTGTGTGCTGAGGGAAGTCAGTTCTTCTTAACACTATTAGATGTGGACTCCATGCCAGAAGCACCTTTTGGATGCTAGGTTAATTTTGTAGGAGTGATTACAAAAATGAGTAGAAAAAAGAAAGGTTTCTTGAGACTGATGATGTATTTCTATGCATATTTGCAATTGTGTTTTGACACTACAGCACGGTAGCTGTCTCCCTCTTCACACTCTCAAACAGTGCATGTACAGCTTTTCTAAAAACAGTAGCAAGAATGTCACTTTATTTGACAAAGGATTAGAGTGGAAATGTCCAGTTGGTGTAAAGTGAAGGCATAAGAATAATATGAGATACAGGTCGTGGTTACCCAGATCCATTAAAATCCTGTCTTTGGTTCCTCTCCTGTCTCTTGGCTGTTTATGTGGATCTGTGGTGAAACAGCTCAGGGAAAACGGTGGTGATTTTGGTGGAGAGAGGGATGCAGAGTCTGCAGCAGAGGCTGGTGGATACTTCTGATTGGCAGTGCTTGTGATTGCACTGAAGTGTTTAAGGCACCAGTGGCTGTGGTTGTTAGTCTGTGGGGGAGGATACTAAGACTGCAAGGCAAAAATTGAGGGCAACCTTAATCCTGTTATGTTCTTTTTATTCTTGTTGACTGTATATAGTTGTGTTGATGTTGCATGTCTTTAAGTGATGTGTTTTCCTTGAGTCTTAAGCCCAGCAGCATTTTATGGCATTTTTTGATTTAACTTTAGACATCCTACTGTGTGTTGAAATTTAACTTAAATTGCTAATGCTAAAGGTGGCCATCATTCATTAGGCTGAGGGAAGTTACTGAGTCTGCAAGACATAGCCTCTGATAAACATCCCTCACAGTTTTCTGTGTAAGTTAAATAAACTTTGAGCTTTATTGCTTTCTTAGCTCCTTTTCTTTTTCTACTTTTTAAAAAATTTACTGTGAAGTATATTTGGATTCAGCATATACAAGACACAAACTTTGATGCTGCAATTACTTGCCTTTTTAGATTACTAAATGATTGTTAAAAAAAATTATTGTAAATGCTGCTGTAAGCTGGAAATCCTTGATTTTTCCACTGTGGTAGATTTTTTAGAGTAAAATGCAAATATGTGTTAGACTAAAATGTTTGCTAGGCTGAGCTGTTTTTTTTTTTTTTTGGCTAGGTTGTATTATTCACTCCTGCCAAATTCTTAACTCTCATATTTCCACTTGTTCTTTGAATTTTCCACTTTTCCTAATTAGTTTATCTTCCAACTGTTATCAGTACTAAATACAGTGAAAGATTGTTTTGAAGATGTTTAATGATTTAAAAAATTCCTCAACTTTTTTTTTTTAAAGTGTGGTTTATTTTTGACTGTTTCTCGTCTTTGTTGTGTGCCCTGGCTTTGATACAACTTTCTTAGTGGCTAAGGGCAGGTTTGCTTTCTCCTGCTAGAGCTGATCATGAACTGTGTTTATAGTTTTGATTTAATAAATGTTTTTGATATGCAAAGTCCACCCAATTTAGTCATGCAGCTATAATGTGCATTTGTTTTCAGTGGGTAATCATGAAAAGAATTTTTTTGTATTTTTTGTATAATGAAATTAAAATTTCTTGTGCTATGAAACTGTCAAATCTCTATTTACCTAATAGTGGTATTTTGTTATGTCTGTTATCTTGGTGGAAAAGATCCACTTTTGAAATAAAGGATTTTGAGAGGGAAAAAAAGACGTGTGCATTGTGAAAGTGATCAAAGACTGCTTACAGCATAAAATGCAAGTATTTAGAGCCTTTTTTATAAAAAGACCTAGATCTGTGCCTGTGTCTAGTATATGTATGTAGACACTGACTTATAACTTGAATAACTTGAATCCAAGTAGCAAGCATTCCCTCACAGCACAACTCATGAATAAATTGTGTCATTTTTGCTTAACTAATTGTGGGTATTTTTGTTTCCTTTTGTTTTTAAAGGATCAGTTTGATAACTTGGACAAGCATACACAGTGGGGCATTGACTTCTTGGAGAAATACGCAAAGTTTGTAAAAGAAAGGATAGAAATTGAGCAAAACTATGCAAAACAACTGAGGTAAGGCTTTTTTTCTTTTCAGAAGGATCTTAACAGTTACTTAAAATCACTGTATCAGATAATGGGCAAGTATGTAATGTCATGATTAATGACTGTTTTTCATTTACAGAATGAATTAGATCACTAGTTGTTTTCATGACAGAACCGTCCAAAACAGAAAATTATCTTTGGGTGTGCACTTACTTGTTTGCTTGTTTTTGCCTTCTCTCCCACTCTTCCCTCCCACCCTTCAGATCTTTGAACTAAAAAGGTTTAAGACTTAAAATTAAAGGTTCAAAACAAGGAAAACCACAGTAATATTTTTTCACTTTTAGCGTGTTTATTGTAAAGTGCATTATCCTTATCTACACTTGTGTGTGTATGTGGTCTCTCAATAGTCAAGCCTCTGCTACTAATTAATTTCTCATGTTGAATTGGCAGGAGGCACACTACATTGTGTTAAGATATCTGATTGAAATGATTGGGCAGAACTTGGGAAAGCAGCAGATCTTCCTGTCCTTAGTGTGCACCCTTTCCATAGCTGGTCTGTTCCCTTTGGGTGAGACTGTAACCCAGCCACCCTTTATCTTACCTCTGCAGTTTACTTTGTTTTGCTGCCAAGTGAAACATCTTTTAGGTCCAGTAGGAATTTCCCTTCAGGGATCATACCAAGAGAGTAGCTGCAATGAAGTGGCAGAGAAGCATATTCTTCAAAAGAAAGTTGGATAGATTTTTACCTAAAGGTGCGCTCGGTGCTTGAAGAACAAAATTTAAAGTAAGGCACTTCTGTGAACTTAGCCTTCACCTGTAATCTTTGCTGTCCTGAATTCCTTTGAGGATTCAGATGAAGCTGTTGCCTAGCCCTTGTCAGGCTGAAACTGATAGCAGCTTCTCTCCTGTGGCTTCTTCCATCATCTCATCACTGGCAAACTAGATTGTCACCAGATAGAGAATTGAGAAATCCTTCCTCATAAATACAGTAATAAGGTTCACAGCTGAGGGTATGGATGTTCTCTGCCTAGGCTGCTCATTTCCTTTTTGATATTTTTTTTTTACCAGTTTCTTTTGATCCAGTTGTGTATATTCACCTAACAATAACCCAATACTTTACTGAAGAAATTTTTTTTTAAAGGAAGGAAATAAATACCACCTTTTCAAAGTTGGTGTAGAAGAACTTCAGGATAAAGGAAATTTGGGAGCTTGCACAGCCCAGTTCACAGCCCAGTTTTGATTTGTTTTCAGTTGTCTGTTTAAAAATAGAAATGTGTTTTATTTGCACAGATCTGTTGTGATCTTTTCATTAAGTACTATGAACAAATGCCATTTTGCTTAATTGTATTTAAAAGTTCATTCCACAGCTAGCAAGATGAGATGTCACATTACTACTTCAGGATTTGACTAAAAATGTGAGATTTTTCTCTGTTCCACATTTTACTTGGGGTAAAACTATTGATTTTTCTTGAAGTGTCTTTCAAAAATGAAAGAGTTTTGTCAAGTACCCCTTCTGTCAGATGCCTGGACTGACTGTCTGTGTGCAGTAAGTATGACAGTTTTGGGAAGCACAGGTCTTGCTGCACACACGTTGTACAGTGCATGCATGCACTTCCTGCCTGCTGCCCACGAAGTCTGGACAGCACACACATGAGAGGGTGACTGATTTTCTGCCAGTAGACCAGTTTGTGAAGCTACTCTTTGATATTCTTGCCTATATATTCTTTGGGGGAGACTTGATTGTTTAGCAGTGAACTGTCTTGTTGATAACAAGTTGATTTCAGCCATCATTGCTCTTGAGGATGCTCACCATTTTCAACCATGTAAAACAGTCATGTGGCCCAGGGTAGATGAGATGAAGCAAAATTTTCACCCAGAAGAGTTAGCCATCCTGCAGCTTGCCCCTGAGGAGTTCTGAGAGAGGTGATCTTGTGGGATGGACTGTGGTTGTGGTGAACTTTAGTGCTGGCAGCATATTATCTGTGAGATGCTAATATCTCTGATGGAAATTTCTAGTAATCACTGTTTTTTTTTCTTTGTGTAATGAAATACAATCTGAAAAACAGTGTTGAGAATATCTTTATAAATGAACTTTATAACTGAGTTTAATTACACCCTTGTTTAGTAGATGTTTAAACAGTAATGGTGAGTGGTCACCTCTTGGTAGTTCTGTGGCTCTCTCAGTGCTTGAGTGGGAGACCAAGATAAAACAAGTTTAATCAAGGAGCTAATGCTAGTGATGTATGGTGGTATTTTTTTGTGCCTTGGCTTCAGCGTGGCCATGAAAATTCTGTTGAGATCATCGATGGATCTTATGCTCATAGACTTAAACCCAGCAATGAAAACTTGAGAGAATTTTCTTAACAGTTTTCAGTAAGTGTCCTGGCAGAAATTCATACTCACTTTGCATATATTCTTGCATTTTGATGATTTTTTTTTTTTATGCTGTCACAACTTAGTGATGAGGCTTTCTTTCCCAGGTGTAACAGCTGTTCCAAGTCTTCTAGGAGATGACAAGTGATGCATGTACAGCATATGAGGAACTGTTTGAGTGAACTCACTGTATTCTTACTGTATGCAGTTATTGCAGTTTGTGATTGCTTAGTCCAGAAATGAGAACTTGTGGGAATCATGTCCAAATGCTGGTTTTAAGTTGCAAGAAATTCCTTGCTATTTTTCTGTGGTACTGAGAAAAAGTATAAGAAAAATTGAAATTTTCTACCTAGAGAGCTTGTCTTCTCTTTGTCTGCAATATACTTTGTGCTACAAAAAGGCCATTATAATTTTATTTTCTTTGAGCTAACTTAAAGGGAAATCTAAAATTTTGTGTAGCATAGGTCTCAACTAATGTATTGTGTTACCCCAAGGATTGCAAAGGTTATTATAGGCTGTTACTGAGATACGGGGATATGAATCAGGACAAACACATCGCAGTGTACAGTGTCGATTAACACATTTCTTTTTAATGATATGATTGTTTACTTTGTATTTTATAAGTGGAAAAAATGAGATTTAGTATGTGCCAAATTACTGGGCTCTTGGCTGAATTTTTAAATTGAATTCTCAGATGCTGTTTTGGATCAGCACTGTTTTGTAAAAGGGGCGAGGTGAAGGTCTGCTTTGTTTACTTCCACATCACACACAAAATTATTCTGGAGGTTCACTCCCTTTTTGTCTTGTCTGAAACATTACAACACTTGAGCAGACAGAGGAGTTCTTTCTCTGATGTTGGGCAGCAGTACAAGTTATACCTGCAGTTGTAGATGAAACTACCATGTGGAATAAAATTTCTGAATGTGGTCAGCTTCTCTGTTGTCAGTTTAAAGCAAATAATGATAATTGTTCTTGAGTTGTTTGTTGCCCTTTAAAATTGCACATTGTGATCTCTGTCTACTTTGAGAAAATAGTTTTTCGTGTTCCTTCTGCATACTAGTGTGTATAAGTGGTGTTTTCCAAAATAGACTATTAATATTTGCATATATCTAGTCAGATTGAGACATAGTTTCCACATTTTTATATGCAGTGTCTTGGAAACATTATTGAATTGTTGAGATTAAAAGGGTGTAAGCTCAAATTTAAATGGGGACACAGATTATCACCACATGTGATAATTTCTCAAATCTCTTCCTTTGATTGGAGCTGAGAATTTACACTATTGCTTACTATCCAAATATGGTTGTGGCAGGTTTTTCTATAGTGATGTTTCTACAAGCCTAAACATATGAGTTTTTAGTGGTTCCTTGGTTATTCAGCTTTGTAAATTCAAATTCCAGGTTACAATTTTTTAAGATTCATCGCTTCATTTAAAAGTTTTTCTGATGAGATATTAAATGCAGTTAATAGTCCTTGTTTTCACCTAGTCCATAATACTGATACTCAATCACTGAAGCCATCAGAACCGTATCAAAACTGTGACTTTACGTATAAATGTGAAATGCCTTTAAGCTCTTAGTGCAATTTTAGTAACTTCTGAAAGCAAAAAGATTTGTTCCCAGGCTCATTTGTAGCATGATACAGAGGCTGTAGAGGTTTAGTATAAGCAGATTCCACAGTACCTGAGCTGTTACCTTAGTAGAAATTATACCATATTTATGCTGCTGCTTCTGCTCTTTATATTCTATATTAATTGATGGAAGAAAACTTAGTTTTGATTTGATAAACACAATTTTTGTACACATCTGCAAAATTTTGTGTGGCTGTTTTATGTACCAGGACTATATGTAATTTTAATTTATTAACTGGGGTGCTTTTTGAAATTTCTGCCTATGTGAGTGAGGTGGTACTTCTTTTAAAAATCAGATTCCTGTCTTATTGGTGTTGACCTGAGACGAATTTGTAGCAGGAAGAGAGGCTGATAAAATTACAGGAGCAGCACAATTGGATGTGATTAGTCCTGTATGAAATCTGCTTCCAGATGGCTGTAAGACAGAGTGTGGTAGAAGTGTGAATTGTACTTCTTAAGAGGATTAAAGTGTCATCAACTACACTTTTTTTTAAGGAAGTAGAGAACAATTACTCTTGTAGATTTGGTTCAGTTCTGATGATCCACAATTACTTATGCAGTTTTCTTATAAACTAGTCCAGATCCTTACTTGGATTCTGAGGATTAGGCATGGATTTACATGAAGATGTTAGAGAATGTTGTGTCTCCTTGAAAGTGTCAACTGGTTCCTCTTTGAAATAAAGCTTCACTCCTCAGATCCGAGCTCATGCTAACTGCTTGTCAACCTGTGCTCTTTCAAGCATTTAAATGTAATGCATCTGTTTTTATTAAGTGTTGGTAAAACACTTGGAAACGCCGTTTATGCTGAATTGGTCACATGAACACGGGCTTTTTCTTTGATCTTTAAATTCTGCGTTTGCTTGTTGTTTTGTATTTATTGCCTTTGATTATTCTACCTTGTACTGTTACTTAATTTTAAATCCTGATCACAGTGTCTCAAAACTTTATGTTCCTTTGATCCCAAGGCAGGTGGGATTGGCTAAGGAAAGTGACCTTTAGTAGGAGGAAAAGATTATATAACATATTTCTTTGTAGAAATAGTAAACATTTGCATTGAAGGATGAAACCAGAACAGAAATTGGCATGCTAGTAAATAATCTGTATTTTTGACTCTTCTTTCCTATCTCTTTACTCTGTATGGCTTTTACTAAGTCACTACTTTTTCACTTTTAACAACTCTGAACATCTTTCCTTGAAAAGGCTTATGCCTTTTGGTTGCTTAGCTACTGCACTGTATGTGTGCCATGCATTTCACATGCTGAATAATACGATGAATTTTAGGAGTTTCCTAGAGGAGTGAAACAGAAATGTAAGGGAAAATGAAACATAGGAAAGTTACTTAGTCAATGTTACTAGTTTCTTTCTGTTACTCAGGTTTATGCATTTTCCAATCAAAATATCTGCATTCAGTCCCTGCCAAGCAGGATGTTACAACAGGCAGTGGATTCTGGTGATAGCAAGAAGAGATTCTTGCTTGAGCATCAGTAAGAAAGATACTATAAAATGTGTAGATAATTTTTAAAAATTCAGTGTTTTTCTTGTTTCTGTGTACACATTGATGCCAATGTGGACTTGTGTTATCATAGTTGCTTTTTTGGTTGTATTCTCAGGGGGTATGGAAACAGACAAATGGTCTAACCTTGCTACTTCCACACCAACTCCCTCATATTTTGGTATATGCTTCATGGCTGGACATAATCTCACTGTGTGTACTCTTGTATTGTAGAGATGCCTTCCAGATAAATGTGTTTGAGAAATTGAACAACCCTAACCCTAGGGTTAGGTTATTTTTGATGAAAGCAGAATTAGCACTCTTAGTAATAAGGTAGTTCATAGTTTGTAACATCTGAAGTTACATAAAGACAGTGGGATGAGATACACAACATTGCATGCAAGATTTTTTTCTCCTAGAATCTTCTCTTACTCCTCCTTTCCTCTTTTTTCTGCATTTTATGGTAAGCAGATTGTTTCATATCAGTGTTCTCAGAAATTGGCCTATGATGCTGTGTTAAGTGCTGGTCCTATGTATTGTCTTTTAGACAGTTGCTTGGTTTCTAAAAACTTGATATATGCAATGCTGGTGGTAGGGCAAATTGTAAAATCTTTTTTTTTTTTCTGAAAAGAAATGTTGCCTTTTCTGTTCTGGAAATGTCCTTATTGAAGATTTGGAGATAATGTGGTTAAAATCTTTGACCTGAATCTACACTCAAAGCTTAATTCAGGCATGGAGTTTGTGCTCATGGGTATAGCACACACTGTCTGTATGTTACACAATGGTCATACATTTGCTTTGTTCTTGTCTGCAAGCTTCTTCTGCATGCATGAAAAAGATGTTAAATAAAGAACTCATTATTTTATGTCTAGTCACTGTGCAGTCGAGGTTTTAAAGTATTTATGTATTGTTCTGTTGACTTAAAACTTTGAAAACGCCATAGATTTCTGCCTTGTGTTATCTAACGGACCCTTATAAGATGACAGAGGGAATAAGGTTGTTCTTGGAAGTCATTAAAAAGAAATCATTTGTTCATGCGTTTTTCTATGTGTGTCTTCTCAAAGGAGACTCTAAAATAGCATCTTTCTTTTCATTCTTCCTTAATAGAAATCTGGTTAAGAAGTACTGTCCTAAACGATCACCAAAAGATGAGGAACCCAGGTAAAAATACGCATTTCAAGTTCTAAGTATAAATAATGAATACTAGCAGTATATGCTATCCTTTTATGGATTTTTAAGATAAAGTATCTAACTGGCTAAGAGAACAAAAGAATTGTGCTTGGCTTCTTGTAGTTCCACTGCAATTCTTAAGCATAAAACCTTTGCTTACTCCTATTAGTATTTTAACGTAGTAAACATGGCAGGTTGTGCTTGCTCCCTTTCCAAACGAATCTTTAGGTAACTGAAGTTTTGAAAGCAGAAGTCTAGCATGCTTTGTACAGTCTTCTTTTTTTAAGGAAAGCAATTATGTGTCCTTAGTTTAATAGAGTTTTCCAGTGCATTTTTATGGCAGTGCAAATGCAGCTATGCATCTGTATTCTGAGATTCAGATGTACACAAAATTGTCACGTTTCAGGCAAAAATGCTAACTTGCTTTGACTACGGAGACAAAAATAAGTGAACATCTCATAGTGGAGGGACAATTTGTGCTAAGCAACTTCCTTTATCAGAGACATGCTTGTTTTGCTGTCCATGGCTATAGCCATTTTTAAAATTTATTTAGAAGAGCACAATGCTGTTCTTTTGCTTTAGTGATTAGTCTTAGGAAATACAAAAAGTGGGCAAGTTTCAGGTTGCAGCCAGAGCAGATGCTGTGCAGAGTGCCTGAGAATTCACAGTAGGATTTCCTGTAGCTCTTTTAACTACATAAAGATCCTGGATCACCAGGGAATAAGCTTTCCAGTTCTAGGGTGGCATTTGAAATTCCCAAGAGCCAAGCCTATGGAGATGGCAGTATTCCACACATAAAAGAGACAAAGATGCTTATTTTAATGTGGTGCCTGTTTTTTTTTCCCTTTCTTCCCTTCCACACACACTTTCTACCCTTTGCCCCTCCTCTTCCCCCTTTTTAGTGCCAGCCATAGTGGCACCTTACTTCCAGCCAAGAGGTGGGCAGGCAAACAGGCAGCTGTCTCCAGAGCTGATAGGAAACTTGTTCTGTAGAACATCCATCGGGATGCATATGAGTGGTATGATTGGCATGTTCCACCCTCAAGACTACCAAGCACATCATCTCTGCAGCAAGTTCAGCCTCCGAGCCTAGGGACGTATGTATCCGTTCCCAAGCTCAGGCCTCTCAGTTGGCAGCTTAGGAGATACCACTATACTACAGGGCTTTCCAGGTAGTATTCTTCTTCTTTCTTTTCCATCCACAAACCCCCCTATTCTTATAAAATGTATTTGAAGAGACATTGCAACATATAGTACATACTAGGCTTAACATAGGCTTTCCCAGCTTGTATTTCTACTGTAACTCAATTAGCATTAAGATAAGGTGTGTTGTAAAGTGTGCATTTAATCAGGAGTACAGACTATACTAAAAGAAGTCCCGTCTAAAAAAAGCCTGTGTAACCTTTTGTGTATGTTTGTGTGTGTATGTGCTTTTTGTCAGGTTTACTTCATGTATTGCCTTTTTTAACATCCTTAATGAGTTGAATGACTATGCAGGACAACGAGAAGTAGTTGCAGAAGAAATGGGACACAGAGTGTATGGAGAACTGATGAGATATTCTCATGATCTAAAAACTGAGAGAAAAATGGTAATTTTAATATTTTTATTTGAAAATAGGATATCAGAATGTATATTTTTTAATGAATTGGTATATGTTTACCTAGTTTAATAAACGTGGCAATAAGTTTTGTAATACATTGTAATACCTTTCTAAAACACAAAGTTATTCTATATGTTTATGTGTTGGTTTATTACAGTTATTAAACTTAAAAATTAATATCTTGTGAGAGAGTGTTTACTATTAAACTTTTTTGCCATCTGTGTTACTGTAATTTTCGTTGCAGTAATTTCCATTTTCATGTGTGGTACTGTGTTCTCAGAAATTGGCCTGTGATACTGTGTTAACTGCTAGTCCTATGTGTTGTCTTTTAGACAGTTGCTTGATTTCTAAAAGCATGATAATTTTCATCAGTGGTACTGTTCTTATGTGATTAGTAATGTCTTCCAAAGAGTACCAGTAACTTCTGGGAGATACTGCACATCACAGGCTGTCAGCTAGAGGGGGGGGGACTAACTGATGGTAATAATACTAAAAAGATAGGCAAGCTAAACTTATTTGTGGTGGTTTTAGCATCTTCAGGAGGGGCGAAAGGCTCAGCAGTATCTGGACATGTGCTGGAAACAGATGGATAATGTGAGTTGGTGTGATTTTTTTTTTTGCTGTTAGATAATACACAGTGTGTAAGTGGAATTGTTGTCAACTCTCTTAATTAAATTTTAGTGTTTAGCTGTAATACTGAAAGTCCAAGTAAATTAGTAGCATCCAAAATATAGTTCAATGTATTTATATTTCCTTGGTTAAAAATATCTCCTGTAAACAGCTTCTGTGTGTATGTTTGAGTAAAGCCTTGGCTTTCATTCAGCAGAACCAGCATAAAGGAATGTTTTTAACATGGGTACAGACTTTGGTTGTTTCTTCTTGGGCTACTAATAATGGCAAGAATGATGAAATCTTAAGTCAGTGTGTTTGACTTGAGTTTGAAGGCTTTGTACATGAGGTTTATTCAAGAATACCACTATAGACTATTGTACTTCCAGGAGGTAAAATCACTTCTTATCAGAGAAATGCAGAAAGTGACCGTTCTAGAAAAGGGCCTCTTTTTCTTGAAAGCCTCTTTTTCTTGAAAGAAATGCTTTTAAAGATAAGAAAATATAAAATTCAGTCAAGTCTCTTCAAAGAATATCTAGTCTCTGATATTCTACTGATTTTGTGTCTTACAAATTTATTATATCTTTGATCCAGATTATTGTGAAGCGATACTGGAGAGGTGAATTTCTGTTTTGCTGTTGTGGTCTCAGATAAGCAGAGTCTTGCTTCATTGTCATGTCAGAGATTAACTCATTGTCAGAGGATCAGAATAGAGGCAGGTGTGGTAGTTTTAGATGCTGTCACCCTTCACCAATATAATTCCCAGAGTTCAGCTCAAACAATCAGTTGTGTTGTGTGCACTGTATTTACTGGAGTGCAGTCAGTCTTCTACAAGTGTACAGCCCTTAAGGGACACACTACCCTCGACTGCACTGAAGCAGGAGAGCAGTGTTCTCACAGTCTCTGATGCAGTTTTTCTTCAGAGATGCTGAATTCTTGAGCTGCAGCAATTTTTCCTACAGCAGTTGTCTTGACAACAGCCAGATATATTGAACATCACGTACATTAAATACTGCTGTGTGTGCTACCTACAGCTGCACCAGTTGGTATGAATACCAATGATGTTTGTGATGTAGATACATCCTTCAGATTGCCTTCAAAATAATATAGTTGAATTTACTCAAGTAAAATTCCTTACTGAAGAAGGAACTTGAAAATTTTGCTCCTACAGGTCCATGTTTGTTTTCTACCCTGTAACTTTTATTTAGGTTATTGAAGTCAGGCTAGAAAGTGGACTTGTATGTTTATAATAAACTGTGGATCTTTGTAATGGGTTGTAGCATAATTGCAGTTTCTGTGCTGATACTTCAAGGAAATAGAAAAGTTGAAAATTTTTTAGATTAGTTGCTGTGATAACAATGTGCTCATTTAAAGCTACTTAGTGAATTTAAGATATTTAAATGGAAGCATTGATATTTAGAATTCATAATTAATCTATGAAAATGAACGGGAACAGTGACTGTTGAAGCAGTAAGTTTGTGCCTTTTGTAGAGCAAAAAGAAATTTGAGAGAGAATGCAGAGAGGCAGAGAAGGCACAGCAAAGCTATGAACGACTGGACAATGACACTAATGCAACAAAGGCTGATGTTGAGAAGGTAAGGGCAGTGGCCTTTATTGTAAATAATATTTTATTTGCACGTTTATCATCACTACTGGAACATTGAGTGTATAAAATGGTGTATAAAATATGCTTATTTATTATGTGCAAAATAGAAGTTACAGTAAAATGTAAGACAGCATGGGAAGAGAGGATGTTTCATTAGTCTTGAGACAATGTTTTTTTAGATAGAATGTGAATGGTTTGGCTTGGAAGGGACCTTGAAGATCCCATCCAACCCAGCGCCAGGGATGAGGCATCTACAGCTTCTCTGAGCAACCTGTTCCAGTGCCTCATCATCCTCAAAGTGAATTTTTTCCTAATGTCTAATTTAAACCTGCCCTCTATGAGTTTGAAGCCGTACCCCTTTGTTCTGTCATAACATGCTTTTGTAGAAAGTCCCTCTCCAGCTCTCTTGTGGACCTTTTAGGTACTGAAGGGTGCTCTAAGGTGTCCCTGAAGGCTCCTTTTCTCCAGGCTGAACAATCCCAACTCTCTCAGCCCGTTTTCATAGGAGGGATGCTCCAGCCCTCTGATCTTCTTTATGACCCTCCTATGGACTCTGTGCAGCAGGTCTGTGTCCATCCTGTGCTGGGGGCACTCCAACTGGGATCTCACCAGAGTGGAATAGAGGGGCAGAGTCACCTCCCTCAACCTGCTGGCCACACTGCTTTTGGTACGGGCCAGGGCCCATTTGGATTTCTGGGCTGTGAATGTTCATTGCAAGGACCCCCAGGTCCTTCTCCTCAGAGCTGCTCTCAATCCATTCTCTGCCCAGCCTGTGTTAGTGCTTGGGATTGCCCTGACTCAGATGCAGAACCCTTGCACTTGGCCTTGTTGGTCCCTCTGGATGTCTGTGGTGATTGTCTTCCTTAAACAGGCAGGCTTTCTGGTGTTTGGGATATCGTGGTGTATATATTCAGTCACTTCATGGTTTTTAAAATATGCATTTAAGCAGGATGGCTAAGGGAGCTAAAATGATCGTTGCTTTTTCTGTATATAGCAAATGAGGTTTGTAGAGTTATCAGTATGTATGAATTCTCACGTTCTTTTTATTCCAATTATAAAGATATTAGTTTTTATGATTTGCAACTAGTGTTTTTGCATAGTTGGTAAGATAAAGTAATGCTGTGTGTCATTGAAAAGCACAAACATGTTTAACCTGGTAACACTTTCCTGTTAGGCTAAGCAACAGTTAAACCTGCGCACACACATGGCTGATGAAAACAAAAATGAATATGCTGCACAACTACAGAATTTTAATGGGGAACAGCACAAACACTACTACATTGTCATTCCTCAGATTTATAAGGTAAAAAAATTGACAAAGTATGTCTGATCTTCTAAAGAAGTACATTTTAGAATTTTGAACTTTGTTTTTAGGATCTTAATGGATAAGTTTATCAAGAAATTAGCATAATCATGATACAACCTGTGTTTTATCACAAGACTTACTGCTTATATTTTTGCTTGGATTTGTAACAAAAATCTTCAGTTGCATTTTCTATAAGATTTTATAGACTCATTGTTTCAATATTGCTGAAGAGGTCTGGCAGAATATGCATTTGAGACATCTGAGTGACAGCTAGTATTTAAAACAATCATTCTAATAAGGTTTGATCACTAGTTCTCGTGATATTTGTATGTGTGTGTGAGTGTTTTTCCTCTGGCAGAGATGAAGGAAAGCACATGGTGACTGTGTAGTTTAATGTATCTCATGCACAGGTGTAAAATGGGTGATTTGGAGGCAGAAGTACCAGCCCCCCCCCATCCCCAGCTGGTCTCTGTTTTGTCAATATTGCCAGCAATCCACAGATTTCTCTAGAACAATTAAAAAAAAATCAATGTTTTGTATATTTCAGTATTTTGATTTCTTGAGATGCCTTATGTAACTATTAAGATGTTTTTTAACATTCTTTTAAAAGCAGAGAGACTTTGCAAAACTAATTAAAGTACTTGGTGGGTGTCAGGTGAGGAGAGTTCAGAGGTATGTTGGCATGTACCTCCAGCCATTTGGGAGAATAGATGTGGGAACTGATCCTGAGATGGGGAGTGAGGAAATGGAAAGTGAAATGCTGGCTTTATTTTAGGGTATATCAAGTTAATTGTACTCAATATTTTTCAGAAGCACAAGTCAGTTACTATTTTTTTAAAAAAAATACTTATTAAATGGTCTAGGATCCACAGAAGAAAATTACCTTGTCTTATTGAAGAATTTTCCAATATTTTAACTTAAGCAGCACTACAGTGGATCTGACATTAACACACTGGTGAAAGAATTGCAGACAGCTCCCAGGAAAAACAGTTCAGTCATCTTTGTAGCTTGGACCAGAGTTTTGCTTTACTGCCTTTATTTCTCTAGGGTTAAGGTCCATTATCACTGTAAGGTATTACTTACATTTTCTAAACTCTACAGTAAGAGCAAAAAGGCCTAGTCCTGCTTTCTCTTGGGACAGCACTTTTATTATTTCCTTGCAAGTATTTGGTAACATTCTGTGGGAGAACCTTGGGAAAGGGGTTTAGCATGACTAGGTTGTTGTTTTCTTTTGGAGCGATGAAATTGAAAACCATTTGTGACATCTGCCTTAGTGTAGACACAGGAAAGGTCCAACTTCTTACCTAGTTTTTGACGACCTACTGGTATATGTGCTATTTGGTTTTGTTTCCTTTCTGGTTTTGTTTTTTTTGTTTTTTACCTTCAATTAGGCCAAAGGTCCAGGGCTATTACCTTAATAGTATTCTTGTTAATTTGTTCTTTTTTGTTCTGTTCCAGTAACTTTTACTGCAAATCTTATGTAATGGTATTCTTTTCTTTATTTTCTTGCACACTTCTAAAGGAAATGGTTTGTATTTCAAATCAGAGATCGTGTCTAAACTGGGGATAAATTTTGATTTTTCTTGTTTTTGTCCTATTTTTTAAATAATTGATATTTATTGGGAAGCATAAAAGTAGAAGCAAGATGGAGATATTTATCACCAGAGAGAAATTACTTGGAACAAGAATGAGGAGATGTAGAACTCAGTAAAATTTCTTCACTGTCGTTTTCATTTTTGCATGAAACAAATACTTTCAACTTAATAGTTGCCTGTAGGCATTGTACACGTGCTTTATAAAAGAAGGAAAAGCAAGTCCAGTCCTTTACTTAATTTTTATAAATCAGAGTATAAACTCTTTGTAACTACTGTTCTGGGCATCTTAACTCTATGTCCAAAAGGT
Source organism: Serilophus lunatus (assembly GCA_013399895.1). Lineage (NCBI taxonomy): Eukaryota > Metazoa > Chordata > Aves > Passeriformes > Eurylaimidae > Serilophus > Serilophus lunatus. The sequence goes on from VXBA01005644.1 coordinate 312,678, forward strand.
CTTTTAAGTTCTGTTTTGTTAAGCAAATAAAAATACTAGTAAAGCACAGAAGTTCTGTACTGTGGTGAGCACAGTAACTGCGTATGTCAGGATTGAGGGGGGAAAATCTACAAATGAAAGCTTTACTTTATCTTTCTTTGCACTTGCAGCAACTTCAAGAAATGGATGAAAGGAGGACTATCAAACTTAGCGAATGTTACAAAGGCTTTGCTGACTCTGAGCGCAAGGTCATTCCAATCATCTCTAAATGCTTGGAAGGGATGATCCTGGCCGCAAAGTCGGTCGATGAGCACAGAGTAAGTAGAACTGAGTAATTTTACTTAAAAGTGTGTGAGCAATTTAACTCTTAGGGAAGCTGTGGAGAGGGGGAAGACTGATTTAACCTGTGCATTTATCTTTCTGTTGTCAAATGTTTGTCTGCTTTGAAAGTGTTGTGACTTCAATTTTAGCTTAAGTGATCACTTTCACTTTGGTGTCTGCTTTCTTCCTGTCTTGCTGATTCTGTGCGATCTGAAGATCTTTGACACTTTCTCATTGTGTTTGATTTTGGACACATTGTTTTGGTTATCCTGAAATATCCTAGAAAACCAGCACAGTTGGTATTTTCTCCTTTATGTAGCATTAAATCTTATTAAGGGTGTTCAGTTAACAAAGTATCATTCCATGTCCTGTTTGATTGCAGTCATTGCCACTTCTTTCTTATTCCTTATAATATAGGTTCTTTCCCATTACATCTTAGTACATCTGGTTTCTCAGTGTGTTCTTCATTTCAGTGCCAATATTGAAAGATCAAAAGGTGGAGCAGTAGTTTGTCCCTAAAGCACGTCCTATTTTAAATTTGTGATAACCCTTGGGAAGTATTAGCTGGATTCTGAATAGCAGAATATGCTTTGATACACACTCTTAAAAACTGCTGAGATAGAAGAACTTGTGTTGCCTTAACTTGCTCTATCCAAAAGCATGTGTTTCAAGCTCACTCTTACTTTCCCATCTCTGCAATTAAAGGAAAAATATGTCTCCCTGTGTTTTGTCTCTCTGGTTCTTGATGGGTTTGCTTTTTAAACGCCTTAATGTCCTATGTTTAGGACTCTCAACTAGTGATAGACTGCTTCAAATCTGGTTTTGAACCTCCTGGAGATTTTCCATTTGAAGACTACAGTCAGAATATTTACAGAACTATCTCTGATGGAACCATCAGTACACCAAAGCAGGAAGGAATGAGAATTGATTCAAAAACTACAGTCGGCAAGGCTAAAGGAAAGCTGTGGCTATTTGGAAAGAAGCCAAAGGTAACAGTTAAGCAATTACTATTTGGAAAATTAAAATGTGAACAACTAGAATGCATGGGACCAGCAATTTCTTTATTTTAAAATAACCTTCCACTTGCCTGCCACCATCTTTTAAAATATGTGTCAGGAGATCTGAAGCTTTGAATAGGTTCTCGCTGGAGGAATTTTTTCAGTTTTCCTTATAGTGATTTGTGTCTGGGAATGTTTTCAATAGTAATTTGATAAAAGTAGCTTACCATTATTGCAATGTTTCTAAGATTCTGTAGAGACTTTCTGCAACTGCTTAGAAAAGGTGTTAATTGTGAATGTAAAAATGAGGAGAGGAGGAGTGTGCTTTGGAATTGGGCAGTTCTCGGATCTCTCTTTCATAATACAAAGAGGAACCCCATTCTTAATGTCACATTTATAAATAGAAGTGTTATATAGATTTTTTATTATACCTGCTGCTTTTGAAAACTTCTGACATTTGTCTGAAAACTAAAGTTCCTAATACCTCATTGATAAAACATACTGTTGAAGCCCCATACTGGTAAATGTCCTAGAAAATGTTACTATGAAATTGGTAAAAATATTCCTACATTCAAGAAAAAATTGAAAGCATAGAAATGACTCCTTAGATCAACAGAGAAGATTGTCAATATATGCATTGACTATATAAATCAATAATGGAGCATATAGATATTTAGATTTTATGCTGTGTCTTTTTTTAATATTGGAGCATATCAGTGAACCATTTTAGTGATTCCCACAAATTTCCATGAGGTTCTTTCAATGCTCCAGGCCAGTTTCTGTCATTTATTACAGGAAACTATTCTTAGAGCTTGTTAATGGTAGGACTTATTTTCCAATTAATATTCCAAGAAAACAGATTTTTACAGAAAGGAAGGATACAGCTGGTTCTTTATGCCATCCTCAGTATATTATGTAACTGTGTGTCAGCATGAAAACGGATTGTTTGCTTTTCATGCAGTATAATTAATGGTTGATAATAGTTTTAATGCATTAATATATGAGCATATTTATTGCAATTGTCTGCAGAGGTAGGTGAGATTTAGCCTGTTTAAAATTAGACCACAGTTGCCAGTTTGGCCACAAGGCATCTATTTGGAAGTTTGTAAATAAATTACATTGGGTTTCAGTCTGGATCTTGGCATTTACTGTTGTTATAAGAAATCCCTTAGTACATGACAGCTAAAGAAAGCTGACAGGACTTGCCTTACTCTTTCTTCTCCCCAGTTTGTTCACTTTTTATGTAGCATTCAGAGAGTCAGCCTTACTGTTTTCTGTATGGAATCACAGATGTACATTCAACATGTGTGTCTTCCTTAAGGACCTGGACAAAGTGAAAGATTTTATTCCTTTCTTTCACCTCTTTTTGGGGAGGATGGAGGAATGCTCTACAAAACAGCAGCTAGGAGCAAAATGCTTATCAGATGATACATATTTAATTCCAAATACTATTCAGAGGTTTTAAAAGGCATTCTTAAATTAGCTAATATAGAAATAGTTGATTTATTGCAAGTAGAATATTCATAATGGCCTTTGGGCCTTCACTTAGCTCAAACTGTGGCTGGTCTTGATTTCCATATATGTGTTTACTTATTTTTGTTGTTGTCAAAGACATAAAAGTCTTTTTGAAAGGGAATGACTTGTGCAGCAGTGGAAATAATACTGAGAAACTGAACTGGGAAAGAGCAGCAGAGGTATGAGAGACAAAAAAAATGAGAGAAGCAATTTGAAAAAAGGGGAGGAAGTTCTCGTGATGATATTAAGAATGCCATGAAGACATTGTGTCAGTCCAGGGATTGAGAATACTTTTTTTTAGTCAATCTCTGTAGATGTACCTAATATTTCTGTTTTGACTAGCCTGGTAGGGTGCCTCGATGTGTAGGAGGAAGCAGGGAGCAGGAATGTGCGAGCTTCCAGAATGGCTGTAACTAAATTGGCAATAGCAGAACTTTAAGAAAAGAGACAGGGGAACTTTGGGATCTTGTAAGGATCTTGTGGCAGTGTTGAGTCTAAAGCTTTTTGAATATTCCTTCATCCTTTGCAGCAACCTGTAATTCTGAAGACTAATCATGATGGAAACCTTTTAAACCCAATACGGTTATAGTATATTGTGTCTGGAATGTTACAAGATGTTTCTGTGTTGGATGGAAATTTTATTTTTGTAAGACAGATTTTTCATTTTAAAATCACTTTGAACATTTGGCTTATTTATTGCTTTCTTTATTTCCACATTAGCCACAATCCCCACCCCTAACCCCTGCTAGTTTATACACATCCAGTACTCCTAATGGGTCCCAGTATCCCATATTCTCCATTGAACCAGTGCATTATTGCATGAGTGACATAAAAACAGGCAAGCCCAGAATTCCTTCTTTCAGAAGCCTCAAAAGAGGGGTAAGTTCAATAACAAGTTGAAATGCATGATGGGCTATGAACAGTGTGTTTGTGATGTGGCTTTTTGAATGCTGTTCACCTTCATTATAAGGCTTACTTGGTTAAAAGTAACACTTCAGCTATAAGGTCACTTCTAGGATACTTTGTTTCATACTGTACAGAATAAATATAAAATAGAACTACTCTTTATCACATTTTAAAGAAAGGTGTTATAAAGAGGGTGCTCAGCATGTGTTTGATACCTTTCTTCATTGTTGTTCACATTCACAAATGTTTTCCTACCATCATGTGACATATTTTTGCAGTAATTTATCATTGGATATAAAATCATCACAAAAATCATCTGACAGATCAGATGTCTTATTTGCTGACTTTGAATTGTAATAGTATTAATAGATTATAAGATACTGAACTAAAAAAGAATTTTTATACCTTTTGTACATCAAATGCTATAGGACATGGTGCTTGCAGATTTCGAAATACTGATTTTTTAAAGCATTACAATTTTAATGTATTTTCTGATTGATTGATTAATTAGTTGTTCTTTTTTGTCCGCCATGACCATTTTTTAGAAAATTCTTGTGGTTCTTTAAGTACATATGGAGGACAATTTCTCCTTTCCCCTTCTGAGTCACTTACATCATAATTTGTTCTGGTCATGAAGGTAGTGTTTCTTTAGTACCTAGTGAGGAAGATTAGATAGCACAGGTCTTGATTACACCTTGATTTGGTCGATCACTAAATGTATTGACTCCTGGCTTGCAATCATCACCTTGTAGTACCAGTAGCTCTAGAACCTCTCACTGAAGCAAAAGATCATGTCCTAACAACTACAGAATGCTAGTGGAAAATGAAACTGTATCTTTATTTGATTTTTCAATACATTGTTCATGTAAAATTGATTTAATACAGAATATTATTTAAAATTAGGCTCACTAGTATCCTCCAGATCTTAACTCAATTTGCCACAGTAGTAAATAATCTTTGTAAAATCTTTAAGATGAACATTTAATTTTTATATATTTTGAATTTCCTTGTAAGCATTTTAACAGACATCACATTGTCACATACTTCTTAAGTCTTTTCAACTTAAATGTATACTGGAATACTAATAGATTTTTTAAATCTGGTTGGTCAGTCTTATATCTTGATTAAATCCTTTATAGTTGCTAGTGCATGTTGCCATTTCCCACATTTTTGTCCCTGAAGTCCAAGTGGCATTGATGTGCAGAATTACCAAACCATAGAACATAGAAAGGTTTGGTTTGGAAGGGACCTTAAAGATGATCTTGTTCCAACCCCCTGCCATGGGCAGAGGCACCTTCCACCAGACCAGGGTGGCTCAGAGCCCATCCAACTTGGTCTTAAACACTTCCAAGGGTGGAGTATCCCACAGCTTCTCTGGGCAGCCTGTTCAGTGCCTCAACACCTTCTGAATAAAGAATTTCTTCTAACATCTAATCTAAATCTATCTTCTTTTAGTTGAAAACCATTCTCCTTTGTCCTATCACTATCTGCCCATGTAAAATAGTATTAATTTGCTTCTGCTTCTACTGAGTTTCCATGAGTTGACTGTATCAGACAGTAAGCATACTGGTTATTTTGTTCAACATGCCCTGTACAAGATTTCTCTCAGGGCACTGGAGATCACAAAACCAGTCTTCCTGCATTCTGTTCTTCAAGCAGTAGATTTCCCTATCATGATGTAGAGCAAAAGCAGCAAACAGTAGCTGTAGAGTAGGTTGTTGAAAAAAGGTGTAAGCAAGTGTAACTTGCTTTATTTGTCCTGCTGCTTCTCCTTTGAAGTCTTCACAGTTCCAGACGGTGTTGGTGCTTAGGAGAGGTCTGTGCTCAATGCCACTGGGGTACATAAATAGAGGGATATGTAAACCTTAATAGTGTTTTCTGGGAAGACTCTTTCTAAAGGGAAAGGAAGCTTATTTTGCATCCTTGGACTATATTGAGTTTCCTACTAAAGTATCATTTGTGAAGGTGCTCTACTTCCCTCATTGCTAGAGATTCTAATTTCATGTGTGTGCCTCAATCAACAGCCTTAACAATTACTGAGGGTCATAAATGAGGCTGAGATACCTAAATTGCTTGATGTTTCTCTGGAAAGGGTTATCCCAAGTAATTGGAAGCATGGCAGATGTTCAAAATGCTGTGAAGGTTAAACCCAAGATTCAACTCCCAGCACCTGTATTTTATTTGCTTCTTCTAAGGATAAAGTCTTAAATGTCTTTATTTTGATCTGGACGAAAACATTTTTAGATAACAATGACCCAAATGCTGTTTTCAGAAAGTGAAATACTTCTAAATTTGAAAAATATCTTTGTTTACTCTAGATCTACTGTGATAATAAAGTGAATACATTGTAAAAATTACATTTGTAAAAGTGATGGTAGTTGGTTTTCAGCAATAATTAACACATTATATGCATATGGCTGATCATCATCATCAAATTCTGCTATTTTGTGCAATGTTGGCTCTGTGTGTGTTTTCCTACAATAGAAGATCTTTAGCTTACTCTTCAGAACAGTAAAATTCAAAAGTAGTTTTATGAAGTTGTTTATTAGAATTTAATAAGTTAAAGTACCCACTATCACTAGTATTTTTTTAATAAGTTCTTGTGCTTAGAGTAAAAATGTATTTCTGTAAATGAAAACATCAATCCTTGAGTAATTTTAAAGATACATTTTCAGGTATTAATCATTTTCGTAACTGGTCCTTGCATGTCAATAATTTCCCGTTTCTTTCTGTTTTCAAATGAACTGTGCAGTGGTCGGTGAAGATGGTAAGCCCGTGTGCTGATCTGTCTGCTGTACTTCTGCTAAGATAGCATGAAAGTAATCTTTTGAAAGTGTTTCCATATCATAACTGCTTTAAGTCAGGTGCCGAAATACATCTGCAGATTTTCCACTCATATGCACAGTCTTCTTAATCATCCATGCTTAATGTAAGGCAATTAGACTTGTGATCTGGCTGCAACTAAATCTGTGGTTTGGGAATTTTAGAGTTGACCAGTATTCATGAGATGGAAATACTTGTGATTTCCCTTTGTCAGGAAAATGGTTAAAACAGCATAAAGTATTATATGAAAAGATTAAAAAATTCCAGTAAAGAAGAAATACTGAATACTGCACTCCTATGAATTAGGAAATAAGATTGCAGAGGAGATGATCCTTTATGCTTAGAAATATAGAAAGCTGTTACATTAAATGAAAACCACACCTTAATTGATACTGTTGTTTTGCAGAGTAAATCAGTAAAAATTCACAAAAACATCTCTGTTGTTCCGATACTTCTTCTAGAATACTCTGGTTTTAACTGACCTGTAAGGAAGAATGACACAGAGGATATGACTGTCTTTTTGTTTTTTTGTAGTATGTAAAAGCACCTGAAAGGATTTAATGTTTTTGGTGGGTTTTTTTGTTTGTTGGGTTTTTTTTCCCCTGCAGAAAGGAACACTTCTGTTTTATTTGGGCAATATTGTATCTTGGTTTCCCTCTTTTTATAGTGTCTTGTATTCCCTTCTTAAAAAGCTATGAGATTGATCCTACAAGTGCAAAAGATCCAAGAAGATGAGGGGCACAAGAAGTTCTTAAAAGAGGGCTGTTGGAAAGTTGGCACCTGAGCCTAAGGCTACTTGTGCAAAAATCTTAACAGTCAAGTTTCTGTAAAATTTCTTCTTGACTAAAGAAATGCTGTGCAGTTTGCTTTGCCTCTGTGGAGGGTTACTGTAATGGCAAATAGGTTTCTTGTGCTAAACCCAACTTCCTTAGGCAACTGGGAACAAAAAAAAATGTAGCTTAACCTTCTGTTACCTTCTGTTATTGTGACATGTACCATATTTCCTTCTTAACACTGTCAGTGTCTGTCACCCTGAGGGGAAGAGTTTTCACAACAAGCTCAAAAGATACATAAATGTCTCTTCCTATGCATTTCATACCCCAGGTCCTTTCCATCCTGTTTATAATCTGGGCACAAGTTTGCAATAAAGTTTGAAGGTTTGGGTTCATCACAATAGATGGTGTTTTAAGCTGGTTGGTTTGGGGTTTTTTTAAAGGTTTGGAAAGTAAGAGGTTTTTTGCCTCCTTGAAGTTTTTGGGGTTTTTTAAATAGTAAAAAGGTGACTTGGAATATATGATCAAGTTTTGATTCAGATTAACAAATATAAGTCAAAATTTTGATATTCTATAGGCTTTTTTTTATGCTCCGTTAAGTAGTTTTACTCATGGTAAAATCCATCAGAACCTTGTGAGTTTTAATATGTTTTCTAGTGTTGCTGAACTTCTGGAAGAGAAATGTAATAGTACTTTGGAATGACGATGCAAAATGTAGTATTTTTCTTTTGTTTCCATCCAAATCACTACAGAACACAGTCCAGAGAAAGAAACAATTACATACACTTATCATGTACATATCTTAGATTTTTGTTCTAACTGAAATAAGTCTAAAGTTATTCTGCCCTTTCTAAATCTGCTTTGAGTGCAGTAGATGTAGCAGGAGGTACATGACTCAGCTTTTCAGAGAAATAATTAAGTCTACAAATTTTGAATTACCTCTGTGAGCCACTCAGAACCTTGAATGATGAATGAATGCCTACACTGACAGCAAGGACACGCATTTATTCTATTGCGGTCTTTTGTAGAGCTGTTTGTCCAGTTTTTAAGAAGGTCCATCCTGCTTCCAGTGACACTGTCCATGTGTGGATATGTCAATTCAACTGCCCAGGTGTGTGCATGCAACTTGTTTCATAGTATTTCTGCTTGCAGGGCCCTGCACTAGAAGACTTCAGCCATCTCCCACCAGAACAAAGACGCAAGAAACTGCAACAGAGAATCGATGAACTTAACAGAGAGCTACAGAAGGAAACAGACCAAAAGTGAGTGGGTTTTTGGGGGGGCTCTGTCATGGTTCTCTCACTGTCTGTTTCTTTTAAAGTCCTCTACCTAAGCTAACTGTGCTAGGAGACAATATACTAGGCCAGGCTATTATAAAGCATTTTTAGGCTCATAGTTTGTTTTGTGCAGGTTCCATTAGCATTGCTTTCTTCTGCTTTATTATCATACTCATTTTGATCCTAAAATTGCATAGGAAACATTGGCTCTAAAGTCATGCATTAAAAAAAAAATGTGTGGGTCTGTTAAGCAAGACAGCTGCAACTTAGAGGATTTAAGAGTATTATTAATATTTAGGAAAGTGTGTATAACAATATGGGAAACAGTACTGAGACTGGATGGAGAAGAGTCAACAGTTGGGAGTCCTTGCGTGCCTGTGCACAACACAAGAAACGAAGGCAAAGTGTTAAGATCACAGAATGGGAGAAGGATTTAGGCAATGTGTGGGGCCAGTAGTTCCTCATCTCTGTGCTTAGCACCAATCATGGGTCAGGATCTCATACACATTATTTCAGCTTTAACGAATCAGTAGTTATAATTATTGTTGTGTTTCGTATGTTTGCAGAGATGCTCTCATCAAGATGAAGGATGTTTATGAGAAAAATCCCCAGATGGGTGACCCAAGCAGTTTGCAACCAAAATTAACTGAGACTATGAGCAACATGGACCGCCTTCGGATGGAAATACACAAGAATGAGGTTAGACTTTTGAGTTCCTTCGAAAATGTAAATGATTGGTCCAATTGTACTTTGCCTTACAGGTTTTAAATATAGCACCCAAAAAACCCACTTTTTGTGTTCCTCTAGCTAGAATAAGGATGTAAACTCTTCAGGAGAACTTACTTATTCTGAAATTCATGTATGGTTAAAGATTATTTTTTTCCTTGAGACTAGGATGGCATATAGGCTAAGTGTAAATTCATGCTTCGTGTGAAGTTATTTGTGAGACTTGATATCTGAAGGCATCTCTGTGGTTGTGAACTGTATGCAGTTAAGTGTATTTGTTAAATTTACTGGTTTAGAATTGAGTTTTCTTTGACACCAATATTTGTCTTTTTTTCCCCAAGGCCTGGCTCTCTGAAGTTGAAGGTAAAGTAGCAGCCAGAAGCGACAGGCGGCACAGCAGTGACATCAACCACCTTGTAACACAGGGCAGAGAGAGGTGACTATTCTGTCTCTACTGCTTTTACATCTTAGCTGTCATCAGTACATATCTCTGATAGTGGGTGATGGTTGTTATTCCTCCTCTGAAGGTCTATGTCCTTCTAAAGGAAACTCTTACGTTCTGACTTCTAGAGGTCACGTCATGCCATTATAGTAACATATAAAAGTAGTCTAATTGAAACACCTGCTCATTAAGTAGCAGTGCCTTTTAAAGCTATCTTGTTCCATTGCTTAAGGCTCACTAGCTGTCCATGTTCTGTGGAGACAGGTATGTCGAATTGATGTTTATTTTTGTAGCAGAATTCAGTCTAAGCTTTCACTAGACCAGTTGTTTCTTTCAGAAAGTCATCCCCAGCAGTAATATAAAACCAGCTATCAGGAATTCCCAGAGTGATATCCACAGTCTGCCTTTTTGGTGGTGCATGTATGTTCTGAGTTTTAGAGCTAAGAACTCTTCAGAATCCTCATGCTCCAATCATTGCCTTGTAGCCCTGAAGGGAGTTACACGGATGATGCAAATCAGGAAGTTCGCAGCCCACCACAGCAACATGCTCATCCAAATGAGTTTGATGATGAGTTTGAAGATGATGATCCACTACCAGCCATAGGACATTGCAAGGCAATATATCCATTTGATGGTAAGGCTAACAGTATACACTATGATTCCTTGGCTATAAGGAATGGATTACTTGTTACAGAGAAGACAAGTAAAAGGGGTAAATATATGAGCAACCAGGTGCTTATAAGATTAATGAAAATAGCTTATGAATTCCTTTTTCTCATAAGCAGTTCTTTTGTGCTGTTTTAAGGTAAGTATTAGCACAGCTATTGGCAAATACTCAGTTTTTACAAGTTGGACTAGTTTTTTTTCTGTAAGTCTGTTTGGCCATATGTTCTTTTGCACAGATTTTTCATTCTTCCTGTTTATCTATAATTTGGAAACTATCCCCTGGGAAAATGATGACTTGAAATTCTGTCTGAACATTGAGACTTCTTTGCCTCTTGTTTTTACCAGGTCATAATGAAGGCACTCTAGCAATGAAAGAAGGGGAAATTTTGTACATTATTGAGGAGGACAAAGGAGATGGGTGGACAAGAGCTCGAAGACATAATGGAGAGGAAGGCTATGTGCCAACATCATATATAGATGTAACGCTAGAGAAAAACAGCAAAGGTGCAGTAACCTATATCTAACAGTAAACTGGCAGCTTTCAGTTGTACATTCCCCAGGGAAAATAGTGGAAAAATAGTAAGTTACACTGCGGTACATGGAAAGAATTACAATATCAGAAGGCAGCAATGATCTGTTGTTTGCATTGGTAGTTGGCTATAATTCTTTTCAGAGATGACCACACTAAATTATGCATCTTGCAGTGGTCTGTAATTGTGACCAATGTCTTTTGCTTTGTTTAACTGATCTAGAGTTCCTGGTTTACAAAGCATTAAATCCAATTTAGCCATTAAACCTAAAAAGACAAAGATTCCTGCTTGTTCTGTGGAAGACTCTGTTTTTATAGAGAACTGAAAAAATTCTTAAGTTTTAAAAGATCTTTATGATTTACTGGTCCCACTTTTATGACTTAAATTATATGCTTAAAACAGAGGGCTTTTTCCTCTAATAACTAACTAAACTCAGTTACTGAAAATTATTAATTTCCTTCCTTAGCAAATACTTGGCAGCTTTCACTTCTTAAACAGGAAAATGTTTTCTGATTCTGAAAGTTCAACAAAAATACTCAGGAAAAAACATTATGATTAAGAAGGACAGAAAGTCCGCTGACCTGCCTGTCTCCTTCCTTTTCAATACTTGTAATGTAGAATGTTCTGTATTGGACACAGTGGCATTGTTTTAACTCTAGATACTTTGAACAAACAAAAAGAGACCACACGTAATGCTTGATGTCTTACTGAAACCTCTCTCTGCTCCTGATAAGGGAATGATTTTTATATTCTTAATCTGTGCCTGTAAGCCAAGTCTTTGAATTGCACTGTGTTCAGTTTGAAATCAAGGTCTTAAATGTACAGTAATTCTCATTGTTAAATCACTGAGGATTGGAAACTGCATTGCACTACTTGATTGCTAATCAAAAAAAAAGCAGCTTATCTAAAAACCATAGCTCTGAGCATGTATCTATGTGTTATCTACTGAGAGTTTGTGGAATTAAGTACAAGGCTGATGTGTAGCCACTGAGAATGGCCTGTTTGAACTGAGCACACTTCTCTCTCTTCTAAAGGCCTTCAGTAACTGTGTTCTTTTCTTTTTCCTCTTGGACTGCAGGTTCCTGAAGCGGGTTTCTGAGAAAATGGGCGAGATCTTGAAGGAGGTTACATGCAGCTGCTGGGGGGTGGGGGTGGGGAGGGGAGGGGTACTAGACTGGGAGGCCCAAGGGTAAAAGCTAGTTGCATGACTGCATGCAGACATACATTTAGTCACTAACATCTTAGCATCTCCATATATAGGTAAGGACGTATTACAAAAAATCTTCAATTTGTGCAGGAAAATAGAGTTTCATTACCAGAGTAAAAAGGCTACTGCTCCTAAAATTGCTTTATTTTCATTGTCCTAGGTTGTCCCAGGTGCACAAACTATATTTAGCTTGTGCTGTGTTTTGATTTTCTCAATTATGCTCTTTTCCAACTCATTTTAATTGGCAGTCATTTAGAGCCATCTGTCATTTATCAGTCTGCCTGCGCCACCTCCGTGCTCGCTGTTAACTCCTCCTGCATGCCTAGGACAGTCAGGCATGTTTGTGTAACACCTTGTCATCACTGCTTGTCTTATTTTGTAACAAGTCATTTTTTTTTACGTATCTTCAGCACTAGATTTTCATCCCAGTATCCATGTATGCTGCTATAACAATACCACTGCAACCATCATTACATTCCAGATTTTTTTGGCATAACTGCTAAGAGGCTGTAATGTGTTTTGTTCATTTGGGGAAATAATACATCTCAGCTCTAGCCTACAATGCAATCAAGAGAAACCCCTAGAACTGTGGTCCATCTTCAGCCCTTCAGTAACCTGTTGTGAGCACTGAAAACCTGGAACACAACCAGAGGATTCACCACTGCAAGCTTGTGACTGTTTTCAGAAGTCAACACTTGCCATTCAAATGCTGCCTTAAACTAGAGTGCCTAAAATCTGTTTTTTGCCAACACTACCACTTACAGTATCCCACAAAGGGCTTTGTGTCTCAGCTCCTTTCACAGTGCTGCAGCTGCTGAGGTAGCCACGGTAGGTGTTTTCTAGAGCTCTACTTTTCTGGATACATGGTGCATCATGAATTTTATACATTGAAATGTGTATCTTCTTTTGACTTTTAATATTTTTTTTAAAAGATTTTTATGGAAACTGTCTTTTAGTTTTTCACTATGAAGTTCCAAGTTTAATTACTGCAGTGCTAGTCCATTTCCAGGTGATGCTTCATTGTACGGACCAGTCGAAATTTGAGTGATACTTTGTAATGATCTATGTGCACTTTTACTTGTAAACAATTGAAATTTGGATATGTTTATACGTGTAAATATAGTTGTCTGCAGTGCCCCTATTGCTTATGTTGTCTTGCCTCCCATTTGTGGTTCCATTAATAAACACATCATATCTGACTGATTAGGGTGATAAGATTAGACTAGAGATGTTGGGGGGGAGGGATACTTGTATCAAAGCAAGCTTGTCAACCCAGCCACCTGCTGTTCAGCAGCATAGTATGAAATAAATAGTAGTTTAAACATCCTGTTTTTCTGGGGTCTAAAGCAATATTTGGATGCAGCAGTGCTGGATTCTTTTTTCATTTCAGTGTTATTAGAAACTGTACTACCAGTAAAAACTGAATTTGAGTGACTTGTGTAGAGGTTTATTCCTTTTGTTATGTATACCACTATTACACAGCTTGACCTAGTGTACTATGGGGCCTATTAAACTCTAAAGTTTAGATTTTTGGAGCTTGTATACAGGGTTATTTATATAATAATGTGACATTACTCTATACTGACAAAACTACTTAGGTAGTTTTTTGGGGTTGGGGGGGGTTTGCTGGGCTTGGGGTTGTTTTGTTTGTTTTTTTTTTTAATCTAGTGCTTTTTTATTTTAAAGTTAGAGAAAACTCAATGATCCTTGTGGGTCCCTTCCAACTCAGAATATTCTGTGATTCTGTAATTCTGTGAAAAGGAGGAAATGTGATCTGTGTATTTTCTGCTAAAGGGCCTGTGGTCTGCCTGGCTAACAGCCTTGCAGGTCAGTAATAACACTTCCTGGTTAAGGAGTAAATGTTCTTTTCACGCTACTGTTTGTTTTTCTGAAACCAGGATTTGCTTCCTTTGGAGGCAGGTTGCTTTCAAGATGGATAGTGCAACTTGTGGTAAGGGTTATTAAACATAGGAAAAAAACATTTTTACTTGCACAGCTAGTTATAAATCACTTATTCTAAAATTCTGAATGTGAGTTGTCTTAAAGAATCTGACATTTTCCAGTAATTTTTTAATCCTTTTTTGTGCACATGTTGATTTCCTAAATGTTAAATGCTTTGTTTAAAAATAGTGTTCTCTGTTGAGAATATTTTCATGGAATAAAAAAAATCTTTTCATGGTCTAAGTAATTACCTTCCCCATTTGTCTTCTGTTAAGATTGACAGGGAGACTTTCAGTATGAGGTCTGTAAACTCCTGCTACAGTGGTAAAAAAATTCTTCTGTGAGGGTGGATAGGAGGAACATATTTTGATGTTGGTTTTGTTGTTAGCCTACTCAAACACTTTCAAATGCTCTAAGTAACATCTTCCTCTAGAAAATAGGCTTACTTACAACAAGCACATTCATTTCTAACTGTAGAACATTGGTACAACTTCTGAGGATAATGCTTAAACCAGTTCTGTGTGTTACAAATTGAATTTGTTGCTAAAACACTATGTAATAAACACTGTGCACACTGATTTCCTATAAAAATACAGCATCCAAGGAAAAAGAAAAAATACTTACCAAGAGTCATTCACTTCAGTAAAGGAAGCAATTTTAATACATAGATACACCCACATTTACTCATGGCTGAAAGCATTTTAATTATCTGGATTGTTTGTTCTTGCCATTTCGTCATTCATTCCTGGCAGCATAGCTCTTGTGCAGGCTCCAGCAAAAAATACTACAGATGCTGTCTTAAAAAAAGCATAAGTTGTCCCAACACATGTACAAACTAATTTTCTGCTTTCATAGGCACAGTGATACTTGAACCTTCTGTTGTGGTCACAGGATCATTTCTGCAACCTGCAGTATTTCTGTGATCTGTAATTATGCAAATCATTTTGTATAAAGATACACTTGAAATCACAATTCTATTTACAGTGGTTTATGTTCATTACAGAAATATACATCAAAATTTTCTGCTATGTCAGATACTTAATCTATCATTTTATTTACACTGTTTGCTTCATCTTAAGATGCCAGTGCCCTTACTCCTTGGCATTATTAAAACATTGGAACTCTAGGGAAATAAAGGGATAACCAACAATTTAAAGGGATCATTAAATGACTTGGTAACACAGTAAATAAATAATTTGTTTAGAAATCAGTAGTTTTAAAACAAGCGTGCATTGTGCAGTTAAAAGTTCTAAACATCTTGTGAAATGCAAGAAGTTTGTGCAGCATCAAACTGCTAGAAGAATGCTAAGGTTATTTCAAGTATATCACTTAAATAGTGTTTACAGAGTCTTATATACTTAATTGTTCCACCAGCCTCACTGCAGGAGGTTCCAGTTTTCGGGAAAGTGCAGTTAAAATCTGGTTGAATTTCTCGTATCTTTCACTTTGATTAACTTGTGCTCCTTTGCTGCCCCAGAGCAATCTCATTTGAAATTCTGTCTTGAAGATTTCACTCAACTCTTCATCTGGCTGGAAACCTAGTGAGTGAAAAGAATCCCACAATACCACCATCAGGCAAAGTTTTTTTCTTCTGTAGAAATGGCTTTTAAACTCTTTTCTCCCCAAATAAGCTTTAGTGTGCTGGGTTCCTTTTGCACAATCATTTTAACAAGCTAGGTAAAACAGTGAAAATCCTTTCCATCTTTGCCATTTAGTAGCACACAGATGGCTCGAGGGACACAGAGACAAGCTATTCTTTGCTCAGTTCAAATGGTCTAGAATTGTCATTATAGCCTGACCTTAGATACCATTACTGTTGCATATGTGCTGCCTGCAGGACTGGTTGTATTCCTCTCCATTCTCTTAACTTTTTCACTGCAGCTTTAAAAAATAGTCACATAACTAATGTGTTGCTGCTTTCTGGCTGTAAGCAGTCAGGATCTCAATGTTGCATCTTGATGGGTAGTGTTTTATTTGCAACAATCAGTAAGAATTTTAAACTGTACAGAACACAGGAAGTACAGTCCTTTACTGTACGTCCATTCAGCTGCTGGAAGGGTCATCATATTAAGTCATGAGAACTTTGAGTATGCTTAGCAAAAATGCTTGCTGGAAAACTAAAGTGATGAATAATTTACTGTCTGCTTTTAAACAATATTGATGTTGTCCTCAGACTGAGTCCCCTGCAGGACATTTGCCACTTTCTCTGCTCCCATCAGAGAGAAGAATTTCTCACACTGACTTTTAGTGGCTCTTAGGCAGAGACACAACCCACACAGGCAGTTGCTGTGCAGCAGCAGCAGCTCCTACCTTCCAGCAGCCGCTCCGCAGTCTGGCGATAGGTCTCTGTGTTCTGGGCTATCACACGGGCCGTGGCCAAATGCTTGAGCATTATTTCACCACTTGGGTCACTGCTTTCCCACAGGTCCATGCCTTCAAAAACAACAGCTTGCCGCTCCATCAGGGTAACAAGAGGCATTAGCAGGGGCACTGTTATGTTGTTCTGTGGAGTGCTGATGGTCTCTGGGATAAAGACAGTAACAAACATACCATCAGACATTGTCAAACCTGCTAATTGAAGGAGGCATTTTAATATATCTTAACATGAATTCTCCCTTTAAGTTGGAAATCACTGTTTGTCTTCCTTTCAAATCAGCACCTTACCTCAGATATACCTGCCCTACCAGTTTCTAGTGAACTGGCTGGGGGAGAAGATGACAGGTTAGTGTAGGAAAGCTGTACTTGCTGTCAGGAGAAGGCTCTGCTGAATTACTAGACAGTGGCACAGAGATTTTAAACACTTTTTTTTAAAAAAAACCCAAGATTTAAAACATTTTCAAAATCTGTGTCATACCAATAGATTTCATAAGGCTAAGAAGTTTTCACTGTCTACCCATTCTCTTAAAAGTTCTGATAAGTGTTTTTCTCTGCCATGCACCCTGAAAGAATCAAGTGCAAGAGCACTTAGTGTGGGCAAAGTAATTACCTGGCTAATTCTATTAGAGGTTCATCTGATTCAACAGGCAAAGCAACTGAAAAGAAAAATCTGCCTTTGAGGAAGGAGATTTTTTCCCCCTCTTTGAAGCAAGATGATGCAGTGTTTCAGTTTCTGTCCACAAAGAGGAAGTATGGGTGTGGGAAGAATGCTATATTCTGCAGGGATACAGGCACACCAACACATACTGATGTCTGGTTGGCAGACTGCTTCTGTTTCATTGTCATACTGCATTATGTAAGTCTACATTGTCATTTTAACATACAATGCACAGCCATGGAAAAAGTAGATGCCTTATCTCCCTACACAGGAAATCAACACTGGGAGAGTTAAAAGGCTAAAGAGAAACCAGTGTCACTCATACTCACTATTCCACTCATCTTGTCCTTCATGCAAAGCTTTGCAAGATGGTTTCAGCTGTTTTTCATACATAATGGCAGTCTGGGTATAATGATGTCTTAGAGCAGTCCAGGTTTGTTCTAATCTAGTGATCTGTTCATACAAAAGAGAGAATATCCATTATTGACTCCACAGCAATCCACAGGAAAAGGACACTGCTAGTCATAGAATAGTCAAAGACTGTTCTGAAGATCTCTCTATTCCTGAAGAATATTGCTTAAACAAATCATCTAACAACTCCACATTTTGGAACATAAAGAGAAACACATTTTACCTGTGGCATTTCTAGTGCTTTCATAATGGCAGAAAATGCATATAAATCCCCCAGTGAATCCTTCAGCTCCACAGCAACTTGGATGATCCTGTTTAATGTTGCTGCTCTATCTTCTACATTTCCTGTGCAACCCAAGATATCCACAGCTATTCCTATTGCCATGGTATTGTGCCTGTAAAAGTAGATCAATTCATATGACTGGTTACAAATTATTAAATTTACATGTGTCCAAAGATCAGTTCACAGGTATATTTATCCCTTGGTGTGCCCACCAAACCAACATGTTTTTCCAACATCTTTGCATCAAAAGCAATAATGACATCATGGGGACTAGATACACCTGTACAGGCTTTAAATGTTTTAATAAATTCTCCTAAGATACTACTACCTGTACAAAATTCTTCTCAAGCAATGAATGAATGAACACTTCTGGGAAAACTGCCCCAATTCCCTTTGTCCTGCACACTCAAATCCTGTGACATCCCCTCCTAGATTTCAGTAATCAAACTACTGAAATATGAAGCAGAAAAACTAGATTAGGGTTAAACATCCTAAGTGATTTTCCCCCCTTTAACTTGTGCAGAGGTTTTACAGAAAGCTTTACTGATCATTTTTTACTTTATTAGGTCCTCTGATCTCTTTCCAGTTCCCAGACAGCTACTACCTTTCAATCTCCACACACACCTACCTACATGCTCAGATTATAGGCCCCCTAAATTTTAGTTTACTTGAGCTTGTAAAGGAGAGCTGATGGTGTTCAGCTGCCCTAAGGACCCTGCTTTCAACATCATTCTTATTTCCCTGTATTACATGTGTGGAGTTGGAGTTGCCTTATGACCTTAAAGAATTACTAAATAAACTGTACACGTGAATTCAGGACACATGTAGGAGAGCATTCTTTGAGGAAATGAGGAGTTCAGTGCAGCCATGCTCCAAGCTTCTGGCCACCTGCCCTGGAAATAAGGACCAGGAACATTTACCTTTCGATGAGGTCAAGGCGCAGCTGATGTCCGTAAGGCAAGGTAATCAGTTCAAGGCCAGAGTTCCCTCCCATAGTCCTCCTCATCTCTTCAGAAACTTCTACTATCCTTGCCACCTGTCAAGTGAAAAAAACTCTGCATGAGTTTTGAAACTCAAGTTCAAAAAATCCCCCAGCCATATAGACAGAACTCCAGGTTAGTGCAGGGCATACAGAGCTAAGTGCACAAAACGCAAGATTAGAATACAGGCATCAAAGAAAAAACATGCACATTCAGTGTCTTACACAAAAAGGTCAGTAAAATATACAGCCATCAGAAAAAAAAAGTATGACCAAAATGCTTTATCAAACTTCCATCCTCTGCTTCCAGAAAGAGATGATTATGCAAGTCCCAGGAAATACAGTGCTCTCTCAGCCTGATCCTTGTCAGAGAGGCAGTGCCTTTTGGCTGTAAAGGTGTACACACTTGCTTTGCTTTGCTTTCTAAAGAGATGACTGCACAAAATTAGTATTAGGTGACTTGGCAAAAGGATTTAAAGAGGATGCAATGTTGAGTATCTAATGAAGTCAGTATATGAAAGCTGACACCCTCACCAATTTGTTTTTGCTTTTTAAACATATTCTATTAGCTACTGGTTTTCTCAATAACAATTATATATGCTCAGAATAAGAAAAACCACATTAATACAATAATGTAAGATTATCTACTGGTTTAAGGCCTGTATGTTGACACATGCACAAACTGATCTGCCTGCAACTCTCTGATACACCCATCAGCAGGCTGTCTTGGCTGTGAAGAGATGAAAGCAGTCTGGGCTGCACAAGCCTCAGTGGTACAAAATCCAGCACTGCAGAGAAACCTGTTTCACTTCCAGAGACACAGGAGTGCTGTGAAGGCCCTGGAGACACACTGATTGCCACTCCATCACAGGCATACAAGTGGCAAATATCCACCTCATCGCTTAACCATTTCTTTATTAGAAATGTCATTATTTAAAAGGCAAACTGAACTACTGATGCCACATAGACGACCTAAGAACTTCAGCCTTATCAGAGATCTCAGTACAAAGCATTCATTCTGGCCCAATTCACATGCCCATCTTACTGCATCATGGAGTTCTTATCAGTGCAGTCATATGCAACAAGATGCCAATGAATGACAGGCATTGGTTCAGCACTGAGAGATGAAGATCAGACTTCTCTACCTGTCCCAGCTAGTTACTGTTCCTGCTCCAAAATCAAAAAATCTGTAAAACCCTCCAGGGACTCTTAATTGTACAGACTTTGAGACTTCCAGCAGGTCAGCTGTCTCCTTGGCTCCATTGCAAAGTTTACAGTATTTAAAATAAAGAGTCTAATAATGAGATAATTGAATATAATATATATACATACATATATAAATGCCTACTGCTTCTCTAAGGCATGCATATCCTTATGCCTTCAAGGAAAATACTCTTTAACAATATATTAAAGATATTCTAGTTGTTATTAGGTTGAAGGAGGGAAAAAGTGAATTTTGGAATTAAAACATTAGAAAATGCTGTTACTCTTTTGGAGCCATAGTAAAGAAGCCTCAATCTACCATTTCTGAACAGAGCAAACAGCTGTGGAGCTGAGTTTTTGAGTCACCATGTCTGCATGAAGCCTCACTTGGCAGCAGCTACTGAGGACAGAAGCTGTGTGTGCTGTTGGCAGGAGCCCAGCAGCTGGCAGGCACTCACACACAGCCCACTTGCTGCTCCAGGAACTGCCCTTCCTCAGACCCACAGGGTCCATCAGTGCAGCAGCACTAGCAGAGAGCTACACACATGTTGCTTCTGGAGCATCACCATTCCCTCTTCCTTTCTTGTCTGAAATTGGGTTGCTCAGTGAGTTGCCACGTGTTTTGCTTCTCAATCTGCTGGTACAAAAGCCCAAACAACCAAAACCTGACAAAGTCTGAGGGTTTGACACTCACCATACCACTTGGTTCCTTGTAGCTGCTTTGTGGCAGGTACAGCACTCAGTCCTCCCAGAAAAGTGGTGAAATTCAACTGCTGTTACATTTCTTTCATTACACAAAATCATCATCTCATTAGGAGATAGTTCTCCTGTCTGATCCAATAGCTGATTTGCAAACCCTGTCAGCTGACCAAAGTCTACATTGTGAAAAATAGTTCTTTGTATTTTACATCTTTCTAAGCCATTCCACTGGTGATGCAGTTCCCTCAGAGGAGAGAAATGCAGAAGTCCTGGTAGCTATTTCCCCACACCACCTATCAAGCTGTAAGATAGAAACAGACCAAGACTAGAAGAGCAGCTGGTTTTAGAAGTTTAAATATATTTAGTTCCATTGATCGTCATGTAGTATGGCCAGCCATATGGCAACCAGGTAATGTCTGTCCATGCAAGCTAACTAGCTATTTCCTGTCATAAGCAATTCTTTCCACAGTGCTTTACAGCACAAATAGCTCTTCCTCCAATACAAGCTGAACCAGAGAGATGCAGCAACTGATAGGAGATTTAAAAGATGTATGGAACATAGAGAATTTAAGTCTAAAGTCGAGGATGATGAAAAGACCTTTGGGCCAAAAGGTTTATGAACTATTTTGTTCTTCAAAGGGAAAAAAAACACACTAAAAATTCCTTCAAGCAATACAAACGTTACCTCAGCTGCAAATCTACCCATTAATCTTTTCAAATCAGTTATTTAAAAAGTGTAAACTTGCACACTATAGAACAAAATGCATGAACGTGGGATTTTTTTTTACCTTGCAGTCCATTTGAAGAATATGCTGTGCAATAATCTTTGGGTTATTGTTGGTGAAAAGCTCCTTAACTCTTCTTAACATTGATGTTTCCAATGGCTTGTTTTCGGGAGGAAGTAGTTTGGATTCAAAATCATTTGGTTTAAAACCAGACACTGTCTCAAAGACAGGTGCAGAAAAGATGCTGTCTTCTTCATCCATCTGAGTTGAAACTTCTAAAGGATCTGCAGAGTTCATTGTAGGATCATCATCAAGGATCAAATAGCTTGTTTCAGAGTTCCTGAATGAGTGTGTTCCCCTCTCCTTTCGTGTCAGATGTTCCACATAGCTGTTCTTCTGACATAAATGTTGTTTTGTTGCTGCAGGATGTCTGGCAGGGTTTAGTTCGTAATAGTGTCCTTCTGAACCCTGGGAAGCCAAAGGAGAATCTGTGGGCATCATCAGGGGTTTGCTGGGCTTAGGCGGAGGCTTTGGACAGAGCTGACTGTCTGATCCTCTAAGAGCTTCCCCTACTTGTGACTCCGGAGTGAGTTTCTGAACAATTGTGGGGCTCAGAGATGGTTCGCTGCCTGTTCTAAATGCAGGGGAGCTTGGACAGGAATTTGTATCTGCTTCAGGTAATCGAGATGGATGTCTTGAACCTGCAGGGGAAAACAGCGTTTTAGAAGGCAAAATACACACAACGCCTGATGACTATCCCAGGGTTCATCTCTTAATGCTATTTCCTAAGGAAGCTATTGTCAGATCACGTCAATTATTTGCTGGCAAAAATGTGCTTGAAGTTATATTTTGAGGAATGAGCTAGTCAGCAAATTCCATTCACTTGTTGATCATCCCAAATTCCCAAATACATGGAGCAGCTGCACTATAGTATTACTCTGCGGTAGTGCCGACAATAATTCCGGTCCCTGCTGCATACACAGGCTATACCGTCAGAGCTGGACAGCCTCCATGGCTTGGAACAGGAGGTTTCTTTGTAACCTGATCTTGGCTATATAAACAGCAACTTCCAGCCACACCACATAAAAGATGAGTCATTTCTGAGAATGACAAGTTTAAGATGAAAGCACAACTCCCCACAGTCAAGCCTGAACCTGCAATAAGGCATGGAAAGAATGAATTTCAGGGATGCTAATCTTTTTATGAAATGGTAGGTAATTTGGAAAGCTGGAAAAACACATCCACACACTTCTGTCTATTTATGCCTCATCTTTCACCTGCTGCATATGCAAACCTCTGCATCCAATATAGGACTGAACCCTGTAGCAGACATTCCCAATCTGCAATTCTCAGTGTATTTGCTGGTATATACAGCGAAGTGGCCAGTTGCATCATGTGGATTTTACTACTTGATTGCAGATATAAAACAAAAACTGCAAATCACAGCCTGTCTCCACTCATAAACAGTATGATACCAGAATTTGCTTGAAGGATCCCATGACAAAATACATAGCAGGACTCTTCAGGGTGTTGAAGAACCAAAAGAAAGGTTTTTGCAGATGTGGATTGGAATAATCAGTTCAACTACAGATGGACAGAAACTTACCTCATAAATGTCTGTCCATCTCAGTGTTAAACACAAGGGCACATCTTTTCTATCATTACACACATTCTTAATATCCTCTTTGTCATGAGAAGTCTTTCCACAATAGGCACTATGAATTTTAACAGTATTGTATTCAAAATGGCTAGCAGGCTTGGAAATCAAACACTACAGTTTCTCCGCATGGGAAGAGATGCATTATTGGAAGCTTACACACACAGTGTGTTAGTACAGAAACAATTGCTTAAACCTCTGAAGAACATGAGAACAAAACAAGCCACAATCAACAAGTGGTCATGTTGGCATTCCTTGTATCCCTGGAGTAATATGGTAGTGGCTGTGGAACCAAACACCAGCAAAAGGAAAAGCAAAAGGGAGGGAGGTAGAGAGATTGAGGGAGACAGAAGGACAGAACTGAGTACAAAAGCCATGGTGTTTTTCTCCTAGTGAGGAACGTTACCACATCCGCATACCCACATACCCTGAGAAAAAGCAGTCACCAGAATTTCCATGAAACACTGCTTCTACTTCCTAGACTTCTATCAGAAAGATATGGCTGAAACAAGTCAGTTCTTGTTAAGCACAAGTGGGGAAAGGTCATACCATCAAAAAAAAAAGATACTGATGTCAACTGTAGCTGTCATTTTTTTGGTGCGGAAGGCAGCTGTGTTGTGTGCTAAGGTTCTCAACTAGCTGGTGGACTGTAAATAAAAATCTTGTTCCAATGACCTAAAAAGCAAGCACTGTGCTAACACAGCTTACACTGGCCATTAAATACAATTCCATTTACAGTACTTGGAACACTCAGCAGTCTCACTTTGGTCTGAAGAGTAACAGTCCATCTGGACACACACTGATTCTATATGTGAAACATTTAATTACAAAACATACCTATTAGCAGATAGCTCTCAGACTGGTGAGCCTTCAAAGGGAATCTTTTCTCCAGAACATGATCCAAACTAGCTGGCTGGCTACCACTTTTTTCTTTGTTTCTAGGGCAAACAAAAATGCAAACAAAAACATATCAATATATACAACACTATTAACATAAATACCTAACTGCCAGAATATATCATAACCAGTGCAAGGATCGTTAGCTTTCCACTTGGGCAGCTTATAATAATGAAAGGTACTTCATACTGTTGTAGTGGCAGTGAAATGGGCTATACTAAGTGTCACCCTGCAGCATTTATGAGGGTGTTTCTTTGAACATGAAGACTTTCTAACAGAACATTTGATTTGGACACTGAAATTAGGATCCGTTATCCCACACTTGGCTTTTTTATTTCAGGAGTCAAATATGGAAAAACAAACTTCTCTGGAGCAGCAACAAGATTTTAATTCTTTGTCTTACATGGTCAAGACTTGCCAAGTCACTGAAGAACAAGCTGCAGTGCTGTTGTGCTTCCAGAAGATACATTTGTTCTCATTTTGTGAATTTGCTGACCCTTTGCTAAAAATCAGCAAACCCTGATGTCTTGCCTTCCATCTCAAGTCAGAGTGAAAATTCACATCACCTACAGCAGGAGCTGATACAATTACCTCCTTTCATTCCATAAGAACAGCAAAATTGAAGTACCTCAAAAGATTTCCTCTGGCTATGCTCTGCTCTGGGGACTGCATGCTGGATATACCAAGACTCAGCCTTTTTGCACTTTCTGTTTTTCCTTCAGGGCTCCTTGGCTCTTTTTGTTGGACTGGAGTTACACCATACTTTTCTTCTAGACATCTGAGAGGCACAGTCCTGTTGACAGGCTGAAAAATAATAGCTCCACTCTGCTTTGATATTGCTGTGCGATTCCCAACGTAGTATCTAACTAAGCCAGGGATACTGTCAAAACTTTCCAGTTCAAACTGATACTGAACACGACTGTAGGCTTCATTGAGTCTTAGAACTGTTTTGTTGATTTTAAAATGCTGAGAGGTATTTTTCCACTGACAGGTAAGAACAAAGTTCCCAGGACTGGAAAGAGAATCCCTAATCAGAAAATCTCCATCTCTCTGAACGAGGCCTTCTGCCACCTTTGAGGAAAAAGAATTATACGAAAAATACTTTCAGAATCAGAAAACAAGTAGTCAAACAACATATTGCAACAAAACATTCTTAAACACAAGAACTAATTGGCTACTCTGGGAGGACAAAGCCACAAATATAAAGCAAAGCATGAAACGTGGCAGAAGAATAATGTCTCCAACTCCAAAATTATAAGCTCATCCCCCACCAGAGATCTGGAGGGGCTTCTTGGAAGGAGCAAGTAGCAAGAAGCATGACCCACTTTAGTATGTATGTTTCTTCTAGTTTTCTAATAGAAAATAAGGCATGAAGGGAAAGCAATGATCCAGGACTTTCGAGTTTAAAGCCTCTGAACAGACAGCCACACTCTAGAAGCCATTACTACAAGATCCTGGAATTTGCCCTTTCATAAGTACCTGAAGTGACAGAAGCTTTCATTTTTTTATTCTTTGTGAATACTACATGTGAGTACTACTGACTAGGAAGAGTCAGAGAAATCTTGTTTTTCTGGTTTGAGTTAGTCCTTCACATGATAAGAACAACCCATCTAAGAGCCAAGTGCTGTGTGTGGGTGCTGAGCCTGCTCTCCTGACGGGGGGAAGCTCTGAGGGTAGGCCCGCAGGGGGAGCTCCAGGTGCTCGAAGCTCCGATCCAACCACAGCCTTAACATGCTTTTTTAACTGCGTTTGTAAGGATCAAAATTAAGTTATTGCATAGATTTTGTTGTAGCTTTTTCCACTCTCCAAAATTCCCAGTGCAAGAAAGAATACAAACAAGAACATTTTCATTTTGCCTAAGAATACTGAACCAAATTCATGTCAGTGTGTCTGAACAATATGTGGACATAAGTATTTTCATATAAAGCTTAAATTCCATTTCCACCTTTATTCAGCCGAATCCCGAAATATCTCTGTTTTCCACCAGGGTCTGCCCAAAATCCTTCCTCAGCCTCATTTTATGCCAAGCTGTGATAAACACCACTTCTTTCATACAAATAGGCATTATGCTTGTACTAGATGAATGCAGATATTAGAGAGGTGCATAGTACTTCAATGAAATTCTGCTTGTCTATAGAAGCTCAAAGCACATTTGGCAATGCAAAGCCCACGTACCTGCCGAGGAATACGTCCGTGGTACCAGGCATGGCTGCGCAGGTCCTCGCTGCTCAGCTGCAGCTCTTCCTCCAACTCCTTCTTCAGTTTTTCCGGGCTGTTGTCCATAACTAGCCTCTCCCTAGAAAACTACAATAAAAGATTAAAAGCTTCAACTGTGCCAAGTTTAGTGATTAACATTTTACCTGGGTTATAGCTTCCATCACATGACCTGCACTGGAATTCAGGTACTGCTTTCAGCAGGCTGGCTTGGCTTTGCTCTCCAGATTGTATTTGCAAAACCCAGCATTCAGTGAGATAACATGTGATTGTTCTACACTACATGGAACAGAGCAAAGTGTTCTGCCTGTACACCAAACTAATAATGACACACCTACAAAGTCACTTCTCTTACTTCCTCTTTTGAATATGAATTCTAACTTTATCCAAAAAAACCGGAGCTGGACCCAAATGCCCTTCTCCAATATCCTTCTTCCTGTTTAAACTTCCATTTTGAATTCAGATTCTTTCTCCCAAAGCCCTCTTTGAACCCTTCCAATTAAGAACACTCCAAATACATTGAGACAGGCTAACCTGGACACACCTAGATGTTCAATATTTCTGTTGCACTACAAAACAATTTGTGAAAGTAAAGTTTCAGCCTTAAAAGGCTTACTTCTGATGATCGCTATTTGCCTAAATCTGCATATTCCCTTCCTAAGGAAAAAAAAAAATGCCCTTGCTGCCCCTTAGCACAAGAAGCATGAGGTCTGCTTGAAGGTATCTCCATCACCACTACACAACCACTGAAATATTTTCTGGAAAATTTCTTAGTGTCTTCTGGAGTACAGCTTTCAAGTTGGACCTCAGTGGCTCACTAGTCCTTATGGATGGATGCAGTGTCGGTAGCAAAGTAAGGTGCAGTATCTTCTCTAGAGAGAGGCCAATTTTTCATAAGCACTCAGTGCAGGGAAGTACTTTGGACTTCCTTTCATTCTCCAAGGGCTGGGACTCCAGCCCATCTTTGTTGTGCTGAAGACTTCCAAAAGCCTGGGAACATGTTCTTTACTAATCAAAGAATCAGAGCATACATACTCTTCAGAGAAAGATCACTTAAAAAGAAAGAGGGGGAGAGAAAGGGGCTCCAGCTGGAGCACAGAATAAAATGCAATGTTTTACTCCACTGCATTATGGATTTTTTTTCTTAACTGGATATGAGGCAAAGCTCACAGCTTCCACTCACTGACACACTGATGCAAATATGGAGCACATACATTATTTAAAAAAGAATTTGGAATGCTTGCCCACCAACCCTGTTCCTTGCATGAACACTGCTCTTGCTAGCATTTTATTCTTCACCTTGAATACTCACAGCACCTAACCATGTGAGCAGGTGGCACACATTTAACACTTCTTTCAACAATCCTCCTGCAATTTCAAGCAGACCTGAATTACAACAGATTACCAGACAGCAGATTTTTGGTGGAATAGTGCCAGAAGAGGCATCTTGCTGCCAAGATTATTTAAGTGTGCTGGGAGTCCAGCGAAATGCTAAGATAAATTCTCCCCTTCTCTCTGGATTTCTTGGAGAAAATTAAGCCTTCTCTTAGACAAACACAAATGAATGTAGTAGCTTACACAGAAGGGCTAAAAATAAAAACAAATAAAGAATCACTTTTCACTCTAGATTCCCTTCTGTTAACCACAATACAGTATTATTCATCCATCCATCCATGGTTCAAAATGGACAAACATTTTCAACAAGGAGTAAATTTTTTGTCCTTTTGTACATTAAAGGCCTTTTATCAACTAACCCCCAAGCTTTATGAGAAGACTCATTTTTCGTCATAAAAAAATAAGACCTTCACTGCAAGGGCTCTTTCATAAAAACATGTACAATGTGAAGAAGTGAAGTTACTGAACGTAGAAATAGTCACAGAAAGGGACTGGTGAGGACTGAAGTTCAAAAGCATATTGAAAAGTCAAAGGATAGTCAGGTAAGGCAAAAAATCCCCCCTCTACTCTGATAGAGCTCCTCTGCTCTATCAGAACAGCATAACTGAAGGACCTGCCACAAGTATTTCCCAACTCAAAAGGCTGGCTATCCATTTAAAGCTGACTGGCATTGATTTCAAAATTAACAGCGATTTCACTGCCACATCTTACAGAATGACAGCAAGTAGTAGAGTACATAAGCTGAAGGTAGAGTAAAGCACACACAAATTGAGCTGAGACTTTTCAAGAGCACCTTTTTCCCTAACAGCACAAGGAAGTGGCTGGAGAACTTTTAAAGGATCCCCTCCAGTGTAAACAACAGGATCCCAGCTGTAATGGAATACCAAGCTCCTGCATTCATAGCTGTGTGTTTTGCTGATCTTACGAAAGAAACCCTTACTTAAATGTGAATTGTATTTAAGGTTTTGAATGATGGTTTTGACCAACCAGAAATCTTAACCCAAAGCTGATGTACAATTTGTTACCATCATTCCAAAAGCATCTCATTGTATCTCAGTGGTAGGCAAAGCTTTTGTAAATGGAACAAACTATAGCATCCAAAGGCAATAACTGACCTTGCTTAGTAGAGTTAGATTCTTAGCCAACAAAAAGAACTATAGGTCTTTGCATATGGACTAACTTTATCCACAGTACTGACACAAACTATGCTAAAAAATCCCAGAAGATGAAGTTAGAGACATACATTAATTACAAATACAGTACAGAAACCTAGAATTTGTTCCGGTGGTTAAATGGATTTTTCACTACTCAAATAAATGCAATGAGACACATATTGCACTTGAATTGCATCTAACAACACAACAAGAAAAACATTTAAGGAATCCAAACCAACCAAATTGTTAACATTCATGATTATTGGTTTGTTAAAAATTCTCTCCACTGTGGTCTACCACACGGAGTATACTCTGATTGCCAGAGGTCAGACATCTCCTGAGGTGAAGCACACTTGCTTATATAACCCTCATGCAACTCTGAACTTAGTGAGACAACTCCTGTGGCTAGCACAAATCCCAAAATACACAAGGGGAAAACTGCCTAGGTAAGCAAGTTTAGCAATAGCATGTCTTCCTGGACAGTCTTTTTGTTCGCTAAGACTGATTTCTTACACACTCTACGTCCTTTAAAGCAGAATTGTGAGTGATGAACTGTCTGTAATTATATCAGCCTATAGCTTTCTGTGCTACACTCTACGCCCAAGGTCTCTGGCCCTGGGAAAGTCTCTGCATAAACTGAACTTTCCATCATGCAAGGACCCAAAAATCCCTCCAGGCAAAGCCTGCTGCAAGCATGTGAGTCTGTAAATAAAGGAGAGTGAAAGGAGAGTGTAATTACCTATGTCAGCGGGCTTTTTTTTTTAAAGAAAAGGTGACCTATTCCACACAATGTAATACAGATACTTCAGCCTCATTTCCCAATAGCACCCAAAAGTTCATGGTCAGCAATGGTATGCTGTAAAACTGCACCAACTTCATAGTGCCAAACCTTCCTGTGGTAGTATGTCCTGATGTTATTTCTTTGCCTAACACATGTTGTTGGCTCCTACTCAAGGACAAAAAGAAAAATGAACTTGAATTTACAGCTAGATAGTGAAGTGGATGGTAAAAAAGAAATTTTAAAATAATTTAGGGCAAAAATTAAAGACTCATGTATTATGCAAAAAACATAGTTGAAGCAACACAGTGAAAGTTCCAGTTTAAATTCTTTGAGATTTTTAACAGTAACAACCCTGTCAGATACCCCTGGAATATAAAAGCAAATTAAGTCAGCAGAATTGTTTTCAAATACAGATGCTTTATCTAAACTACAAAGAGCTGCCCGTAAGTATGTGCTTTCCAGAACTGTTTGTTCACATTTTAGTTGCATTGTTTCCAGTCCTGGTGCCCTTTTAAGATATTTCTGTCATGCTAAGTTTTTGCGAACAGGTCTTTAAAATAAAAATGTAAAATTATCTGGAAGTACAATATTATCAAACTCCAGCAAAAGCCCTCAATCCCACTCAGATACCCAGTGGAAAACCTAGACATTAAAAGTTTAGAAGGAGGAAAAAAAAATTCAGTCAGTAGTTATTTCAGTATTTTTAACAAACTCCGTGGAACTTTATTATATTTCACACGGGATTTCTCTTTCAGGGCCACTAAACTAATAGCAAATCATACTGACAGATGCAACAAGCTATCCTTGATATTACATATTATTTTACTTTTTTTTTTTCAGGCAAGTATTAATCTATCGTATCAAAAAGTATAACATTTCAAGGAAATCAAACATCAAAATATGTTCTTATTTTGGGCAAATTTGAAGATAACTTGACCTACCACAACATGCTGTAGCTACGAAATTTGTGAACATATTTTCAATGGGAATTTCTCACAATACACTGTTGTTTGTGTATCCAAGGAGTTACTTTCACGTGAGTGTCTGGCACTCTTCAACGGAAATTCGTGAATCAATCTCTTGTGTCAACCATTCTTACTGAATTTATCACACTACATTGTGTTGAATAATCTTCTGTATGAGTTTGGTAGTAAAGAAAATAGAAGTTCCACAGTCATTTCTGTTGCCTATTGGCAGTGAATTCTTTCTCCAGTTCACATCTGCAACAACTCCAGTGAAGTACATGTACCAATGAAAAATCAAAATACCTGAGAGGAGAATCACACAGAGATCTACATATATACACAAAATTGCATCTTATGTGTTCTATCTTTCATGCTTATGTAAATTGTTATTAATTAATTCCTCTCTATGGTGATCAAGTCTTTAGTTTATTGTTTGGGGTTTTTTATTGAGTTTTTGGGTTTTGTTTGTGTTTGATTTTTTAAATTTTTTTTTTCTTAAACAGCTTGAATTATGAGGGAAGGACTTCTACTTTTAGACACTGTTTGGAAGTAGTCCACAATCTGTCACAGATCACCTCATTCACTTCTGATAAAGCCAAAATTCACATCATCACTTTTTGTATCCTTCTGGGAAAGTACTGTTTATGCAAAGCACGCCAAGGACTGTCACAGGTACAAGACTAAGGTGACCACATTTCCATCCAATCTCAATTACATCCTGGTGCTTTGCATAGCTCTGCCAACTGATATTTAAATGAGCCCAACAGGCAGCCTTGGAACCACCTTCTTCCCTTTGCCTTGAAGATTTCAAGAAAAAAAAAAAAAATTATTATTAGGGATGAATGAGAGCAGTTTGGTGAAAACTGAAGTGTGATGTGATTGAGGAAGCAAGTCAAGCCACTACCTTTTCTAAACTTTTAGGATTTTCCCTAAACTTTTAATCAATTTACTGAATGTGTCTAAAGCAAATCTATTACAGGTTTCTCACAAATTCATCTTTTCTCCGAGACTGGAGGTCTGCTATGTTTGCTTAAATGCACCATGAACCCTGAACTATGACTTCCTGATCCTGTAAAATCACTACAGAGTTCTCCAAACAAATGAGGAGATGGGAGATATTTTGTGACGTGGGAAAAACTTAAATTCTGTGATATTTCCATAGCTTTTATCCAAGTGGATAATTTAACAGAAAGATCAGTCAACAGACAATATGAAGGGGATTCTGGGGCAGGGACAGGAAATACCAAGAGGGAAGACAAAGATGTGGAATGAGAAAGAAGGGGGAGGACAGTAAAAACATCTGGAAAAGTGAAAAATTAATGAAATTCCTCTGTTTCTAAGCCACCAGAGAGCAATCAACTTGTTCCTATAGAAAATGAACATTTTATTGTCAAAGTTCCAATTCTGGATCAAGATACACTTCACTAGCTGCAGAGATCTCTTCAGTCTTTAATCCTCTGCTCTTGTGATCTTAATCAGACAGCCTACCTGGCACAATAAGCATTTTAAAATGTACAGTTATATCAATTTAGAATGTTTTATTTATAATGAGTACAAGGTATTTAATTTCACTTTTAACTCTCCTAATTGGCCACCAAACACAACAGCCTTGCACTGAGTATTTACTGGTGGAACCGAGCTCTCCATCATTTTGTTGGAAAGCACTCTTGTCAGTCCTTACTTTCCCCTTATAGAAAAGCAGCATTGTTGGCTAAGAACTTACAAAATTACAAAATCACACAGACAGAGTGATTTCTGAGTAGTTTTTTTGAGAAAGAACTAATTGGAAAAATGGAGTTTCTAAAAACAGGAATCCATTTTCTGATTAACTCAGACATTTCGAACTACAACAGGTACAATGTTCTTACAGGGGCAGTTTTCTCTAACTTAGAGTGCACAAAGTTCAAACAGAACTATAGCAAGTTCTATGTTAAGTAACAGGAGATACAAAATGGATGATAAAAGTCTTGTTGCATAGATGGATGTCAACTTTTACAGGATTTTATTCTTATTTTCAAATGGCTTAATTGGTTGGTTAAGACATGGAACAAATACAAACTTCCACCATGCCCAAAACAAGGAGGAGAAATCTCAGACTACTCAGAGGGACAAATTAGTACAGGAGAACAGCAATTTTGAAGCCATAAAATTTCCACAACCTTGTTTAGGTAACAGGTGATAACCTTTACTGGTGAAAATGTAACAAATTACCATGAAAACGTCCATCATGACTGTGCTGGCTCTTCAAAATCAAATAAACTACATCAGGTACGTATTCTCAATCTGCCACTATGAACAACATAATCTGCCTGACATTCTGAGGGAAGTGGGCAATTTTTACTAACTAATGTTCTGGTTTCAGCTGGGATAGAGTTAATTTCTTCAGAAGCTGGTACACTGCTGTGTTTTGGATTCAGTATGAGAACAATGGCAACAATCAGAACATCAGCATGTTAGCATTATGATTGTTTAATATTATTATTATATTTTACTTCATTTCAATTGTTAAACTGCTCTTAACTTTTGATTCTCCTCCCCATCCCAGCAGGGGGATGAGCAAGTGGTTCTGTGGTACTTAGTTGACAGTTGGGCTTAAACCACAACTAGTAAGTAAGGTATTTCTTTCAGATGAGGAAAATAAAGTCTTTTAGTACAAAGTTCAGTCTAATGTTAAGGTAATGGGAAAACTTAATTCTAGTGGATTCAACATCACTCAATTTGGTAATCAAAATCCTTAGCAGTTCTGCAGGGTTTTTTTTAGTTTTAATCTGAGACATACCTAAATAAAGGTTATTACCAACAAGTGAAATGCATAAATTCCTACTGAAGAATGTTCCCATTCTCATCAAACAGAAACCGCTTACAGAGCGCCAGTGGTCCCTGTGCTATCTACATATTTATGACAGAGGGTACACATCAGTGAAAGTTTGATAAACTATAAAATTACCATGGGAAATTGAAAAAAAAATTACAGCATAAGACTCACCAAAAGTCAAGCTCAGCAACAAGACAATCAAAGGGGAATCAAAGCTCAGAGACCTACACAAAATTTCACACAATTCATATATCATTTTGATAAGTCTTTTCACATCTGCCCTTCTCCAAAAATAACAAATCTAAGAAGAAAAAGGCAGACCTGTAATGCTTGGTGGTGATGACCTGTAACTCACATGCTATCAAATCCAACTGAATCCATGCTGAAACTGGATATATGAAGCTTGAGGACGCCAGTGAAACAGATTTAGATCATCACACATGGAAGAAATATTAATTAAGATCTATGATCTATAAAAAGTGCTTGCAATTCATCCAAGATAAGAGATAGCACTTGCAATAAGTAGCTTCTTATAAAAGGCTTCTTACGCACATCACATTCATGGAATTAGTGCATTACCCAGTAATGAGCTACTTCAACGTGCTGAAGTTTTAGAGCTTGGCAGTCCTGATTACTGGAGTGGTTTTCCCCTTTTGCACAGCTTCAGCTGAGGGTGACTCATAGCAGAGAATTAAGAATGAAAATACTTGAACTTCAAGGTCTTTTCCTCTCTGATCATGACAACCATACTGACTAATGCTAAAACAAACCTGTCTTGTGGCAAACTTGATTTAGACTTCTATATTTTTAAGTTACTGCTTATCACTGATTCAGTGTTAATTTTCTCTTCCAAAAAACGCAAATTCAAAGAACAACATTTTTGCCTGGCAGCGGTGTAAGTCACAATTTAGTATTTTCTCTTCACTTGTTTTTTTTCAAGCACAAACAGGATTCCCTCACCTTGCAGTTTCTTTTTATTTTCCTCAAATGTAAAAGCTGACCTTGACAGTAAATAGCTATAAAAACCAAATGGGATCATACAAGGTACTGACACATCATGACTGAAGAATGAATTGACCCAGGTTCAGATGTTTTGCACTGATCATTCTATTTTCTATTAATGCATGGGAAAAAACCCCAAACATCTGCTTGAGATCCTAATTTCACATGCTAAAATTAAGTGCACCATACTGTGAGTCTTCAAGTGCTGTACTGTTTCCTGTGCTTTGGTGACACACGACAAGGCATCTCTGAACTTGGCCACATATTGTTTGCAATTAATTTGGACAACATAATGGATCTCTGAGGTAGTTGTGGATTTCAGCATGTTTATTTATGGATCAGTTTGGCATTTCATTACAACTACAATTATTATTAAAACCAAAAATTAACCTCATCTAATTATACAAACTGATTTTGCTTGAAGTGGTATATATTTAAAAAAAAAAATTAAAAAAGACAACTTAATTTCATGCCATCCTAGTGTTCATTACCATCCTAGGCCCACCATTTGGCCCCAAGGTTCACACCTTACTTGAAACACCAGCTGTTTCCGTACCTACAGCCACTTTCTCAGCAAATACACCCCAGTTTCCTACCATCTGAACTTTTTAAAGTAACAGTTCATCAGATTCAACTAATGCTAAATCTGCATACTGGAACACATGCATTCAAATCTATTTTAAATGCTGCAAATCTCTTTAAATAGAACCTTATTTTTAAAAGATCTCAACTGTAATTTGTTTCCACATAAAAGGTTTTATTTTTTACCCTCCATACAGCAAACGCTATTAATGTTTCTGTTTCTCTAGAGACTACATGGATTACACTAAATGGAAAGTTGCCATGACAACACCACCGTTATTTTAGGTATCAGAAATGGATGCCAAGTTAAACAAAGAGCATGCATGGAAAATAATGAGTTTTCTAACTGTCCTGATAGTCAACAATAAAGCACAATGTAATTGAAAAAGTTTCAGAACACAAGAATTAATCCTTATGCTTAAAAAAGGAATGAAAATTAGCGACAGCACAATAGAGCATCTTCAGCACTCTATTGTGATAATAACTT
This sequence comes from Serilophus lunatus, assembly GCA_013399895.1. NCBI lineage: Eukaryota > Metazoa > Chordata > Aves > Passeriformes > Eurylaimidae > Serilophus > Serilophus lunatus. Next base: position 348,065 of record VXBA01005644.1, read on the forward strand.
CTGACAATTGTCTCAGTCACAAAGACAAGTCAGACACTGATCAGACACTTTTTCAGTGTGCCCACAAGACTGAGCCACCACATACCATGTTCAGAAATGAAATCACTGAATGAGAGAAAAGGGGGCAGCTGTTCCCAGCTTTTAAGTGCCTCCATCAAAGTTTGAAAGCTAACAGGCCAGAAGATAGCTACCTTCACATCCTTCCTCATTGCAAGTGCTCCAGAAAATCTATACACATTGCACAGTGACTTACAGAGCTGACACAGTGTTAGTCAAAGAACAATTCATACATAAATCAAAAGATATAAAAGCCCAGGTGTAGCTCACAGATCCTTAAGTAGTTAGATATCTTACATGACTACAATTCCCAAGTCACTTGACAGTCCTGTAAGTGGGGCCAAAAATGTTTATTATAAAGGCTTTTCCTGTGCATGTACTGCATATAATGCAGTTTTGCATAAAGTAGAAGATGTCCCTGCCCACAGCAGGGGCAGGCTAGATGACCCTTGATTCCCTCCAACTCAAGCCATCCTATGAGTACATGGTTTTGTGCATCTTGCAATTAAAACATTTCTAAAATATAAGAAAACATCAAAAATTGTCTGAATTGTTTTAAAAAACCCTAAGAACAACTCCTGATAACAACTGTCCACGTTTTCAATGAGCTGGTGGAAAAGTTAGGGAACCAAATGTCTGATCTGTTAAAATCTGAAAACTTGAAGGTTTGCAAAAATTCTCAGCGAGTCCCAAACCAGGGCATTTTTAACTTAGTGCCTAAACACAAAGCCAGGTTCAGGCTCATAAAACTGCAAGCTGTTCAAGCTTCTCTCAGACAATGGTGAATTATAAAGATGTCCTTTAGAAGAGAAACACACTTTACCCATTCCTGTTATCAAAACAAACACTTCTAAACAAAAACTAAAAGCATTACTGACCAGTATACTGTTATTGAAAAAGAGCACTTACCTTGGGTCTGAAAATAGACTTACGATGATAAAAGCAGCAAAGTGCTGCAACCAGCATTTGAAAAACATTATAATCCTTGGGCATTTTCAGTTCTGCTGGTTTTGGTTCCTCAAGACTGAAGATAACAGTCACTACTAGCAGTTTTCTGCGGTTCAGCAAGCTCTTTAGTATCACCACTGCCTACCAGAGCTGCTACACCCCCTACTCACATATCAGTCCGGGACACTTTCCACAGCTGAAGCTGATACTATCAATTCAGTGACCGCTGGCACGCTTGCTTCCAGCATGCCATATAGAGAGTGCCAGAATCCTCATGTGATCTGTTTTACTCACCAGTGAAATCCTAGCTCCTCTATCTTGGTATCCCTTGGCTCATAGATGCATTTAAACCACCAGCACAAGGCAAACTTCTCTTCTCCATGAGTTGCAACACCTGACTGTCTCCCTGTGCTGATAATGGTTTCACCGTTTGCTCCAGAGCAATCATGCAACATCTCTATCCACATCATCAATAATATACACATAAAAGAAAAAAAAAAGAAGAGGAAAAGCAGTTGATTACTGTTTGACGACTGTAAGAATTACATCCTTTGAGCATTGGTAACCAAGGGAAATGATAAATCTGTTTATTTTTAATTAGGAAGCTTCTGGCAAACAGTCCTCAGAAAAAATAGCAAGAACACCAAACCTGTCAGTGTAGTCAGTATTAGCAGTGCAACCAAGGTATCTTTAGCATTTAAAGCTATCAGTGGACAGCTTTAGCTTGAGGATAGTCCCAAGGGAATTGTGCAAACTGCTCAAGAAAGAACTGAATGCATGAACATGTCTGATTTGGCAAAGTAAAAGTAAGCACTACAACAAAACAAAAAGCAGTTTTATTTATGCCTGTGATTCCATTCCCTTGGGCAGCACAGTTCATAGTTTAGTGACTGGTCAGAAAATCGCTCACCAGCAAAGAATCTGTCATACAAACCTCCAGGTTCCCTCAACAGCCAAGGCAAAAAAGGCAGACAATCTAGGTAATTATAATAATAGCTGTAAGAGACATCACCCCAACAACAGCCTAGTTAATAGACTTGGTGAAAGGAAACAAAATGGACTGTATTGAGGGTACAAAAAAGCCTGTAACACTTAAGAAAGAGAAATTTTAAAGAGATCAATCACTTGCTTCTTGGATGGTACAAAAAAAAAATCCAGAAGTTACAGATATTTCAGATCTTGGATTAGGAATAAATCCCAAAGAGAGGTTAAAATGAAGAATCACTTGTCTTTTTCATCAGCAAACCACATAACCACATAATCAGGAGGGCACATATAGAAAATGCTTACTTGATGTCCTCAGGTATTACTTGCAAGGCAATACCAATCATAGAGTTCTTCCTTCCTACACTGACTCTGTGCGTGTACATACACATGTAGTATGCCCTCAGTGCCTGCATCCAGTCATGGAATTTGGTACATAAAACAAGCAGCACCACTGAGAAGGAAAGACATAAAATGTCCACTGCCTTTCAAGGCAAATGGGATTGAGTGCCTACCAAAAACCAAAGGAAAGGTCAACGTGATGTGTAAAGTTCCCTTACCTTTCTGACCACCTAAGGTTTGCAGGTACCTAGCACCAAGTTACTAAAACCAGAATGTTCATAAAGCTGGTCAGGCTACGTGGCCACTTGTAGGACATGCTATGCCTGGGATTCTTTTGAGAAAAAGAAAACAACGTAGGAATAAAAGAGCAAAACATTACATGGGCTGTAAAATGATAAACCTGCCAAGAGAAAGGATAAAAGACTGGCCAGAAAAAAAGCTGAAAATACTGACTTTAAAGATGAAGTCCTGTTCTAGAGCTGGGGAGAGGAAATGCCTATCCCAGTAGTTTATGACAAACTCAAACAATGAATGAGTAGATAATAAGAATGTAAATGTGTCTTCTCTTTGCTCTGTGATGCAGCTTATTTTAATTTACTATGAGCTCTTTTTCCACTTTGAGGAAATCCATAGGATTGCTTTTGCAGGTAGCCAGAGAAGACTAAAAGATACCCTGCAGAACTCCATACACAAAAGCCTCAACTGTGATTCTTGTTTCTTGTCTGAAGTTTTTTGATACTGCGCCAGGAGATCCCATCAAGGACTGCAATTTTGAGGAATTTGTCAAAAGTTCTCAGAATAACACCCTCATCCAATTTTAAAAAGGGTGTGTGGGTGAGGAGGGGGAATGACGAAAAGGGAATAGAAATTGAAGACTTCATCAGTTGAGGCATTTTCACTTTATAATGATGATATAATGATGCACAATACACTAAGGCTTCTCTTGGAATATCATGAACAGAAACTATAAAGACAAGTTAACTCAAACTACAGCAGGTGACAAAAAAGGCTATTAAGACAACTGATCTATTTTTGGCAGCAGAAACAGTTGATTTAGCAATGCAAAATAAGGTGGGCCTGCTCTGAAAAGAATTAGAAATTCCAGAAAGGAATTCTTTATGGGATTAAAAAAGGGCAAAATCTCCATCCTTCAATGGGAATAGCACAGCTCAATATGGAAAACAAATATGGCCTAATAGGTATTCAATGCGGATGTGTCTATTTTTCATTTGAAAGGCTTGCTACTAAGCAGTTCTGAAAAAAGTTTAAATTTTACATTCACAGTTCAACATGAACAGCAGGACATAAATTACAAATGGCAATTCCCAGCTCCTTGTTTCCTGTCTGTAATGAAATAAAGAATCAAAAATTATGTCTGTTGTGAGAATGCCAGAAATATTGAACTTTAAAAAATAACACTGTGCAGTTTCTTTCAACAGCTGGTGATGCTTTATATCAACATTACAACTTACAGGAAAGAGGATATTTTATTTAGATAGAGAATGTATTTTTTTTTTAAATTAAACTGATGGGATTTTAATTTTTACTAAAGTCTAACATGACTTCTGCCCATATAGTTCAATAAATAAATCACAACCTTTGTGTGACACTTGTGACACAGCTGTATGAAAATTAGGATTATTGAAAGGAATCTGAAAGAGTATGTGAGAAAGCTCCAGGTAACAGTACGATACTTCCCTGCACCGATGGACAGGATGGAGCTGTTTTTCAGCCAGCATGACTAAGGGCAGCCTTCAGGTTGCTCCAAATTACGCTTCATACACAGGTAAGATTAACATTTTTAAATATTTACTCAGAGAAACAGAGGATGGTTTAGCCACATTTTCATTCTCTTGTCCTTCAGTTTTTTTGCCGGTACTTTGAGTTTTTAGACTGCACATGAGAAACAGACCGTCTGTTTCTTGTAGCTTGAAAACATCAAACACAATCCTTTTGCTAAATCATCTATTATGATGTATTTCTAATGCTCTCCAAGACCAAAATTCAACCAGCAGGTTTCTTGCTTTGTTTTCAAGGTTTCTTACCTAGAATCTTAACAAGTCTGATAATCCCTTCATCTCTTTCTAAGGATGGCTGGCTAGACTTTTGATAACTAAGCTTATTAAGAAAAGATTTCTAAATTCATAGAATTCAAGGCCACGTGAGTTCAAGGATGCTTGAAGATACAGTTTGTTGAGTTCATAATAGTCCATCAGGAAGAGAAATTAAGGAGTTTCTGCTAACCCTATGTGTTATTACAAATGTCTAGAGTTATTCAGAGTGTTTTCATGGTCTGCTTTAAATTATGCTCATCCAGCGTTCCCCTGACACACTTAAATTTTGTTCAGCTCCACTCACAGCACATTGCATATGCAAGAGTTTGAGGTCTTCACACTGGATAGTGTGAACCTGCTTAGGAGGAATCCTCTTAGGCTGCTTTAATTGTACAGGTCAAACAACATAAAATGTATGGATAATTTCTTTAGTGGAGGGTGGTTTCTTTTTCTCTCATCACCAAAAAAAAAAAAAATCTATTTGGCTTCAAAAAGTTTTAAGTGTCTCAAGTAAAGCAACTGAACTCCTTAACCATGTAAACACCTGAAAACTCACTAGCAATCTAAAGTTATTGAAACAGTCTGCAGAGCTACAAGAAGTTATTTTGAACCAAATACCAGTCATGCTCATGGAAGTGCTTATAATGCACACACAGAATTATTATGATTTGTGATTTCACATTAGAGAAACAATTTCAGGCTAAATTAGATGAGGGAATTGGTGGTTTGCCGCTTTACTTTGTAGTACATCAACAAATTATTTAAGCATTTGAATCAGCCTAACAATGTTCAGTGAAATACATGTAATGCTTTAGATTTCACTCCACTAAATGAAAGTAAACACTCCAGGCAGGAAGCCAGCTGTAAATGAAAGAAGGCATGGTGTACTGTACAAGGGTCAAGAACATAAATCTGATTTGATACAGCACGCAGCCAATCCAGAGCACCCAGCTCACTGTTGCTGATCCAGTGACGTCACATGAACACAGACATGCCCTGATCACACAGTGAACACGCACAATCTGACCGAGGGTTTGAGTCCCTGGGGCTACAAATGGCGCCTGTAAGCTGTAAGTCCTTCAGACACGGCCCATCACCTCTAACAAAGTTCTGTGGGGGTTGCCTCTAAATACGGGCAGTGCCCAACTGTTTAGAGCTGAACACTTTATAAGTGTAGAATAAGTGTAAGAAAGGGGACAACAACACGGTCAGAAAGTATAGCTTACTTTTATCTGTTCCTAACTCAAATGCCTACATGTGCATAAAGTCCCACCACCCAGCTCATATTCAACCATTCCTGTGTCAATTCTTAACAGACCTGACTCTTTAATATTCTCCTGTATAATCTCACTTCCTGCAAGGGGTTGTTGGTGCAGCATCTGATCTAAATCAACAGATACAGCTGCAGCTGTGATTACACTTGTTTGCATTGCACAGGTGTGGTATGGGAGAGGTAATGTAATTTCTTCCTCCTCTCTATCGTGGTTCCATGAGGCAGTAGCTGCAGCTGTACAGGAATAGTGAGAAAACAGAATTTGCATCTGTTAGTTTACACTATTGCTTGAAGAAACCCCTTTGAAAATCTACCTCATAAAACCCCAGAAGGGCAGCTACAAGAAGTAAACACTCAACCTGCTTAAGAGTTTCCCACTAAGTCCTAATTTGCACCCTAAGACATTCAAATACCATGGAGTTTTTTATGCTTTCATTATAAAAGATGAGATTTTTTCAAAGTCATCTGGCAGTAGGTCTGGGTTTCCTACTAGCCACCTTCCTATTATGAACCCACCAGCAGGTTTTACTGATCCTACCAAAAACTAGCATACATATTCTTGAGCTACATCTACTGTCTGCCAATCCATGTACAAACAAAAAACTTTGCAACAACCCACCTGTTTTTCCTTCAATTTACTCCTTGAATTGGGGGGAAAAAAAATACATGAATTTACTTTTCATATAGAACTAGTTCACAATCTATGGCTAACATTTTCTTCTCTTTCCTGCTGACTCAGCTGTCATTAGTCCAACTAGCCAAATTCAGACTTCTGTTTTTGAAAGCCTCCCCAGTGCTTTCAAAGTAAAGTGTTTGTTTGTGTGAGGTTATCACCAATTTAAAATAAAATTCAAAGATGAAAAAATTCTGTTACTTCAACAGGGTAAGTGGACACCTTTAAAATATCAGCTATTTACTGAAAACTCCTGAATACCCTAAAATACTCTACTTTTACACAAAGAATATATATTTTGGATGCGTAGCACTCAAAACCAAAACAAGTCATTTGGGCTCTGTCTGAGCTCAGCTTTTCAAGTGTCTTTACCATCCTTTCAATTTTTTACTAACACAAGGATTTTAGGACATGGAGGCAAATTATCTCTGGGTATTCTAGACAGCAGTCATTGTAACATTACACTCCATTATTTTTGTAGATGTTTATTTTCTAGAAGAATCCAACATACAAAAGTGTCAGATCAACCTGCTCCTCTGACAGCACAGATCAACAGATGTTATCCCAGCTGAAATGTCCCAATGCTCCTTCTGCTGCCCCCTCCATAGGCTAACCTGTATCTAAACAGTGTGTTGTAGGGAAATGTATGGTCGTGTGTCTTTGGGGGGACCCGGGAAGCCACAGTGTGTTTCCCAAAAAAGGCAAGATGAACAGACATATACAATGTTCCAATCTTACTCTAATTATTATTCATAAGCACAGCTCTGAGATACTAGTTTTACCTCCCTGGGCTTTATTAGTAGTCAGAGGACCCAAAATGCTTACTAATAATCTACTTCCCACACATTATATACTCACTCCCCCTTGTGGTTACAGACACTGAAAGATCAACATCATTAAGGTGTTGCATGAAGGAGGTAAATATCAATATTTGCATGTCCCAGTCAGTTCTTGCTATTAGTCTATCTTCAAAACCACGAAAAGGATCCAACATCATCAGTTACACAGTTCCTATGCAGCAATCCTGAAAACCCAGAATTAATCAAAAATTAAGTATTCCAAGAGACATAGATTAGCAATAATTACAAACAGATCAACAGAAAAGATGGCAAATTGTAGTAAGATCTTTGATGTTACTAACAAATACCTTATAAGGAGTAAAATTATGCATTTTCTATATATACATACCTATTTATATATGTATGTAAAAGAAAACTGTAAGGTGTGAGAATTCCAGCTGATGCCATCACACAGACAGAAAAATATCTTTTTCTTACATTTGTATTGATTGACACAAGTATTCGCACAAAAATTGAAACCTGAAAGAAAACCAAACTCACAAGTAGATTGAGTTGTATCCACTTAACTGCTCAGGCTCCACTCAAATCCTCGGATCCTTTTCACTGTGCATGGTGTTACCCTTACCAAGATAGATAAAATGTACAATACAGATCATGTAGGAAAAATTAGGTATGGCAATACTATAAATCAGCACCTTTCCTTCTTCCCCACAGGTACCACTTTTGTGGGAAATGGCATGTTCTTTTCTGGCAAATGAACAATGCAGTGGTTTGGGTCCATGATCACACCTAGCCTTATTTCAGTACTCTGTTTGTCAGAAATGACCAGTCACTTCACAACACAGTATCTGACAGAAGATGCAGTAAGTAACTCTGCAACAAAAAAAGGATCACAAATCAAGAAGAACCAGACAATGTCTCAAAAGCAAAAAAGCCTTCCCCCCCCTTTTTTTCCTTTCTTTGAAAAGTAAATTATATCATCATGTACAAGTATTTGCTTTCACTGACATAGACATTTTGACTTGGGTATTATCAATAGCGACATGGAAGTGTTCAAGGCCAGGTTGTGAGCAGCTTACTCTAGTGGAAGGTGCTCCCGTGCCCAGATTGGAACTAGGTATCTTTAAGGTTCCTTCCAAACCATTCTATGATAACTGTCAGCATTTTAGAGCCATCAACATTAATATTTTGGAGAAAAAGTGTAATTCATTTAAATCCAAGTTTCACAAGATCATTAGAGATAAAATAAGAATAGTTTTTTGTGCTTCAAAGCTTCTACCACGTTTCAGATTCAGACATTTCCAGCTTGTTTCTCATCTATAAATAAGACTTGATAGTGGTTTATTGATCATCTAATGAAGACATTGAAAAGATCAGCTAAGTAGTTACTGGCACCAGTATTACTAGTGGTGCCAAGAAAATGAGTGTAATTTTATAGTTTTCAACTCAGAACTCAGTGCAATCTCAGTGCTTTTGATGACTCCAGACCAGACATCATTTAAGAGTTAATGAGTAATAACAAAAGAAGAAGAATACAGACATTACAGAGTCAAATCCACAATAGGACAAGATGCAAGATTAACCATTAACATGCAAGCAGAGAGAATGCTTGTTGCTTTTAAGAATTATCAGCATTCTGTATTTACAAAAGCATACTCAGCTCCTAAGATAAATACCCTAAGCTCCATTTCAGCATCAGGAGAAGGAAATGCAAGAGCCACTGCTAAAAGACTTCACAGTAAGGTCAGAATAAAAAGAAAGTCACTATCCACTTAATTCATATGAGGATTATCATTCTCAAAGATAAAGAAATACTTCCTCACAATATGCTAAGAAAACCCCCACCAAATCCACAAAGAAACAAAAACCCCAATCAATCAAGGATAAAGAAAAAAATTGACCCATTCACAAAACTCCCCCAGATCTTAGAGCTGATAAGTTCATTCCAGAACTGGGGGCTGGAAAAGAGCAAAGAGCTCCAAGCAGTAACATGTTAACTTAGGGTCTTCTCTACTAGGAAAATATGAACTAGGACAGCAGACTGAAGGTGCATTGTCTCACAGAGCTGTAGAATCCTACTTCCTGCACAGTTCACTGCAAACACTAGTTTAGATTTTAATCATCAATTTGCACTCAATAAATTACAGAACTGCTGACTCAACCATCTTTTCAGGGACAAGCCTGTTGGCCAAACAGAACTCAACATGAGAAAATACTCAAACTTGGGTATAAAACGCCATCACTAATTATGGATAACTGCATTCTATCAAATAAAACAAGGTGTTTTTTAATTCCACATAAACAGGGCAAGATTCTCACCATGACTTTAGGAGAATTAACTCCTTAAGAGCTGCTAAATTTTAACTACATATGTAACTCCTAAAGTATTTTTTATTTTTACCTCTGCTGATGGAATAAGGGTATTTTAGGAATAATTATCATACATACCGAAAGAAATAACTGCCCTTCTAAGTGAAGACAAGACATACACTGTAAGACACAAGCCTGGTAGAAGGCTGAAGAAAAATTCTACTACTTGAAATTTTACTATTACCAGAACAGATTAAAAGGCACGGTGCTTTGTGCAACTTATTGCAACAGCCAAAACTTATCCTATTAGAAAAGTAAAATACCTCTATGTAGAACAGATTATTTTGGAAAGCTATGGAATCCCTTTTGTTGGAGGTCTTGGACAAATCAAAACATCTATTCTAACAATCTCAGTGACACACCGACAAAAAAAATTCTTAACTTTCCTCTAGGATCTACTTCTATAACTTAATGACAAAGAGGAGGGGAAAAATTCTCTCCCCCCGCCCCGATTCTGGGCTGCCTGAGAAAAAAAAGTGGCCAACTTCCAACAATCAGGCTACTACAAAGGTTACGATGAAATCATTATGAAAAATGCGATTCTAGTAGCAATGCCTTGACGAAACAAATACAGTCACAGCGTTTCTTCTCCAGCAGAGGGCAGCATATAACCATCAGCCACCCACCGAGAATCAAATCGGAAGTTTTTATTACTGGACAGTTAATTACATGTATTTAGCATCAGGCTGGCTCTAACAGAACCTTATATTTCTGAATCATACAGCTTGCATACAAGAGGCAACTGCTATGGAATGACGTTTGCGAAGCTAAGTATAGGAACACGAAAAAAAGTCAGTATCTCTGACAAACATTACTGACAGCACTGGTCATCTTTGAGTTGGATGACAAATCTGTAATTACAAAGGAGATGTCTAAAGTCCAAGTCAGCCATGCGGGCATACTCCTTCTCAACAAAATACATTGTCTGATAATTCCACCTTCTGTAATACTGTTGCCTTTCCTGCAGTTGCAAAAAGCATGGAAAAAAAAATAAATCCCCAAACCACCATACAGATTCCAAAAGAATCTGCTCATATGGTGCCTTAGCATCAGGCATTCCTCCCGACTCAGATACTTTATGCATAACACGGTCAGACAATGCAGAAAACCAACAAACTTTCTGCTCACAAGTCACAACTCGCATCCCAACAGGCAAGTCTCCGCAGGAGAGGCTTACACAGCATGAACATGAACACTGCACTTGGCAACTTTTCCAGTGAGGTGGGGATTTCTCTAATGTGTTTCCATGTCTAAAAAAGGCTACTTGTAATGACATTTCATTGTCATCAGGAAGAAGTTTCCCAAACTGTGGCTACTTGTCACGCTGCCACAGATTTTTTTCTCAACTTTCCCAAACATACATACACACATACAAACTTTACTTTTTATAATTCCTTTACCGTAGTATCTTCCAGGCATAGTCAAACAAACAATGAGAGTCAAACACCCACACAAATTAACATCCACAATATTATGAATTTGTGCAATTAACTATATAAACTGTACATCAATAAACCTCATCACTTGATCTACATTCCCTAAAGTTGAATTAAACCCACAAAATACTGTCCTGTCTTGCAAAGTTACAGATAAGGATCACACACTGGAATGTCATCAAAATTTTATTTTCAGTTGCATCAACCAAAGCCATGATAAATGGCAGTAATTTTTATTTCCTTTCTGACAAAATCAAGAAGCTGTAAAAATAGGGAAAAAATGAACACCATGGGGTTGAGACAAACAACAATCCTCCAAGCAGAACTTCACAAGAGAAGTCTTTTCTGCAGCTCTAACTTCCTTAGGCCAGCATTAGTTTTCTTCAAGTCTAAATATAAACTTCCCTTGTGACCATGTTGAGCAGACAATCAGTCATAAATTTTGTAATTTTTCCACTAGTGGATTAAAATACAACTCCAAAACCTCAGGCCATAGTAATACTCAAACTCATCGCTGATATGTATTTCTGTAATTATTAAGCACTATTTCCACAGGAAATATTCAAAAGGTTTCCATGAAATCCGGGGTTTTTTTTCTTTTCACCCTGATACAGCTTCAATGATTACAGCACAGACTTCTATAAAAAGAACCAAAAGTATTTATAGTGAGTAGGAATGGCACAGAAAGCTATCTTTAGTTCACATAAATTTTATCAAAACGATTCACAAGAAGTTCTCTGACACACTCAAATCTGCCCGCACTTTCTCCCCTGCTGCAAGAGTCTGTTCTGTGGATGTGCAGACTCAGGGTGTGGGAAGAACCTGCAGAGACTACCAGTGGACCTATTATTTGGCTCATAAAACTTGTAAAAGTCTCACAGAATGTACAACGTGCTATTGTGTCCCTAGATCTCTTTCATGGCTTGGGTAGCAGTCTCACTCAAAGCAGTCTGGCCTGTTTTCACTTCTACCATAAAAGGTTTTTTTGAAAGAGCCATTTAACTGTGACCATGGTTTCAGCAGCACTGTGAAGACAAAGGCAGGGTTGAAGCCATATGGACACTTCAGTACTCCAACTCCAGCAAATTAGTACTTCTTCCCCCCCTTAGAATTTGCTTTTGCATAATTAGCTCTCTTTATATATTGAATGAACTAATACATCAATATTCAAGATGCAGTAAAATGCCATTTGTGAGCTGTAATTTAGATTAAAGAATTAGAAACCATAATGCACCTATAGAGAACATTGTCTTGTATCTTGAACAGAATAAAACAGAAAAAAACCCCAATTTATTTTGCCTTTCCTATCTTCAGAGTATTTTAAATACAAGGATTTATTTTTATTACTTTTAGTCACCAGATTCAGCAAAGAAAGGTTTTTTAAAAAGCAAATCGGTACACTCAGCTTCAAAGTTTTTTATGAGTCTCTCTGCTTGTAAGTCACTACTGCTACAACAAACACGATGATATTCTTTTCATTGTGAACCAGCACACTGAATCCAAAATATAACCATGTACCCTTCCTCAAGCTCGAATGAACTCTCCACATTCTGCTTACAACAATGTCCAGTTCTGAAGATGCCAATCACTCCCCAGCAAGTATTGATTATCTTTCTTACACGACTCACAAGAAACTCCAGTAGCATGTTTGCATCTCTGCAGAAACAGTGCTAATTTGCAACTATGAAGCTTCAGGGTCAGCTCTGTGCCCAGCTTTTACAAAATTACTTTTTAAATCTAGCTACTTTAAAACTAGGTGCTTGTCTTCAAGGAGAGTAGGTATGACTGTGTAGCCTGATAAAGTGGATCAGTTAAGAAAATGGCACTTATTCCTTCATATTCTACCTTTTAAAACAGCCATCTACAATTAATGTGTCAGGGAGCAACAGGAGTGGGGCTGCTCCCTAAGGAAGAGGGATTCGGGAGCACAGGGTGGGCAACATGATCAGCGACAAGGTGCAGCCCCACAGCACCCAGATGGAAGCAAGGTGAGCGGGGTAATGAACCAACAGGTCCCATCACATTCCGGTGAGCCTCGGGCAAGACCCGTAACAGGCCAGGTCTAAGGTCCATCCAGGGCTTCCCATAGAGCGTGTGGGAAGCAGGACTGGGGGCAGGCACACCTACTAAACAACTCGGGCAGGGTTTGAAGGCCCAGCCTGATGGAGCCCTTGCTCAGTGAGTGTGGGTGGAGTTCTGCAGTGAGGCTGGACAGGTCAATTAAAAACAATTAGTGCCCTCAGGGCCCTGACAGTACAATCTGTTTGGAACTGCAACTCTTGAGTAGAATCACCAGCAGCCAAATTACCCTAATACAACTTAAATTTGTGCCACATATTACATTCAAGATAATGCATTTTTTACAAGGAAAATGAACCCAAAGTCTCTCTTCTTGTCACAGTCCGAATAGCAACATGAAACAAAAATCAGTATCAAGACTTTGCATACAATTAGCTTCAGTGGTAGTTTTTATGTATGCCTGATACATCATACAGGCTTCGTGTCCAAGTTTATATGTGTTTTCAGTCAGTAAATCAACACTTCTCTGTTGAGAGACCATACTAACTATATTTTCCCGTGCATCAGAAAAATAAATCTGTTGCTCAGAACATCAGCATCCTGAATAAGCAAAACATGATTCTCAAAAGTGCTCTCGTTGTTTTCTCCCCCTTCTCTTACTGTCTCTTCTTCACTCAAAGGTATTTTTTTCAAACTTAAGCAACATCTGTCAGAGCCCACCCGCTTGTTCAAATTACATATGTACAGATAATACATCAAAGAGACTAGTGCAAATAGCAATGGTGGTATAAACATTGTGAGATGCTGCAGAGATCTATTTTTTCAGCACGAGTAGGTTAGTGTTCTGCCATTTATACCTGACTTAACACCACCACAAGTTATTCAAGGATCTGGAAAATTTATGAACATTAATATAATATTTAACATAAGGTTACATTCTAAAAGACAATGAACACATATTTGCTGAAACTTAACCCAACAAAGGGGGTCCAAGACCCTGTTGGTATGAATTCAGGCACATCTTTTACAGTAAGAGTTAACCGATAACAAATTATTGATGAGAGTCTTCCTTTATTAGCATTAATGATCATTTTCTGTGTAAGAACACATTTCGGGAATCAGTTTTGTTAGTAACCCAGACTTTTACAGACAGCAAAACGTTTTGGGGGTTATATTTATTAGAAAGCAATTTCTGCATGCTTTTCCAAATTGTAGTTTGAGATGTTTTCATTGCCTAGAATTCCTGTTATAACAGTTGAACTAGGGTCCAAACTCACGGTTCACTAAAGGTAGGGATAAAGACAGGAAAAAGTGAAAAAGGAAGGAGAAAAGAAGGGGATTGTAACCCTTGCATTCTCCTTCATGTGTCTCTTTTCCCCAGGCTTTCCTCATCAACATCAAAGTTTTAATAACTAAGCTTAGCACTACTGCTATTGACAAGAGTCCAAGACAAGCTTCTACTAGAAAAGTTGAAAAGATCAGAAACCACATTCATAATATAGAACTTGCTGCAACAAGACAAGACACACATATTGATGAATTGGCACATGATACCTCTGCCCTCTACTTGGTCATATTATTCAAACTAAACAGCATACCCTGTACAGCATAGATACATGTTAAATTAAATAGAACAATTAACATGCCCACCACTTTGTTGCCTCTGGCATCCCCTCTTCTACAGCACTCCACAGAAGGCTTTTCGCCGCCTCTGTCTCTGCTACTTTACCATATCCCAACTCTAGGCTGGGATTGAGGCCAGGGACCTTGCAACTCTAAGCTAAGTAGGAATCCAGCAGCTGTTCTGAGAGTCCTTTGGCGACCACTTTTTCAGGGACCTTTGTGTTCTGCTTCTTCTGCTTCTGTTCCTCTTCCTTCGAAACCCTAATTCCTACATCTGCCTCGACCACGGATAGAAAGTCCAGCAGAGGATCCTGCCACACTTTTACACACTTTTTAAAATAATTCTTAGCTCTTGTGACAATCTCCTATTAACACATTCTCCTATTTTACTTCTTCAGCCTGAGCTCTAAGACAGGCACCTCTCCATTTCCCTTAACTATGAACATCCACAGAAGGAACTCTAGCAGCAAAATGCAGACTGGCTCTCCTCAGTCTTCCTCACCTGAATTCTAACCTGTAGTAGAAATTCAGGTGTCTGAGAAATTCAGATGCACGCAATCAGCTAAGGAAATATCCTACATTAAATATCCTGTGTTTATCTGACGCTTCTCAGAAAATGACAGTCTTCTAAAAAGCAAGGAAAAAAGCTCGACAACTAGAGAAGCCCATTGTTGAGACATGACATATAAGCCAGATTCTTGCAAAGTTCTGAGAAACAATATTCACTTAAACATGTTGAAAGGTACTAATTCAATAGAAATTACAGAACTGCAAGAGACTCCCAGTGCAGAATTACATCCCTAAGCCTTCTCCCGAAGTTTCTATATTGCAAATCCAGGACTGATTTCTGAATAAAATTCATAAATGTTCTAGAGTATTTCTTATTTACTCTAACAAAATACACTCTCTGATCTTGTACAAAAGGAAAACAGAATGCACAGTTTTTCCAGAATTCCAGTTGTTTTTTGGACTAGAAGTGAATTTTTAACTGTAATGTTAGTTAGTATATTACTAAAACCATAAAGCTAGATCTGATTTTTTTTGCTATTTTCAGGTGTGTTACTTCCCCAGAAATCCATAAGCGAGAAATACAGGCTCTTTTAAAAAATCTGTTAACAAAAGCAAAAATTTAGGTAGTCACCGTATAACTGTAAAGAAGCCCCAACATAACAATGCAACCAAAGCACAATGGCCACAAGTACCTCACTGAAGCATTAAGAAAATGTATAACAATGAAAACATATTAATGTGTAATTAGTTTCTCTGTAGCAAAAGACAGACAGCTGTAGAAGTTAACTAAGTGACTGAAAATGCTCTGGCAGTGCTGGGTATACACACCACATAATACATTTTGAGAGTAAGAAACGGTACCTTACCTTAACATATTCCAAATTAGAATCCAGGATATTCTGATCTCTATATGAAAATGGGGCAAGGAGAGAGGAAGAAAGGACAGAAAAACAAACAAAAACATGGTAAGTCCAAATGCAATATCATACTGAAGAGATGCATTCATATGACCTAAAGGCTACTAGGCCACATTAAAATCCTAGCTAAAAGCTGTGTGTTAGAACTAGATGGCCTATCCTAACTTTTAAGAAATACATAAATCATCCATTTCCTCTAGAAGGACAAGTAGTGGAGCCAATAATAATTAATCTGGGGAATAAATGATACCATTTCAAGCAAATCAAAAACAATCTGGCAACGTCAACAGATGGCTGAAATACTTACATGCCACTTAAAATATTGGAAATAAATTTAAAAGAGAGATCTCCCAACGACTTTTGAATTTACTTCTTTGCTTGCATGCAAAGGACACAGAAGCTTAAGTGAAGAGCCTTGTGATCAATTACAACTCTTTTCATAAAATATATGTTTATTTTTATTTCTATTTCAAAGCACTCTGTACATCTGTTTTTGTTTGAGAACTAGCAGGTTAACAGAGTTTGCAGCACATGACTGGATGTTTTCTGTGGAACCTGGAACGATATACATGGTGCTGCCCTTAAATTCAAACATGTAAAGGCACAATGAAAACAGATCAGTTACCTGTTAAAGCAATCAAGTTTGCCACATGAACAGCATATACTCTGTAAGTTTAGAAACAGAATTCTGTTTGTTGGGAGTTGTTACAACAATAATGTAACAACAATGATAATGACATGGAACACTGGAAATATAATAAGCAGTTACAGAAGTGTAGAGATTGGGTTACTTGGGAATTCATGAATACAGAAAACAGTCTCTAAATTCCCTGTGTTGTTTTGAATGTTATTGCATATGATCTGAAACTGGCATATGATCTGAAATCCAGAATACCTACACAGAGGCAAAACTGAGCCTTCCCACTTCTTAGCCCTGCCCATAAAATGATGGTACCCAGCTATTCAGCTATGTGTAATGTGTTACCGTTTCACATTATCCCAATATTTATCAAGGGTCAAGTTCAATTCTCAATTAAGTTAAAAAAAGTTGGAAAAATGCAGTGGAAATAGAATTTGCACCATTTGAAACTTGTCCCTGTGCAATATACAAAGACAGGGCAGCTTTGCAACTGCATAAACATAAAATATGTACAAGTATACCAGAGAAAATAGGGGTGAAGCACGGAGGAAAAAGAAAAGGAAGTTTGCATACAGAAGAGACATTTTCGTTCTCAACACTGCAATTTGACCAGAAAAAAAAATCCCATACTTAATCAGCTCATCAAAGTCGTTAAGCATGGCTGAATTCTTCTCACATTCAAATGATCTGTGAGAAGTTGTGCCAGTACTAAGGGCTTTTGAAAAACTTTGCAGTTTAATTCTTCACTTGCCTGTGGAATCTTTCAGGACAAAAGGTCTACCAGCACTGCATGTGCAATACACTCTAAAAGAACAAACCTGCGTACTTTGTCAGTGCTATGGTCTGCATTTACAACCTCCACTCCTGCAGATGAGCCTTGCTACAGATTTCACTGTTCCCACCATCTGCTACAAGGCAAATGATCCCTAGGACAGATCAAGTCAAACCAAAATCGAAGAGGTAGAAAAGCTCTAAGATAGAACAGTTTATTTACTGCTATATAAAGCAGAAAATCCAGAAGAAAACAGGGAAAGAAGTGACCTAAACTTCCTTCAGGATCCATACAACAGAAGTGTTTTGAAAATTTTTGGTTTTAGGAAATGGACAGTGTAACAAGTACCTTCACAAGTACTGTAATAATATAGTAAAGTGTCCCACAACAAAATGTACAAAACCTGCAACCCACCACAAGTACAGGTCATATACAAAGATGTTTATGTTGGAGCCCTATTCACCTCAGACACCTGTCTCCAAGCAGATCTACCCCTCTCTCTCCTCATTCTCCTTTGTTGTCTAAGCCCTCACCTTTGTGCTAATTTTTTGAAGTTGTTTTCAAGGAATGGTAACTTTCTTTTATGTGCAGTAATGAATAGTAAAAATTAACTACTGTATTTTTCTGTCATTCGATTCTACCACAATACACAGAAAACCAGATTAAGCAGTTAACTCAACTAACTATAATCCAACAAAATAAAATTGATACTCATAATCAATGCTGAAACTGAAAAGCAAAACGCAGGAGTTCGACACCAACATAAATTATTCGGTTCAGTAGGTGCATGAGAATATCCAGAATCTCAGTTACTCAGACACAGTCTGTTTTTCACACTCTGAGGTTTGTCCAATAGTACTCTACAGCACTGCTTTAGTAAAGAACCTTTAAACAGATACCCTGCAATCTTTAGCCGTTGATTGTATGAAAACCTCCACTTTTCTACTAACATCGTACATTGCCTCCTCTATCGTTGTTGCAGTAAAGAATCCTGCAACATACAGACCTTGACAGACTAAGCCATATTAAATGCCCTGCTTCTTCCAGGATTTTGGCACGCTCATAGACATATCAGCTGCAATCACAAATTAGTTGCGATAACTTTAGCAACACTTAAGCACAGACGCAACAGTATATGAGAGACGCCCAAATCTTCACTAACAATCCCCATACAGATAATCTTACAGTGGTGAAAACTGTGGAATGGCCTTGAAGCAGTTTTGTGCTACTTCACACTTTCATAAATGTACTTGTAGGAAAACCATTAGAACATGTTGCTTGACGTATGAAAATATGTTTGCTTGTTTAAAATGACCTTTGCCAGGGACGTTTTCAAAAGCACCTCCTTTCTTCCACATGGAAAGAGTGACCATGAGAACTATCTTCTCAATAGTTCCAGCACCAATGATGCCAATGCCAAATGTGAGTAAAGACAACAGAGGCTCAAAGGGAGCCTGAGAAACTAAAAATGTACCAAGATGTTGCATGGCTGCTAACATTTACAGAACTGCTATAAAATTACCAGATGGGATGTCTTCTTCAATCCGTGTTTTTGAAATCTATCTATGTAGATTTTTGAAATACACTACTACTTACGTATGAAGGTGCAAGTTTGAGCATGTTGGATATGGTGTGTTTAAGTATATGTAGGGCAAGCTGATCTTATTCCTACTGTAGAGTAAAAGATCTAGTGATTTTATCCCCCAGCAGCTTCTGCTTCACACACACTCCTACTACATTCCTAAGGGCATTCCATCCTTCTGTCTACAGCTGCACAGCACCATGGACATGACTCATTCAACCAGTGGAAACAAGTGCAAACTGCCATGACTAACTGCGTAATGACCTGCAGCTCACACAAGAACAGCAGAGACGCTTCAGGAATTAACAGTCAAAAAAGATACAATGTACTTTTCCTTGAATGAAAGGAAATCTCAACTTACACCTATTTGTTCAGAATGCCTCAGCAGAGATAACACTGCAGACATTTAACAACTTCAACCTGTTGCCCTCCAACTTGTGCCATTTTACCTATTGCAGTTGAAAAACATACACAATTTTTACTTCCTTCTTCCAAAAGAATTTATATTTCTGTACCACATACACTACTGGTCTCTATAACTTGTTCAAAAGCTCAGACTAGGCACTTCTGTTCTTTTTCCTCTATTTTCCTTAACATTTAGGACTACCGCAGCCAAAAATCTGTTCTTCAAAGACTATTGCTTATCCAAAACAGTCACTGTTTCTACAAACTTGTTTCAATATGTGCTGTTGCCTGTTGACTTATACCTTCAACTCGGAACTTTATAGTCAGAGCTTTAGTTGTTGTGCAGCTATTCAGAATCCAGCTCCACAAAATGTTAAGTGTTCAAAATCAATTTAACCTGATGAAATGAATATGTATATTCCCAAAACACTGACAAATGTTCAGCAGAATCACAGTCTCCATCAATTCATCTGAAATTCCTCTAAGTCTAGGCACAGTTTATTCACAAAGTATGGGTTTCACCTGGCTGATGAAATGTCTCTCAGACTGAAGCATAGGAATGTTAATCCTTTGCTTTAGTACTGAAGATGATGATGGTGGGAGGAAGAATTGTCCTCCTTGTATATGCCCTCACTTCAATTTAATTCAAAAAGGGTGTTGCATCAGATGCCTCCCTGCACCGGATATTGCAAGTAAATGCTAGGAATATATTCCCATATGTAACATTCAACTATTATTTAAAGCATAAAAGGGGCAGAAAGGAAAATAAATGGTCACACGTGGACAAGGGGCAAGCTGAGGAAGCAATACAGTGCTTGGTACAAGTGAACAGGGTGCTCCATAATCTTTACTAAAGAGATCAGGAAACAACAGAGCTGGGAGAGGAAATCTGTGTGTGATGGAAGGAGTAATTCAAGAAAATTCCCACTCCATACAGTGTCCTCTGCTCAAAGAGGAAACAGCCAGAAAAGACAGAAGTTGTCAGGAAGCTTTTGAAAAATAACTAGTTTGGACTGGGCTTTCAGGAATTTGGGCTCAAGGTTTCTCCAGCAAGTCACTCATTAACAATAAGGTCTTGATCTCACAATTAATTTCAAACAATGATAAAACTGTGTCCATCCCATGACGCTTCAGTTCCTCTGCTCAGGATCTGAAGGGCTGTGGTTTAATTCACCTCCAATAACTGAGAGAAAGCCCCTTTTTGACACATTTTGTCTTGTTTCCCTCATTTCCCTCTCCCAAGATTCCACACATGGGCAGGTTTCCAATAACTGTCACCTGTAGAGCCATTTTTCCAAAATACCCATAAAAATCCATAAAAAGGAAGTACAGCTTTGGTTCTGCAGGTCTATGTCCACTAACAGATGATGTCACCACCTCAGGGATGAAGTAGAACTTCACAACAGAATAATCTGAACCCAACAGTGGACAGAAGGGTTAAAAACAAAAGGCAGACAGGCCAAAACAAAAATAACCCCCAGAGTTAAAAGATAAGAGGATTTGGTACTGAATGTAAGAAGATAACATCAGCTACTCTCTACTTACACAACACAACATTCCTTCTACCACAAACATCTACCAGCTTTAGAGCTGTGCTCCAACTCTGGGACAGAAGAGGTCAGATTTGCAGGTGCATACATGAACAGGACACATCAAGAGGAAAGAACGGGAAGTGTTGTGACAAAATCATGAAGGATTGGCAACATCAAGAGAATCCTTCTTTTTAAAAATCCATTTAGCTGTGTGTGGAAGGAGTCAACAAGATATTCAGTAGCCCCAAATTCAACATACTTGTCTCACTTCTATTAAAGAAATACAACCACAAACTCAGAGTTTGGCTCAAGTTTTTTTTCAGAACAAAACACATACTATGAGGTAATTTCAGGCATTACACCAAAACCATAACAATTTTCACTCTAAAAATTTTGTGGTTTTATAAAAATTTCCTCCCGACTTTACCCTAAAATTGAAAGAGAACCAAAGGTATTGATCTTCCTGTTAATCTTGCAAATATTTTCATATCTGAAGAACTACACTTCATTCCAAAAACCAGACAGTATTATTTACGTTTCTCCACACAGGAAACATGCAAAATACTTATTTTAGTTGATATATTAAAATCTTGATAAAAATTTACTTTTAATTTAATTTTTGAAGTGCACTTAACCATATACTGTAAGTGTACAGACAGTATTCATATAAAAAATAACACATACTCAAATTAAAATTATCCAACAAATAAATAACGTTTTCAAAATCAATAGTTAGAACAAAATAAATGCTGCCTAAACACTTGATCCACTCCATTCTCAAAACCCCAAGAACTGCCTTGCCAGCTCTTCTCCTTTATAATTTAACTGTCAATTCAAGGACTTCAGCAGGCCTCATCTATTGTGGTAATACCAATAAGGGAAAAAGAAAACTTTCGGCAATGCAGAATTCAGTCATTAATGGCTTTATACTTCAAGAAAAACATCTTGCTAAATTCCAAATCTACTCCCCTCCAAGGACAAGGACAAGGTCCTGCAGAGGACAGTGAGCCTACTAAGCTTTATGCTGATAAAGTTACCCTAATAATGTCAGTGCCACTAGTCAAGGTTAAAATTGATATTATTTTTACTTTTTCCTGGACAGTTCTGTGAGAAAAGTATGCAAGTATCACCCAGCCAAACATGCAGAGCCTTGAAGATTAGAAATTTTGTACAGTACAGAACATCCTAAATGACTAGATAAACTAATCTACTCTAGAATAGCTCTCTGCTACAGCAGTACAAAGTCCCATGCTAGATGACAGCACTTTATCTGAAAGAACGGGGAGAAAAGCTGACAGAGAAAAACAAGATGAAAAAGTCTGCTGATCAGTACTCAAACTAAGAGTCTGAAGCCTAGTTAAATATGCAGTGGGACACACTCATCATACGTTAAGAACTAAAGTGTGTTCTTTCCATCTGTACGTAGGTAGTCTATAAAGTACACTTTAGTTTACAGTTTGTCATATTTTGATCTTTTGCAACCGGGTTCAACAAGTATTGGAAGATGTCAGAGCTACTGGTCTGCTCCTTTCAACAATGAAAGAATTAAGCTAACTAAAACTTTTTTCCTCCACCCCTCCCCACACCCACCAGACTGAATTTCTCTTTAACATGCTTGAAGCATGTCAAAAAAATGTTGGATTTGAGATCTACCAAGTGAAAAAAAGCTGTTATGCCTTGTCCACCTACAAAAACTAATAGTTCGTGGCCACATCGGCAAAAGCAGAAGTAGTGTTGTAACTTCAAGCACAATCAGAACTTAACAGCATAGCCAGGAACTGGCTGGGTTTGGAAACAGAAAATCAAGACAGAAGATTAAAATGATAGCTCTGTAGTTACAATTCTACATTTCAAATTCAGATGCAGTTAAAACCGAAGCTTTAAAAATAGGAAAAAAAATCTAATTCTGACCAGTTGGTAGGTCAGAACTTTTCATAAGTAGGGATAAAAGCAAGCACCCAAACCATTGTACATTATTTAGACAAATGCACAAAGTATTTTGATTCCAAGCCAGTTTGAACAAGACAACCCTGCTGCTTATCAGTGATTCCATTTTTTAAATGTCTGTATAGATAAAGAATGGAATTTGAACAAAAAATTTTCTTTGCCAAGTACAAGCAGATGAAATGGCTATGGGAAAGACAGCTAGTAAACAGGAATTAAATGGGAAATATTCACAAACATCCTGTATAACATGAAAGAGTCGGTGGAAATTAATGTCAAATTTGTTTGAAGGGTTTAATTAGCATGAAAACTTAAGAGTGATCATTTCTGGCAGATGATGTGCTTCAACACTTTCTAGGGGAAGGCTCAGCAGAGGAAAGATAGTGATTTTATGCACATGTGCAATCACACAGTTTCTCACAAAATATCCAAAGCTATATTCTACAAAGAGTCCTATACTACAGATACAGGAAAAGGACCAAATTAACTAATCTTTCTTTTCTTCAAATGCTAAATTCCTCATAAATGCAGTTCTAGCTGTCAAGCATCTTTTCTAAAAAGTCTGAATTGTAAACACATGAAAAACTTTAAAATAGGCATGTTACTCTACAAACTTCACAAAAAATGAATATTTTATAAGAAACTGTGCCTAGCTTTGACTTTACTACTGTGCTAGATTATCTGTTCTAAACTTTGCATTAAATTCCTTCAAAGCATCATGTCTACTTGTCAGTGCCCATCTTGTGCAAATTTGAACCTTATTTCAGATCTCTCAACAATTTATAAATTCACACTTGGAGCTTGCCAAGCCACTCTCCATCACACATCATCTGTCCTGGCTAACTGGGGAAGTTCCAGATGACTGGAGGTTGGCCAAGCTGATGTCCAGCTACAGAAAGGGTGGGAAAGGAGGATCTGAGGAAGTAGAGGCCTGTCAGCCTGAACCCAGCTCAGGGAAAGTTATGCAACAGATCACCCTGAGTGTGATCATGCAGCATTTACAGGACAACCAGAGATTCAGGCCTAGCCAGCATGGGTGTAGGACAGGTGGGTCCTGCTTGACCAACATGATTTCCTTTTATGACCAGGTGACCCATACAGTGGATGAGGGAAAGGCTCTGGGTGTAGTCTGCCTGTACTTCAGTAAAACCTTCAATACTGTCCCCACAGTATTTTCCTGGAGAAGCTGGTAGCCCATGGCTTAGACAGGTGCACTCTTTTCTGGATAAAAACTATCTGGACAGCTGGGCCCAGAGAGTAGTGGTGAATGGTGTTACAACCAGTTGGCAGACAGTTACTAGTGGTGTCCCCCCAGGGACCAGTATTGGGGCCAGTCCTGTTTAATGTCCTTATTGATGATTTGGACGAGGGGATAGAGTGCACCCTCAGTCAGTTCACAGATGACACTAAGTTGGGCAGGAATTACGGAATGACAGAGTTGAAAGGGACTCACAAGGATCATCGAATCCAATCGTTAGCCCTGAATAAGATTATCCCCAGAAGTCACACCATGTGCCTGAGAGCATTGTCCAAACACTTCTTGAACTCTGTCACGCTTGGTGCTGTGACCAACCCTGGGGAGCCTGTTCCAGCACCCAACCACCCTCTGGGTGAAAAACCTTTTTCTAATATCCAACACAAACCTTCCCTGACACAACTTCAGGGCATTCTCTCAGGTCCTGTCTCCAATGCACATGAACACTGTAACCCTAACTACTATTAGTTCTGGCCCACTGACACCAAACATAGCACTTGGGTTGAACAATGCATCATGAGAAAGTTCCATTAAAATGTGAATTCACAGTTTTAGTTTTTGTAAACAGCATTATAGCAATGAAACACTGATCTATTCCTAAATGAGAATACCCATGTAATGTTACAGTATTTCAAAAGTTCCTACACTGAAATAAAAATATTACAGGGCTTTTTTTAAAGAAACTTTGATAAGGTAACATGGTCATTCCTCTGTACTACTAGGGCCAGATCATTTCAATGTCACTGTCCGACAGGAACAAACAACAGGGATAACTGGCCATGAGCTCAATGTACACTGGGTTCCACTAAGCCCTCATGAAAAACAGCTCTTAGGTAGCTCTAGGATGGAGGTAGCTGAAACATCATTCTCTTCTTCCTCTGTCCTCCTCCACATATACACTGAATAAAAACCAAAGCCAAGTTTGAACATTTACGACTTCTTAGTTAAAATTGCTGTTAGAGAAACACAAAGGGGGACTTTCAAAGTCTACACATTTCCTTCATGAGAATAGCACACACAATATTGCACCTTTTAAACAGAGGCAAGACCTAGTCCTTAAAAATTATTTAGGTCTTCCAAAATTGAGTACTAGGGAGAAAACTCATCCTAGAATGCAGAATAATAAACAGCTGTATCTATAACTGGACATTTTGAGGTCTAGAAGAATACATAAGAATCCCTACGCAACTAACATATGTAAATTAAGGTTTCACAATACCTGGCATGGAGTTTGTTGCTCTTCCCATTTTCTGGAGGGTACTCTTCTATAACATCCTGCACAAAAGGTGGCTGCTGCCGGTGTGTTCTGGTGTAAGGCAATGTTCCCATGGGGCTGAACACATCACAAGACCTATTTGGATTTGACCCCTTCTTCTTCCTGGGGAGAGTGCCATGGATAGAGATGCCTTCAAAGGAGTTGGAGCGATGCTGAGTTGGTGAAGGTTTAGTCGTCAAAAGGTCCATCGAAGAAGCTAATGAGAACTGGCGGTTCACTGGGCCATTTCTGGGAAGACTTGAAAATTTTCCTGCAGCTATCATTTTTGGTTCTGGAAAAACAAAATCAAGACTTCTTATAGTGTATCAGTCATCAAAGCTCTCACTTTAAGGGAAGTTAAATAGCATGACTAACAAAGGTATCTGAAACTGAACTTCTGCTTTGCATTGAGGCAGATACCTCAAGACGTAGCCTGTATCCAGTCACATTGCTCCCAACTGCACACCCATATATAACTTTTATACATGTCAAAAGCTACAACAAAAAACAACCAATCCAGACACATATTCAGAAGCAGGCCCTGAACAATTCTCCATTTTTATCCACAGAGTTCCTCTTTTTGCTCCTTCATATCCTCTGAAGACTCAGACATCAACTTTGAATCACTGACAAAAATCAGTTTTAAGAACGTTTTGTCAAAAAATAAAGGACACTACAGCTTGGTTTGGAAGAATATGTTTCTAAACCCAGTAGCTGGCACACTGTGAGGAAAAAACTGTTGCTCAGGGGTCTTGCTCAAGTAATAAATCTAGCAGATAACTGGTCACATATTTCTAACAGGCTGTAAACTAAACGGCACTACCCTCTACCGAAGAGATAAGGGCAGGAGCAGATTACTGGAATTCTCTTCTTCAGCATGCCCAGCCTGCTGGCTCAAACCACTGTTGACGTTACAGATCTGCAGAGCTGTCAGTCTCTTGTACAATTACAGTCTGCCCTACAGTACAGGTTTTTCTGTTATCGTGAGCAAAAAGCTCTGTGAAACAAACACTTCAGTCACATTAACAGATTGCTGTTCTGTTCCTCAAGAAATGCTGCCTTGTGCTCAAGTTAATAGCATTGTATTACAGAAGACAGGCTGCTTTGTCCTATCCAGCTATATTAGCCTGCAAAAGCCACTCTGTGGAACACACCACCAGACCCAAAGGGCAACCAGTCCTACGTTATTTAACCTAGGTGTTAGTCAACCAGGTGCTTGCCATAAAAACTGGAAATGCCAGAGAAGCAGAACAGATTGATATGAAATTAGAAAGCAGAAGCACTTTTGGAAATAACAGTTACGGACAGGGTGAATCTCTTCTGACCTTGTTCAAGTTTCATGATGAAAAATAAGACTAGTACCCTGAAGGCCCAGCAGCCTGGAAGTCAGCTGATTATAGCTGCACAAGAATTCCTCCTGTTTTGAGGAATGCACAGGTGCTGCAGGGAAAACAGAGGTGCCTCTATACAGTCCTCCAGCTTCCTTCTCCAGTCTCAGCATCACAGCTACTATCAAAGAGTTTCTGCACTGAAGCTACTGTTAATTCTACTCAGAGGTTATCATAACAGGCTTAGTTTTACAGTAACACTAAAGCTGATCTCAAATTATGAAAAAATTCCGCTTCTTCTTGTCAGCTGCACTGTAGCGATTCACAGCTGGATAAGGTTTTCAGACTTCAACAACAACTCCTTTCCCAATTTTCCCTTATTAAAGTCTTACAATAAATACCGTGTAATTACAGATGAGAAATAATAGTTTGTTGGTTTTTTTACCCTTCATTTTGCCAAGCGTCTGTCAGAACACAGATACTATGTACTGCAGTACAAAAGCTCTGGAAGTAGCACCTCTGCCTAGGGAGAATGTGATTGACTATGGTCAGGCTTCTTGTTGAAAAGAATAGAAAAGAGTTAAGAACGGACATCTTAGTAGTGTGGATCCAATTAGAATTCAAAATCCTAAAGAAACCAAAGGCTCTGCCACAAATTAGCATATGGGCCCTTGATGTGAAAAAGTAAACCACCTCTCCATTTATCATGTGGTTGAAGTACACAGTTTCTGCTGGCTAGTATTAAAATATCACATCATTGTTGTCACAATACTTGCTGTAGAGTCAGTTTTGCATTACAAATGTTATAAGCAAAACAAATGGTCCGCAGGTAGGAAGACCTAAAATGCAAACGCTTACTACAAAGCTATAACCTTCTATAGCTAAAGTGAATTGACAGCTTGTTTCTTGTAAATTCAGCTTTGTTATTAGAACGGAATGATAAAAATTACCTCCAACAATGGGGGGAAAGGCTTCTTAGAATTCACACGATTTCACTTTGAAAACTCAGCTTTTTGTGTCAACCACCACCTATGGAGTCTGAAAAACTGGAAGCTACATTGCTTATATTGCACAAACATGTCGTCCTTCTTTCAGGGACTGCTCAGATTCTGCACCTAATTATTGTACTTTCTTATCAGTTTATTAAAAAAACACCTCCAAACCTCGGAACCCCAACTACCTTAGTGGGTTATCCAATGAGAGATTTCCCTTAGCCTTCCCTGCAGGGTTACCTCTGCTGAGCTGAAATGGAACATGACATTACATGCAAGCGTGTATCAAACCCAAGCAGTTAAAAATACAATCAACGAAAGCTCTGGTTGAAAAGCTGACCATAGGCTTACTGTGACATTAAATTGTCAATCACTTCATGTTTGAGGATCCATAAAGAAAGCAGAGAATTCCCTCTCCTAACCAAATCACAATTATTATAGCAATCCCCTAGGTCTCCAATCCAACAGACAGAGTTTTCAAAAAGTAAACAATGATCCTCTGATGCACAGCATTTTCCATTTAACCTTCACTCCTAAGAAGCCCTAAAGAATGAAAACTAGACTCACAAAGTTGCCCTAATCATTGTTTCTTTTAAGAAGTACTCTTAGCAACAATGACTTACAAATTCAATACCCAATCTTCAAATTCACACCTGAGTTTTGTTTTCAGGAATCAAGGTTGAATTCCAAAGTTAGTACAAAAATACCTATTCAAGAACTTGCAAGACACTTAGCCACAATTATGTGTGAAGAAGCTTTGATAATATTTCAAACTATCCTCCCTGCAAAACCTCTCAAAAAGCCCCTTAAAACCTCTGACCAAACAAAAACCCCTCAAAAAACCAAAAAACTCCCTAGAATGCCCAAACAACAGGCCTGCTAACTTATACCCATAAATTTATCTACTTGCCTATGTGCTGCTGTACTACGTATTCTTCATAAATGTAAGCACAGAACTACAACAATCTGCTCAGTAACAAAAGTCTTGCCAAACTATCCATACATTCTTCTTGTATTGAATATAAACATTGCAAAGAGGGAACCTCTTCAGCTGAAGACTCTGGAATACCTCAAATACTTCAGTATACGATTCAAAGAATTTTTGACTTCACTAGATATAGAGAAACCCTGACAATTCTACTCCCTAAGAAACAGTGTGCTTTGAACACCTGCAATCAACAATGGAAATGGTAGAAATTGTAATAGAAGGATAGCTCAAAACAAACTGAAATTTCATTGTACACATTCCTAGTGGTCAAAATGAGGCACTTAACAAAAGAGAGCACTTTGAAAATTACACAACTTTCCCCTAACTAGGTGCAAACAAGATGGACTTATGCCAATATAACTATAAAAATACTAAGTGAATTTGTATTTCTATATAGAGTGGCATTTTTCTTTCTTCAGTCTGTAATTTGAAAAAATACATGGGAACAGAATTGTCAGGAGTCAGACTGTGAATTCAGAGAAATGGAGGGCATGAAAGGTTTCCAGGTAACTCCTGACATGTTCTTGTTTTTTGTGATGAATGAGAGTGAGCAAATACAAATGAAGAGACCTCTAAAATCAACATGGCGTTTAGGGTAACTATGAGATTGGACATAGAATAAAATACATATCTGGTGGGCAAGACCAAACATGCACAAAGTTCTAATTTGATGGGGTGTGCACCTCTTCATATCACTGCTCAAACAAAAAAGAACCATATGAGCAATGAACAAGTAACTTTTACCTCCCTAAAACAACAGACTAAACATCCTTATGCTCATGCCTGCTTGGCTTTAGGAGGCAAATCCAAACTTTCTGACTCAGCTCACCTTCATGAAAAGTTTCTGATGTTCACACAGTCTGAAGAAGTGTTCTGATGGTTCATTCAAACAGACACAGGTACAGTAAGTGTCCCTTCCATACCAAAATATAACACAACTAGCAGCAACAGATTCTATTTCATTGTTTCAATATATTGGAGGAAGGGAAGCAAGGGAAAGGGAAATTCCCACTTTTGGCCTCAGAGATGCACACATGGCATAACAAACAGTCCAAAGCTGCATATGCTCATGCCAATGGAAACCTCACACAAGGAAACAGAAAAGCAATTTCAGAGTTCCAGATCAGACTTTTAAGTTATCTCAAAACTCTTGAGTTACAGCTAAACCAGTCTTGGACATTAAAAGATCCACATTTCTCTCAAAGTCTTATTGATCTTCAATCTGTGTGATTCCTCCTGTTAGATCAAATGCCTTGAAGTCTATACCTGTTACGGCAACACTTTACTCAACATCTTACCGTGTCTTTACCATTACACATGCTATGAAGCTAAGAGGGCTTGAACATGACTTGATATATTCGGCTGAAGAACAACTGCTTTATATTCTCAGGTCTTAAAAAGATGGAGTACATTTTTGTGAAAACTCTACTTACTTTCACTACATCAAATCTCACAAATTCCTCCCACTCACCCACCCAGTTGCCTACCCTCCCTCCAAATCAGCAACAATAAATTACAATGAGTGGGAGAAATATTACTCTCTTCTCCCTGCTAAGTTACTTGGCACATTTGCACACACTTTCCAGATGTGCACAGAAAATAATGAAAAGTGATCAACTGTAATGGCGAAGAAAATCAAATTCAGGACAAAAAGACAGATCAATTTCCTCAGATTTTTTTTTTTTTGCGAAGTAAGAGCATAAGTTAGGGAAACAGAAAAAGCATGACTGAAAAGCCACTAAAGTTAAAATATCAGAGGAACAAATACTGTTAAAACTGCAGTCATTATAAATTCAAGGTGGGTTTCATGTTGTCTCTCTAGGAGTAATGTAGTCTTCTTCACTAGCATAACAAAAAGAGGATTCTTGCTCCCCAAAATGGCTTAGAAGCAGCTTTCTACAACTTGCAGCTTTTGCTTTTTAAAAAAAAAAAAATTGATGCAGTAGCTGCTCTAACAAATAGGTCACGTGACATTAAGAACAGTAAGGTTCAAGCACCTACAGTCTGTCATGACACAGACACACACTGAGAAAGCATATGAGGTAGTTCAAAGGCTTTAAGCTACTATCAGAAAAAAACTTAAGTCTGTCAAACATCAAAAACTCCCCCCAAGATTAGTCAGGTCAGTGTTTCCAAAAGGTCTTGAAGTGCTATCACAATGTTCATACTTTCCTTCTCTCTCCTTATGTATGTCATACAATTTCCACACACCCCCCCATACATCCTTACACTGTAATTTGAAAACCTACATGTTATTTTTAACTATTATTCTCATGCAACAGAAAACACACACACATAAGTTATCATGGACAAAAAAGACATTTCAAAGATAACAGAACCAGATAAACTCCACGCTTCTTTTTGTGAGTTTTCACACGTAGAATGCCTTAATATCTATAAAAAATGCCATGAAAAAGCGATCATTGAGGAGGATTCAATAGTAAGTAGGGATCTCCTCATCTGGCCTCACTTCTGAAATTTAGATGCCCAATCAGTCAGCTCAGTAATCCTGAACAGCATGAAACCTTGACTTGAAATAAACCTTCCCTCCCCATTTTGCTGGTGGAAACAGAGAACTTCACAAAGGTTACAGTTAAATCTAGGCGTTTCTTAGCTAATGCTTCAAAATACAAGCTTTTGTTCCTTGTCTGGCATAGGAAGTCATTTACTATTTTGCCTGATCCTCTGTTCCCACAATGTTACTGAAAAGAACCTCAACAACGTGCTCTAACTGAAAACAAAGCATTTAAAAAACCTTTTCAGAATTATTATTTCGAACTAACAAGCAACTTAGGAAATTACAAATTCAGTCAGAAGTGCTTTTACATATGCCCCTCTTAAACTGACCAAAAAAAAAAAAGACAAAACAGACATAGCGTTTCTTTACTGTGTAAAATATCTCGGTACCTCGACTACACGCCAGTGTTTTATACTTAAAGATTATTTAATAGATTTCCATAGAAGCTATTCTTACAAAACCTAAGCACTGGCTCGAACGTCTCCGTAGTCACTGTCACAGCTACGGCATTTCCCGAGTCCTCAAGGGAACCGCGGGCAGGGCCAGGCTCGCCCTGCTGCCCGTGCCCTGCCCCGACAGCGGCGTGGCGACACTCGCGCACACTCACACACAAATCCAACTCTTCGTTCTCTGCCCGAGAGAACAAAGCTGTCCTCGCAGTTACCGGGTCTGATCACTGCGGCTCCTTTCCAGGCGTTCTGTGGATCAGCTGGAGGTTTTGTCCCTCGGGGGGAGCGGCAGCCGGCCAGCAGGAAGGGGTGGCCGGAGGCCGGACTCCCAACACCAGCGGTCCGGAGCGCTTCCAGCAAATGAACTGGGATGTTCCCGGCAGAGCAGCGGTAGCAGCCAGCACGTACACCAGCACCAGCCTGCCCCAAGGAAGCGCAGTTCGCGATAACTTAAGCAAGGGTGACTCAACCGGACCCTAGTAAGAGCGCCTTATCGCTCGCTCGCTCGCCCGGGCCGCCGCAGGTTCGGTGCCTGTCCCGTCGCCAGCGCAGCACACGAGTCGCCTCCCGGGCGCCGCTCACCTGGAGCGCGGGGAGGCGGCGCCGGCCGGGCCGAGCCCCCGGGCCCGCACGGAGGGCTCCCGGCCACACCCTCCGCCGCCGCCCGGCCCAGTCCCGCCGAGCCGCCGGCACGGCAGCCGCTCGTCGCCCTGTTCACATGGATTTAAGAACTTGACTTCCCTAGTTTCGTCTCTCATACTAGCACTACAGCAAAATAGCAGTTTGTTAAATCCACGTTAGCAGACTTCCCCGCTAAGTTACCCGTGCGACAGGTTGGTGGGATAAAACGCATTTTCTGTAACAAAGGTCAAATAGCTGTACAGGATCGAGAGCTGCTGATAGAACAGACGGCCAGTTACGCTTCTTTCGTACAACAGACCTTCAAAACCATCTATAATTATACATACAATCTTCATTTTCAACTACTGACCTCAGGCACCTTCAGCTGTACCACTGATCCAGCTAAAGGGCTTTTGCTTACGCACAAATCAAGGCACCTTCAGTTGACTTTCAAATCACTGGCTAGATAATTTTTTTAATGCTGTATTTGTCTCTTTCTCATTGGCTCAGTCTTTCAGGCTGCCCAGCCAACATTTCTTCAGTTTTGCCACAGTTATTCCTGTTATTCAAAGCAATTTCAATAACACTGTTCTTTCCATCTTAGCAGAATTCATAAGCCAACATTCAGGAAACCTTTTCATGGCTACCCTATTGGCATTAGCTTTCCAGAGGCAAATATTTCTCTGCCTAACCAAACATTTAATAGGTTTTGACATAAAATCTTTGATGCCTACTAGTTGTGTGGTGATTCTATTTTGAGAGATCCTGTTCATGCACTATTTTCATTTCACTCTAATGTTCAATCCTTTCGTTCTCTTTCTCCATTTTTACCAGGGTAGCTTTAATAAACTGCTGATGTATCTACTACAGAGCCTGATTACAATGATGTTGCTGAAGTTGTGGCCCTAATAGATATCTAAATGATAAATGCAATTAAATATCTGATTATTTATCTTCCTGGATCTCTAGGTATTATCAAACCAATCATCATCAAAAAAATAAAGACAAAGAATGAAAGAAAGCAAATTAAACTACATCCAATAGTGACAGCAGCAGGATTAAAATTCCACATGCTGACATTTCTGGGTACTGGGTAGTATTAAGACATCTAACTCTTTATAGTTTGGGGTTGTATGCATTGCCCAGAACACTGAATTTTGCAATCTGAGCTATCTAAAATATCTCACAGAATTTTTAAATGGAGCAATTCAAAACCAAAACCACTGGACCTTCCTTTGAAGTGTACCTAGAGCTTAAGAAATATTTAGCTTATCAAGACAGGATTCTTTAGCCATCTTGTGTGTTGTAGAAATAGGTATGAAGGAAGTCTGTGAATTTTCACATACCTCAGTAGAATCTTTGCATAAGAAAGCTCAAGTATGATGAAGTTTAGTATAAAATAAGAGAGAGAAAAAAATAAAGGCAGAGTGTGCTCCAAATATGCAGTAAGGGAAAGTGACAGAAGATTAGAAAATTAAATTTATCTAATATAAAAAGGTAAAGGAAGCATTTCTGACTGGTGCACCCTTTCCCATGGCAACACCACTTTGTTTCATTAAGGTAGGCATGAGCAGTAGGGAAGCATTATCAGTGTTGGTATTGCCACATACCTTTTGCAACAACTTCCAAAGCAGAAAAGTTGAGGTAAAATGTGAAAGACAACAGTTTTCGAAAAGCTCCAGTCACTGGTGCTGGGACATAAGTCACCACTTGTGGCACGCTGACAGATAGACTCCTGTACTTAGATTTCCCCACAAATTACAGAAAATTATAGCATCCTATTGATACTGAACAGAGCCTAGAAGATGTAAATTCAAACTAATTTCACATAACACAAGGCCTAAACACACAATAAAACCTTACTCTGTTCTTTTGACAACTGTTTTTCCCCAAATGCTTTGCTATTTCAGCTACTGATGAACTAAAAAAGCTAACAAACCCTGAGTAGCTGATGGCACTCTGTTTTCATCATTGCCAGCTATCAAAAAGGTAATTATTGAGAATAGAATGGTCCCAGAAATGTTTCGGGCACAATGACAGATTCCAGAAATTCACTGCCACACGTAATCTATGGAGATTTCCCATAGGATATTTCATGCAGAATCTTTCTTCAAAATATACTTGGGGGAGGGGGAGAGCAGGGGGAAGGGAATGGAACCAAAGAGCAACAGACCATAATCTCATTTTGGACACTGAAATGCCTCACTAAAATGTCCAGTGCAAGAAAAATGGCATTAGGGTGAGAACAGAGAAGAAGTAGTTACCTGGATTCCACATTCAGATCTAGTATTCTGATCCACTTACTTTCTGTATGACATACACTCACACTTTTGTAACATACATCAGAGAGAAGATATTTTTCACAGGGAAGACTGTATAGTACTTCATCAGCTTATTAAGTGGAAGATACTACAGAAGTGCAAACTATTATTTTCCTAATTGCATAAAGGAAAATGTCTTGCTTCTCTGTATAAACCCACACATTCCACAGTTCAGGTAAACGACATCTAAAACCATGCCAAAAATTCTGGACCGTTAGCACATAAGATGATCTCTATTGGCTGATTCTAATAAATCAAGAAATTTTTCTGGCATTGTAATTACATAGAAAGTAGTGTCATGCTTGTCATTTTTTATGAATGAGAAGCAGAAAAGGAGTAGTATTTTCCTTAGTAACCTGACTAAGTAACATGCTAAGTAATGGGACTGGTAGCTGGGCAGCCCTGCCTAAACTGTGATTACTCTCGCATGAGTCACTACATTCTTTCTTAAAGTTTTATTCTGTCTTCCGGTGAAATTGAAAATTGGTCATTGTCTTCATATATGACAATTTACACAACCCATCCTTGCACATACTTGATACAAAGCTGTTAAAGAGAATTTTCCTACAAGCTGCAAGAAGGAAGAATTCACAGGACTGATGCTTACAGTAGCTGCATTAGTTGTGAGTTACTTTGAATTAAGCTAGATTAGATTCCTCACTGCTAAACTTTTGTTGTTTTCATACTTGATACTTACTTTGGAAATGGGTTTACTGAGATGTGGAATGAAGTCTGGAAGCACCAATGTCCTGAAAGAAGCGCAGCTCCTCTGCCAAACCCTCTCCATCAACATTCCATGTTAACCTGCCATACCCCTTAACCATCTGTTTATCTATATGGCATCATGCTGTTTGTATCTCATCTCGTTACAAACACATTGTCCTTTGTGACATTAACCTGGGGGAGGCCAAGAAACCATCAGTGTCCTGGCCACATATCACACACTGCTTTTCCCTTCTATGGTCACCCTTGACTTCTGCTTTCTGAAGGAAGGGACTATATGTACAGGTGCATCTTTCCACCTAATGCAAAGACAACTATACAAGCAGCTATCTGAACAGGTAAGTAAGGAGGAACACAACTAGGACCTAGGTCCCAAAACCTTTCATGCTGTAGCTTGCATGCCTTAATTATGCCAAATTGTGTACTTGCCAGTTCTGCAGACCATTTTCAAATGTTCCTGGCTTACAGAAACAAAAAAACCCATGGGAAAACCCAAGAGGATTAATTGGAACTCTTCTCTTTGACCCTCAATGTCAGAATTCCAGTCTTCCTAAAATAACCATGAGAAAATACATTTACTCCAAAAGCACTGTTCTGCAGCTGCAATAAAAAAGTGTAGAGGTAACTACACAGGATGAGGACATGGTATGCATGGATTGCTTACACAGCAGTTCTTGTAGATTCTGTGATAAAACAAAAGTCAAAGCAAGTTTCTACTGTAGACTGGTCTTAGAAGAAAAAGGATGCAAACAAACAAAATGCTACACTCAAGCCTCAGCTCCCACAGATGCCACATAGGAAAAGTAATGATCAGCATAATTTATTGGCTAGGAAATCAAGGTTATTTACTGTCGGATTTCGGTTTGAAAACTCTGAGCTATGGCAACTGTGCTGTCGAACATCCTCGCTGGCTGCCAACCGAAACAGACGAGTTTAGTCGGCATCTATCCTGACTTCCATAATCACACTACCAACATCAACTCTTGCTATTTGATTTGTCGTAGGTCTGGGGACACGAGGTCTTTCAGAAACTCCCGAAGAGTTATCTGTTATGAGTCAGTGTTAAGAAACCTCACGACCCGTAGCCTCAGAGAAGTCTGCAAACAGAAACGTCCCATAGCTGATCATCCTGTAAACATGCCATAGTTCAGCAAGAGAGTTTCAGGAGTTATATAAACCTTTGCTTATTCAGCAACAACGTGGAACATGAACATGTTCTGGCTTGCTGGCGTTTCCGGCTACAGCACATCTAATTTTTGCAGACCTAGATAAGTACAGACTAGGTATGCATGATGCCAGAAGACTGATCTTTATTCACTACTGGCTAAAAAATTTAGTTTTCACAAGTCATTGTTTTCAAATAGGAATTAGTTTATTGTTAAACTTCTCTAATCTGCAACTCACTACTGAAAGTCTTCAGTCAGAAGTAAAATGAAACCTTTGGAAGAATTTGAAAACAAATTTTCACTGTAGCTATCAGAAGTTCACAAGGCTGCAGAATTCCATGTGGTTTGAGTCAGGTAGTATCAGTCACTGCTGGAGCCAAAAACCCCAGGTACAGTTATTGTCAGATATAATACAAGAAAACTAAGCATCGTTTTTAACAAAACACAATAATTTAAAAAATTATTAAAACTAAATTATTACACGGATAAGCTGGACAAGGTTTTATGGATCTCTTTTTATCAGAAGATCTGTTTTCCTCTCTTTGCTCTTAGCAGTGGAAGAACTGTTACTGTGGACCTAGGATTTCCTTGTAAGTTTCTGTTTTTCCATGTTTCTGTAAAAACTCTCAAATAGAAGAATTGACAGCCCTTCTTTTCCTGTGACAGATGTTTTTCATTTATAATGTAACTGGTGTAGAGACAAGAATAAACAGAAGGCCAGGAAGCACCAATAAACAAATTTGGAACTTTCAACAGATGAAATTATATTGTCAGAGGTGTATGTTAATAGCTCTGTAAAGGCATTTACATTTCTGACCCTCTCAAACAGAAATGGCAAAAAACATCAAATCCTTGTGACTCTAAGTGAGAGCAAAATAGATCACACAGGTAGCAAAGCCACCTCTAACTATTATGTAGATCAAAGTGTTCAAAGCAGCTTCCCCTCCATCAATTGGCAAAGTTACCAGCATACTTTAGCATGAGTCTGGAATCTGACAGGTTGACACTACATACCACTGCTCCAAAGCACTCTGGTTGCATTTGTAATGTTTCAAAGAGAAGCAAAAGAACCAGAATGAGTAAAAGGACTTCACCTGAGAGTGAAAAAGGCAAGATATTCAGGACTGACAAGGCAAAACCAGTCATGGCTTTATGCTAACTATAATGGTTGTCTAATAAAAACACATAAGGGAGTCCCTCAGTTGTTTTATGCCTTCTTTGTAGGTGTACTTGACTCTATTTATGTTGTCCCAAGCACAAGTCAGGCTCTATACTGCTTGCTCAATTTCCTTCTTAATACAACACATCTTAAATCTTTTACAGAATGGCAAGGAAAAGATCCACGTGGCAAGAAAGCACTTCATATTTAACTTCACAGTACTGCAGCATGGTAAGTAGTACAACATAGGCAAAACCAGAAATACAATTCTATTTTCCCTAATAAAATCAGGAAGCTATGGAATAGTAATTGCATTTAATCTAATTCAGATTTTGAATATTATTTTATATTTATCCACAATAAATTATGTCAATGCATACATTTTATTTAAATCCATTAAGGCTGGCCCTTCTGTGTATGATAAATACAATCATAATAGTTCTAAATATATGTCTTATTAAAACACTCTGTATAAGAAAATCTTTAGAAGAAAAAAAGGACATTCTTTATACCATTTTCCTCTCAAAGAACACTCTCAAGATGTTAATGAAATCACATTAAGCCATAAAATGCTATTATTCAGCATTTGTCTCAGTGAAGGAACCTACTGGAAAAACAAAGTTCTAGCCTTTGGAGCACCTGTCAAAAAAAGAAACTTCTCATCACTTACCTTTCCACTCAAAATTCAATCAATGATGTATAGAAAAGTACATCATGAATTCAAATGTACACGAATATTTTAATGGTCAAATGACACAAAAGTTTCAAATATGATTCTATATTTAAATTCATGTTCATAATGGAACTAAGAACTATCTTCCACGTCTGGAAATATCCCAGGGGTTTTTTTACTGTATCAAAATAGACATTTGCATTTATACATTTACATTACCCCTCTATAGATAACATTTCTACTGTACTGAAGAAGCTGGTCACATCATGGTAGGATTCCTCAACACATCTGAAGCACGATTTATTCTTCTACTATAGGTCATAAGAAATCATAATAAAATCATATTCCTGAAGACTGTAGCACAATATGGTAACATGATTAAATAATGGTCTGTTCCACTCCCACATAGCATCAAACCCTGCTTTAGTTGTATTAGAGGATACTGAGAAAATCCCAGTTCCTTCCTGGACCACTACTGTACAAGTACGGGGCTATAGCTTTCAGGATGTTTGTCTTGAACTGCTGATTGTTACAGGATAGAATGCTATGCCTCATACTCAGGAAAGTAAGAACTTTTTGAGTAATATTGGAGTCAGGTTACACCTGATTTGTCATCAGTTCCTCTCATATCAGAAGAAGCTACTTCTAGAAGAGGATATGTGACTGACTTTTCCAAGATGCCAAACAAATTTTTCATAAAGGTGTTAGACAGCCACTGAGAACATTCCTATAAGCATATCCCATGTTTTGCTTTTCTTGGAAGTGGCTAGTACCCAAATTTTGGATGCCTTTTGGTTCTGTGACAAGCCCAGGCAAACTGCAGGCCTCATCCCCTGACTCTACAATTTCTCTGGAACAGAAAACAGAAGGTACATCTCAAAGGAGCCACAGCATGTATGAATTCAAGAATGGATATTGGTGTAGATGACAGGACATCAAGATCCAGAATGTGCTGCAGTGCACATCAAAAGGAAAGTCAAGACACAAACAAAAGGACTGTGGAAAGAGTATTTATGTCTCTTCACATTCATACATTTTTGAAATTTCATTCTTACTAGATTAAATGCTTAAAGGCTAAGAAAGCATTCTGGGAAAGCATCAGTATGAATTGGTGTGCTCTTTCATGTTTTCAACTTGACATGTACTTTGCCACCACCTGACATAAGATCCTGGACTTCAGCAACTATCGGTTTGACTCTCCACACAGCCACCTGGTCTTCTGTTCTTGAAACAGTGGTAGGAGTACGTTTAGAACTGTACTTAAGAAGAAAGTCTTCAGAAATTGGAATTTTTCCACTTGTATACTTTGATTTGCAAGGAAATGAAATGTAGGGATAAACCCTAAGCAAATACTGGAGATCATCAATATGTACAGAAAAAGAAACAAATGCTTTCTCGAAATTTGTACAGCTGCACTCAAAAAAGAAGGGAAGAAATGTTCCAGGCCAACTACAGTTGTAGCTTTTAGGCCTAAATTAATTCCACCAGCTGTCAGCATTTGCTAAATCATCTGACAGGAAGTCATTCATCCTGGGATATCTCTCTATAATCAACAAAAAATATATACATCTACAAAAGGTAGTGAACTGAATTATCTGCTGATTTCATCTCTCCTTCAAATAGTATAGGGAACAGAGAACGACTTGCCTCCCACTAATACCTTCAGCTGCAGTTTGGGCAGCAGGGCTGTGCCAGGGCTCAGCACTGCTGTGTCTTCCATGGCCCTTCATGCTTGTACAGTGCTTGTGCAGCTGAACAGTGAACTGGCACGGGGACTTGATGTGGAGGAACATGATGGGGGAAAAAGGTTGTTTTCCAGTGAGATATATTCTCCAATGGGTTCACCATGCAGCTGCAGAATAGTTTTACTGACAACAAAAGGAATGATACAGAGATGGGGAAAAACAGCTAAAGGAAAGCTGAAGAGGGCACAGACTGCTTAAGTCGGCATTTTGGAACTCCAGCTTCAATTAAGGTGAAGAATCAACAGCACAGCAGCCTTTAAGTTTTCTGATACTGATAAAACATATCAGAGCCTCAATATTCAGTGCACTGATCTACTACAGAATTTATCCTGCTGGACTGAAGTGGTTCAAGAATTTTGAATGGCTATTTTCCTATTGATTATCTAATGCTATTCACACCAAACCAGTTGTCCTAGTTCCTTCCATATCATTGTCTGGAATAAAGATAGAGTAAAAGCATTAACCTAGTGAACTTCATATTGTGTACTGTATCAAAAGGTATGTGATCATTTGCACATATTTCATCCAAGTCAAATGTGTTGCTGGGCATTATGTCAATGTACAGACATTGGTATTAATTATTGTGGAAACACAGCCCAAGTAGCTTGACTTAGGCTGAATCCAAATCTTAGTGTAGTGAGACAGGGAGACTGCTCAAAGCCATTCCAGAAACAAGAAAACTTTTTAGAAAACAGAAAATTATTTTAAAATTTTTTCCAAAATTTAACTTCACTGTACAAAGAAATGTCCTGTAAAATAAACCTTGTGAAAATTCTTACATATAAAAATTATTTATCACATCAAGCACTGCCTGGAAACTGTTGAACCAGCAACAAATACAATGCTGTTGTTTAAAGTTCAAAATAACAGTAAACAGAATAAGATAGCCTTTGTTCTACTAAGTACCTTAGTAGGACATTAGTATTTATTTACTAAAATAAAAATGTTTATAAAAAGCTTTTTTTCTGATGTCTGACTACAGTACAGTTCAGTTTTGGAAAAAAAGCATTTCAGTCTAACTGATTAGGCACTTTGCTCCTAGACACGGCATTGTGTCAAAGACAGACACAAAACACAGCCATGTCATAATAGGCTGGAGACCAGATAACAACCATTAATCCCTCCTGTGAAAACAAAACAGTCTGCACTAGTGTATGACTGACTGAACCGATCTGCTTTGTGACCTTCCCAAAATTCTTTAATACAATAGGCAAAGCTATCTAGTATGGAAACATTCTGGCATAAACAGAACTCAGAGATCAATTTGTCTTTTTCAAGCACATCATTCAATTATACACAATTATTTTCATTAGCCCAAACCAAAAGTGAATGGAAACATTGCTCAAAATAAATGCCCATAAAAATATGAACCAGCACTACTGTCACTGTACTTAAAGAGTTTTAACCCAAAAAACCCCCAAACCAAAAGGCATCACACTATCATTCCTATGGATGCCTATATATGAAGAACAAACCTCCCCATCTATACACGTGAGTTTAGAAAGAAAATGTATTACTCAAATTCAATTTCACTGAAATCATCAGCAATATGGCAAGATTAGATATAGCTTAATGTATCTGAAGCCGAACATTCCATGAGTTGAAACATTCCAATAAGTTCCTTGTAATGTTACATAACTCTCTTTAAATCAATTTACCATGTAAATGACAGTCTTTTCTTCTGAAAAAAAAAATGTTATGTTGACAACTGTAATATATTCCTCACTCTAGTATCTGAAAAGACTACAAAATGCAGTCTTAATGCCACATGAAAACAGATATCAATTGAAACACATCTAGTTTCACTACAGTCCTCAACCTAAATAATTTCCTAATCTGTTCACAGTAGTGGTTAAAAAAGTCACATTTATATTCATATTTTACGACTGTCAAAACAATGAAGTGTAGAAGTAGCCCAATTGTTAAACCAATTTTGAACTTCTTAGAAAATATTAAAGACATACACTGATCTACTTGTGCACAAACTAGTTCTGGTTTCTTCTGAAAATATAAGTAGCTAAACACATTTTATGAAATTCAATTCCTACACGTGCTCCAAAAGTATTAACTAAGAGAAGGTAAAAGTTGTTTACTTGCTAGTCAAGTAAATAACTGATTCACATTAAATTTGTAAAAGCCTTAGGCAGCGATCTTTAGATTACTGGCTAGACTGCATAATACTCATGTCTTGTTATCTTGTGAAGACTTCTCAAAACATCCTCTACAACAAGTCATAGTTGAATAACATGTCAGTTTATCCTTCCACTCAGAATAGAATGTCTTACAGGGCTTCTTATAACTCTCATGAACTTGAGTTTAATTTTGATACTGAACTGATAAAAGCATCATAAATGCAGCAAATGATGAAGTGATCAAGTCTTAATTTAGAGCCCCTAATGGAAAAAAAGGGTCAGAATTCCCTGTGTAAGCTATTTTTCTCTCTCCTTAGAAGGGATGAGGTGGCATGTACACAAATTAGCTTGGTTTAGACCTTTTGATACCATCTTTCCAAATGAGGAATGCATTTGTGACAGTCTTTCATCAATTATGACGTGTTAACATTACCGTTTCTTGTTAAACTAAAGTCTGTGACAGCAATAAAAAATGAAACAGAAGTGGAACCTTTTCTAACTGACAACTTTTTAAAAGAATACAGGTTCCACTATTTTGTAAAACCTTACCAAAATACTAATGTTTAAATTTTGTTAAACTAATGTTTAAACGTTCTTCTTACTCTCTGTGTAAAGTAACCCTGTGATCTGCATTCAGAGCAGGATCCTAGGCTAAATCAGGGTATTAGTTTATCATCCTTTGTGACAGGAAACCTTGGGTTGCCTTAACTCATTCTCTTAGTCTTTAGGAGAGAACATGGAAATCTTACCTCTTTTTTTTACTTCCTGAAGCAGCAGGATATTGGAAATGAGGTGTGTTCGGTGGCCTTGATTTTTAATTCCCAGTTTTCTAAGATCAACTTCTGTTAGATGGAGTAAGTCCTGTAGCAAATGCCAGAGAAAGGAACATACTATATGTATTAGTACGGGATAATTAAAATTTCTTTCTGATAGGTTTTGCTGTTTCTGATATCACAAGCTACATAGCATGACATGAGAGTAGGGAGTTGATAATTATTACTTTTACTTTACTGCTTTAGGTTTGCCCAAATGTGATTTGGTACCAACATTGAATTTATACTTCAGTAGAAAGGATTTTTCAGCTTTAGCAATAGTGACAGAGGGTCCTTCTGTCAAAAGAGCCCCAACCCCCTTGTCCCAAATGCCAAAATCATCCTCCAAGAAAAACCACAAAGGAGTTACAAATGCGTGATGCCTGCTTTTCAAATTTGAGCAAAAAGCTTGTAAGGAGGAACACAAATGAGGTGGTTGTTAACTGCAATACTGAACAGCAGATGCTGAGGATAACACAGTGAGACCTTTTATAGACATGTTTGGGTGGGTTTTTTTTTTAGTTTTAAAGAACTTGCTGCATTTTGCAGTTGACAATATTAGTACGTGGATATTTTATTTCTCAGGTAGAACTGTTTTCCACCTTGAAGTTTTCTTTCTTCATTCAAGATCATAATCAGTTTCTGGTCTGGCTTCTGAACTGGCTACAGCAGTTGACTGAAAAACAAGAACTCTGCCTACTATTATCATGAATTCAATACTTAGCAAAAAAAAAAAATTAATTCTAGAAAGTGTGTATCACTGTCCTCCTCAGCAAAATAGATATAATCATACATTCTAACTGCAGAGATAAAAACCAGTGTAAATAGTTATTAGTAATTATTTTTAAAAGTAGAAGACATCAAAGCCAATTACTTAGACTTTCAAGAACTTAGAAACTTGGTTCAACATAGTCCTTAAATGTATGTCTAGTATTAAGCAGCTCGGTAAGTAACTGAAGTCAAGCTAGTCAAGCATTTTCTCAAATTAAAGTTTTGTTTCAAAAAAAATAAGTTTGCCTGAGGAACTAAGATCATAGAACGCTTGTATTCTGTAGATACTGCAAACTCAAATTCTGACTCATGGCCTTGAAACTGAAAAAAGTCCAT
Organism: Serilophus lunatus; assembly: GCA_013399895.1. Taxonomy (NCBI): domain Eukaryota; kingdom Metazoa; phylum Chordata; class Aves; order Passeriformes; family Eurylaimidae; genus Serilophus; species Serilophus lunatus. The sequence goes on from VXBA01005644.1 coordinate 392,190, forward strand.
TGTATCCAGAATGATGCACTAAGACTATTTTTAAGTTTTGCACTTCAGCAAAAGAATTCTTACAGGCAGCTTTCAGGCTCTGTAGGACGTAAACTTTCTTTGTTGCAGGATTTTTTTTTGTTGGTTGCTGTAACAGCTGTCACAGGGTTCTGTAGTACTATCTTACATGTTACAATAGTAATGTGAATAGCATGAATGTTTTCCAGTGTGCTTCTTTCTAAGACTTGCCGATTGAATCAGTTTGGAAAAGTAGTAAATGCCGTTCTTTCTCTAGTTCTGACATACTGTATTTACATTCAAAATCCTGTTATTTTTATTTTGCTTGGATTATGACATGACACTCACTAAGAACTCTGGTATACAAGCAGCACAGAAGGGATGCAGAGGACAACTTTAAATAAATTTTACTGCCATTTAATGAAATTTTGATTATTTCATTTATTTCATTAATTAATCATAAATTAATTTTTCCATGAAAAGTGAATCCAAGGATATTTTGAGGTGTTGATGCTATTTAGTTGTATTTTTCACATTTATTTTCTGGATTGGGAATGCAGAGAAAGAAATAAAACATGTCAAAGCAGCATTTAATTGATATTACTGTATGTCAATGTCAATAAATTTTTACATGCATGATGATAACTGCAAACAAAAAACAGACAATAAAGGGGAGATTTTAATGAAGTAAGAACTGTGGGAAAAGGGTTTTCTCATACTTTCAAAATAATTTTCTAGGGATCTTCAAGATTACAAATGCAAAGTCCTTCTGTAATGTGGTATTTGCTCAGTAGAGAAAATCTACTTTGAATTTTAAGAAACTTATTTGTTAGCTTTTGCAGAACAAAAGTAATCTATGTGTTCTTGCTCTCGTGAGCATGTCCATTTATAACAATCTGAGACAGCCAAGACTTAATAGGACAAGCGGTATTATAAACTTAATAGCAGCATTATATACATATATATATATGTAAGTAAAATGTTAATTTTATCTAGCCCATCAGTGACTCTTATTTCTCTGAGTTTTAGCACGTAGCTGCAAGAGACATAGTTTTTATTTCCCCTCCCACTTCCGAAGACAAAAACCGATATGCCTTTCCGCACCACCATCACATCACAGAACATTAATCACTCGTATTACATCATCTTGCTTAATCTTTTCTCAAGAGTTTTACTGAAAGAGGACAATTCTTACCTCCATGTCATCATACTGTTCAAAAAGTGTGCAATATTCTGCAAGACCAAGCTGGGTCAGCCAGTTAGAAATGGGTAGATACTTCATGATCTATTCCCTCACGATGCCTGTAACTCTGAAGAACAAAACCAAGTTACAAATAACATTGCTTAGGAACGTTACATGACTGAAGTCAGAAAGCACTTCATTACATGCAAGTTTTACGATTATGGTCAAAGAAATGAACACTTTCTTGGCCACTTGATAAAAGGTAGTTATCTATGCGTTAAGATTTTCACATATAATTCACTGTTTCATTCAAACAGGGAATGTTGAAGACTGTGTTTTGTTTAGCTCTTGCAGCTGAAATAATCCCTTAGAAGATGAATCAGCAGAGTTATTTGATACTGTAGTAGCAATTAAAATATACTCTGCCTTTGTATTCAAAGAGAATGCTCCTCAATATGCTCATTCAGTGATAATGCCATTCTTCATACATGTGACACATATGACAAAATGCATTAAATGAAGAGAAATAGAGAGTAGTGTTTTCTGTAGGAATATGAAGGAAGTGAACGAAACTGCATTGTGTGTAAGACAGTCAAAATGACTAAGATTCTGTGGTGGGTGTTTGCCCAAGATGGGAACACAGCTAAAGTCAACCTACTATGGAGTATTTCTAAGAAAAAAAGCAACTGAGAGTTTTACAGTTTGCTCTCCATCATCTCTTCTAAATTTGAGTTAGCTGTAAATAAAAATACTTTATTGTAACTTTTTACCACTTGTTAAAATGAAATAAAAGATAGACATTAAGATGGACACATAACAGACATTGGAAGATAAAAGACAGATTAACAAGATTCACACAATAGTCTCCCAATATAACTGCTTTATGTGAACAGTTATGCAAGATCTACAAACACTTAAGCTTCCAGGAACCTCTGAATTTCCAAAGAGATTTCTATGTGCAAGTTTGAGCATATCCTAAATCAAGTCAAGGATGCCCAATTCTAAATCTGTCACTTGTGGTCTAAATATTTCCTACTGGAACACTGATGCCAGAGGCAGGAAATGCTTATGTTCAGTCATCTAATGTCTTTAATTGTACATTTTTGATATTTTTAATTGAAGATTTTCCTCTCATCTATACTTCAGGAAAAGTACTTGCTCATTAGCTCTGTACAGACCAACTGGAATTATGACTTTTCAGCTACAAACCACATGTTCCAACACATCTGTCTACTGTGAACACAAAAGAAGTTGCCCAAAGGCTGATATGTAATGGTCAGCAAAGAGTCTGTGTTGCCTTCTGTCAGACAGGGAAAGCATTTTCTAATTCTTGGAACACTAAAAAAGTATTGAAGCTCTTATTTTCTTTTCTTTTTCTTTTTTTTTTTTTTAAATACAAATTGTAAACCTAAAACTACTGTTCTGCAGAAAGGTAGGCAGTATGACCTATATTAAAGTACACTACACTGCTTGAAATGTTGTAACTGAAATGCTTTTAAAATAACTGCCGTTAGCAATACAGACAATATTTTGGACCAGACATTGTTTTGGAAGTCTCTATGAATTTTGCCTCAATGCTCAACTTTGGAAATGAGTCAAAGAGGTTAAACTTCAGAGAGACATACAGTATTACACTGTGAAAAGCTGTAATTCTGGAATTTGTCATTTCATGATCTATTAAAGAACAAACCTGCTTATTTGCAAATCATATTATGAAATCCCTTTATTGTCCATTGGAATACTTTCCCATATTTTTTGTTTTATTGCAGTTTTTTTATTATTGTGAAAATATTGCAGACTATGGATGATGAGCAAACATTTAAAGAATGGTGGTATTACAGTAACTAAGAGCATCTTGTGCATTAACATTGACCAGAAATACTCAACATTTAATTGACACATCACCAAAGAATTTCCTTGAGGAATGTTAAAGCCACAGAGAACATTCTTATGTGAGGCGAGGACAAGCTCAGCCACTGACTTCTTTCATTTATTGGCTTGCTTTAAACAGGTACTTTCAGATTGCAGGATGATCAGCATGAAAGGCATATGATTCTCAGAGAGATAAAAGCTAAAATACAGCTACTTGATTAGAATAGAAGCCATGGACAAGTAGCTCTTTTCTGGTTCAGACATTTTAAAGTAACAGACTTTGAATTTGTTGTCATAAAGGAATTTGTTTTCAAAACTGCTTGACAACTTCACTAGGAACATATTTTTAAGACTACAAATTTTATACTTCATTGTGAATACTTAGATTCCATGTTAGTACATGACAAAAAAAAAAAAAAAATCTACAAGAATAGGTGGAGAGTCATCACACTTATCATTCCAGGACAAAGAGAAATTCTGCGCTAAGGACGAAAGGAATCCCAGAATTTTCACAGAGCAACATTATCTCTAACAATACAGTGATAAACAGTGGCCAACTAATCTTACTTGGCCAGCTGCATTTGCTCTGTTATTAATTTATACCAAACAAAAACCAACACAACACAAAACCAAACAAAAAACCCAACAACCCCCCCAACTAAACCAAGCAAACAACAACAAAAAAACACCCAACTAAAGAAAACCAAACCAAAATAACAATACCCCCCTCCTCCAAACCCTCATACAAAATAAAATTCAATTGCAAGCAGAAAACGATGTTACCCTTATATAAGATACTAAGAGATACAAGCTGCATTGCTTTCATTTACACATTAGAATGGGATTATTTTATGGCATACTTTTACATGCAATTAAACCTTTTTTTAACACCTGTGTAGGTTTATCACTTTTGTTTTAATGAAAAATTTGTTCCTAGAGCTGAAAGAGGAAAAAGCCCAAAATCTCTTTTCTCTCATAGGATAACTAACTTTAGTCTGTCTGATCTTTCTGCTAATGTCATTTTTGGCAAAGAAATTGAAACAATTCTTATTTAATCAATATTAAATGTTAATAGGATGCAGGATACAGTCTAATGATCAGGACTCAAAGCCCGATCTTGGTTAAGACTAAAATGAAATTACAAAATAAATGGTAAAACCCACTAAATATATCATTATGAGGACTGGTTGTAGGCAGAGGAAGTTTCCTATTTTTCTTCTACTTTTACACAATTTAGTTTTAATCGCTGAGAACAGGATTAACTTTTGCTTAAGGCAGGTGATGCCAACATTTTTTAAGATCCAAAATATGGTTATAAACACACTGGCAAAGTATGTGGCAGATGTTGGGCACACATTTTTCCCAACTGAGAAATGAATATTCTTTCTTTCCAGAGGAAAGGAGAAAACAAAAATATAAACGGTAGCATGTATTAGAGGGCAAGACAAGATCTATGTTCTATTTATCCATTCTAGACACTGTCAATTCCTGTGCATCTCAGAACCTGCAAAAGTGATCATCATAGGTTTAGTCAGGTCCCCGGATTTTTATGGGATAGAACCACTACTGCTATTCAGTTAGACTTCTTCTTCTGTTATTACTTAAGATCAAGAGTGAATTATTCTAGAATCCTTATGTGGAAGGTCTTGCAGTACTACCCTCTAATTTATACAATTCCAGGGGATTTACATAAAAATAAACAATTTGAATCCAACCTCGGTTTGTATCATTCTGTTTCTGAACACCATCTATTCAGAGGCTTTTATGAAATTAAGTTGCTGCTAAAAAGTTAACAAATGAGTAATACTGGGAAGTTCCTAACATGGCTCTCTGACCTACTGAGCTGAACTTAGCTTTTCTTTTCTGAAGCTTTTGCTTTCCTTTTTCTGTATTATCTGAAACATGCTGACAGTTGCAGTCAGACATATTGGGGCATGTCTGACGCAAATATACAAAGGTGTTTCATACGTAGTTTTTAAATCCAACTGTTCATATTGCAATGCTTTACTACACTGATAATTCATTACTTTTCTTCTTCCCTGTATCACAGTATCCCAGAACTATAAAAAGATGCTGCTGCTGACATTGGCTTGTTATACTCCAAGCACAAGGTAGGGGATATGCAATGCCAGATTCTTTCTTCAGGTATGGTATCGTCACATTAGCTTCACTCCAGTTTTTTTAAAAAGTGTGTGTGTGAGTTACAAAGTCACTGAGATTGAGTAATTCCAAAGCACTGTGTGGTTATATTCCAGGCACAGTAATTCATGCTCCTTTTTCAGTTTCCCTTTGGGATTGAGGCTGTAATATGCCAATGGAGCAAGCCACATGTCATGGGGTAATGCTGTCCCCACCAAAATTTCTCATATGACTCAGCAGAGCCAGCAATTTCATCTCATCTGGAAAGTCATTTCCCTTATTGTGCCTTTTCTATTTCAGTAAAATTGACTTGTATTGTACTTCCAAATTAAAACTAGCCTCCTGCTGTGGAACAATTTATGAGGGTAAATTGATTTATTGGACACCTGCACAAGGAGTTTTCTTAAGGGTTTCAGTCACTTGAATTTGGTGTACTTTCCTAAATCTCTTGAATGGAAGGCCCATCATCTTTGTTTTCAGGTATACTCAGATGTTTCATTTTAGTACCTTTAACTTTTTCTATCATTAGTGAAATCAACAAAGTTTCTAAATTACAGCCTCAGTAAAGCTGATCTTCCCATTCAACATCCTGTCCACCTCAGGTTCTGTGGTGTGGCACTAAGTAATAACACTGACCAAAGGTCTGCCCCCTTTGTTGATTACAACTGTTTATGCTTAACTAAGCAATTCAGGGCATCTGCAAAACATGGCAAGAGACAGGAGTAGCAGAAATACCTGAAAAGCAATCCATCAGCAGAATCAAAGTATCAGACACTGATCGAACAAATACTGGGCACTGTGCACTAGTCAGTCCAGAAAAAGCACTTATTGGGCCAAGGACTGTGGCTACAAGGAGTGAGAAACTAGGACCAAAATCCTGTTTTCCTTTCTCTGTATTCACAGGAACAGAGCTTGGTAGGTTGCATATAAACTGGATGACATCTCAAGTAAACTATCACCATTTTTTTTCCTTCAGACAGGGATGATGCCTAAAATCTTGAAGTTTTGGTTAACTCAGCATGAAAAGGAATAATAGGTGTCAAGCACTCATTCTGTAATAATTAGTACTATTAGATGCCATCTCTAGACTTCCATCAAAAAATGTCTAACAAGGGAAGAACTATCTACGTAAGGAAATTTCATAAATGGGAATGTGACCTATGTAGGAACCACATGCCCAGGGCATCATAGCTGAAAAAGGGGAAAAGAAAGCATAAGAACATAATGTAAAAAAGGCTTATGTTCTGACAATGATGATGATAAAAGTGATCAAAGTAGTACCTCTGATAAGTCCCTGTTATTACAAGTAGAAAACACAATAATAGGACAATCATGAAAAAAAATGTGGATGATCCAACTATTTTACTTAAGACAACACAGTGACATGCAACTTAGGTTCAGAAAATCTGTGGCCTAGTAAAATGGAACCTATAGTTAATACTCTTGGAAACCAATTATATTCATAGAGCCGAGACCTAAATATTAATTCCTCCTGCACTTCAAGACATTATTCTTACACAGTCCCCTTCTCTTAATGAAAGGATGGGTTTGATTAAGGTCTCTATCTCTGTATCCCACAGAAGTCTATGCAGAAACTGTATTGTATTGTAATGTGTGAAAAGAAACCAAAACACACATTTTATTAAAATCACATTTCATGACTTGATGAAAAGAGATGAGCACTGGAAAACAGTCACAGAAACAAAGCAAAACTGTGAACCTCCAAGAATACCTTTATTTTGCAATTCTTGAGTGGCAAACAGATCAAAGGAAGCACTTAAATCCAAGCAGTAACTGTATTACATTGAATTTGAAATACAAATGAAAGTGTCACTGGAACTTCTAAACCACCATATTTTGAAGTCAAAATCAGTATTTGCAACATAAGTGTTAAACAAAAAAACCCTAAACAAAGTCCTAAGACTGTGTACATATGGAATGTAACTTTTACCCTTCCTCTTTCTTGGACTTCCTAGACATTTCATTTCAAGCTTTTCTCTCAACAGTGTCTATTAAAACAATTTAAAACTCTGAAATTCTCAAGTTATCACAATGCTCTATGGAAAACATCAAATGGAAAATAAATTGTAATCTCTAGGAAATGCATTCAATTTTTGCCCTAAATGCAAATTACAAACATAAGTTTACTTGTAGGAAATCACAAACTGCATGCTTCCTTTCACAGATATACTGATATCAATTAGCAGTTTGTTTACCACAAGCTAGGTCGATATAGGTGAACTTTATAGATATTTCAGAATGTAACTTTAACTAATCACATTTTCATCAAATGAGTTAATTAAAGCACAAGTCTGATAATCTTACAGGGTGAGAATATGATGACAACTCCTCCTAGTGGAAGCACATCTGACACAAAGTTTGGAAAAATACAGATTTCATAGGTAACATACTAAGTTTTGGCTGGTACTAGTCAGCTCTGCGTTTTTTCTACCCTTTACTGATTTAAACTAGTCTCGTCCAATTTTTTAATGTTATAGAAGAACATTGATGGGCTTTTAAGGAAGTTGAAAATCATTTCACTTTAAATCTTGCTGTTATACTGGCATAACATGGTTTGTTTATACACATAGATGAGAATTAGCTTTCAAATTAATCTAAAGTAATCTTTTACTGTGTCACCACTACCTCTTAGAACTTTGGGTGAGACTGATGTGATGTAAAGTAACTTACATTTATCGTGAACAATGAAGCTTTGCTGATTTACTGGTGCTGGGAGTGCAGCTCTCCGTAGCTCCTTTTTGTTTCCTCTTTCACTCATACTTTGTTTCAACTGTGCCAGGAATGATTTCCATGTGAATGACTCTCCTACATTTATCTGAATAGACTACTCTGTTCAACCAATTCCATCTCTAAGGCTCAAACTGTCACAGACATTACATATGCTGTTCAGCCTGAACCTAGAGGAGTGGTTTTTACAAGAATAGCTCAAAGCAGACAGAGCTAGTAGGAATATGCAATATCACATAATGCGCTGAACAGACTATCAGTACTCTCATTCTTTTATTTTAGTCCCTGATTTGCTTCAAGTTTCCTTGTTCAAGTTGTTTTAAGATATTACGGTCATAATATTTTTGATAAAATTTTGACAAGTTGTTGTGAAGGACGCAAGGATACTGAACTCTTTGAAAAGAAATCATTAGCATAAATATTATTGGCAATCTAGTTACTGAAGTGATACTTCTAACATGGATTTTCACACCAATCCAACATTTTGCTGACTGCAAACTGCAAATCTGCAAACTACAGAGAAACAAATACAAAACATTACTCAATTTGTGTATGCTGTTCTGGCCAATGTTTATGTAAAGATAAATAGTCTACAAAGTATAAATCAGGACTTAAAAACATACTAACTCAGCAACCACACAGCAGATTTTCATTCCAGACATTTCATAAATAATGCCACAAACATAAAGCTACTTTATCCCTATGTCAGACCTCAAATCAGGTATTTTCAGTTGGTAGGTAGTCATTGTGTAACACCAGTACCTTAAAAGAAACAACTAAGACATTGGTGCATCATTCTTCATGTACTGCTTATGGAAGGCATAGACTAACCACCCTTCATTTTCTTTCCTTACATACAAGAGGGTAACTTTCTCCATTTCATAACATCGAAATATTTTTAATTATTACGCTGAAGCTCCAAAATAGGATGAGCTATCAACAGCTGTGGTGACATGACGGGTAATAAATATCCCTGTGTACTTATGTTCTTACAACACTTCTGTAAGTATAAGCTTTCCTAGGAAAAGGCTGATACATTTTTAGTCCAGTTCATGCAAACGTTCTTCCATTTCACTTGGAGTGTAGATGTGGCACAAAGCTGCTCCAAATTAGTTCAGATAATTTTAAAAGTGTCACTTTGCTCTTGCAGACTTTAATACTACTTGAGGCAGCATATAGGCAATTCCCTAACTCTGTGCCCAGACCATTATTGTACATCTTTCCACAACTAACCTAAATTTAAAATGAATAGTGTCCTGTGTATGTTTTTTGATTCACAGAAATGGTAAATGTTTGTGCTTAATGCAGGTGATATGACAGCAATCAGGTGATGTATTAATAAACCTAGCAGATCAGAAAGGACTAGAATATTCAGCACATGCAACTTATCTGATATTTTGAAGGCTAAGGCTAATTTTAACAGTACTTATATGACCAGACTCTAGTTAAATGAACAAATAGAAGCAAATTAATCAAACACTTCAACAGAGAGTGTTGATCACTACAGTCTAGTAAGTATTTCCTCTTTCTGTAGGTCTGTGCAGTGTTTTGTAGCTAGATGAGTTTTTCCTACCTACACATAAAACCAGTCACAAGCAGCATGTTAGTTCAGTGCTGAACTTGAGCCAGAATGCACTGCTGAAAAGACTAGACAGCTGCTTCTCAGCTTGAACAGCCAGAGCCTATAATGCACCCAACAGTAACAGACTGTAAACGCATATGCCATATCATCAGAAATCTGGTTAAAGCTACCGTGCTAAGCTCTCTGTGGGGAGAGGAAATCAAGAGAAGATGAATTTACAGCGGTGATTCCATGATGAAATTTTAGTGTGGACTGATCCAATTTAAAACATGCTACTCCTGCTGCTTTCAATTCCTCAGCCATAGCAACCCAGAAGTTCCTCGCCTGTGCTGCAACAAGTTTGTGTGGCAAAGTGCTACACTGTACATATGAAATGGCCCTGATTTTACTCAACAAACAAAACCAAAGTGTGCCCCTGCAGAGTGTGCATTTTTAAAAAAATAACAGATTCAAGACCACTCAAATAAAGAGCCTGTCTAAAGTTCTTTAACTACTCGTTACCACTGCAATAGGTTTCTGAAATGTTTTGTCATTTAGTAGATAGTCACATGACTAATTAATTCTAGGATATGAGTGCTATCGAACCTAGCAAAATAGACTTGTGACAAGAATCAAACTGGCAGCAGAAATAACAAAGTAGATCACAGGTGCATTTGTTAAATTATGACCAACAAACAAACAAGCTCTCAAGTTGTGCTTCATTATGCACCTACATTGAAGTTTTTTGCAGTGTAACAAACTTCTCACATATCCCAGTGCTACATCAATCTTCTTAGCTTAAGAATGATAAATGTTGTTTGGGCAAACCCAGCAGATTTTGCATTGAAATGGATTAGAACAAAAGTTCCAGTTTATCTGAGCTTGGTTTCTCTTTTTCTGCAAGAGTTGAGTAGCCTGGAGTTTTTACTTTGCAAGCTGCCTTTGTTCTCTCGTGTGTGTATGTATATATAAATATTCTTACTGTTTGGCTGCTCTAAACTTCTGAACTATGTAGTTAACAAGAGGATTTGTCTCCTCCTTCCTACTCGTTGCCTCTCAATCCTCTCCACTATTCTGGTACTCCAAGCTACAAAGTACTGCCTGGTACATTTTCCTATCCATTTTTTTTACTTTTATTTTAAAATGAAGTCACAAGAACTATTTAGAGGTTTAGAGCAGAACACAACATGCTAGTTGCTATCTCCAGAAATACTTCAAAACACTGCATAATAAGTAATAAAAATAAATTAACTTTGAAATTAAAAATAATTTAGTCATAAATTCAACACCTTCAGAAAGTAAAATCGCTTGCTGATTTGTTTCTTTTTAATCAATTGATAGTTAGAAATAAAAACAAAAATAGTGCCATTCCTGAAGATGCTCAATAATCACAGAATCATTTGGTTGGAAAAGACTTTAAGATCATCAAGACCAAGTAAGCAGGTTTACTAAAATAAACTATTGTATCCAGTGAGAATGATTCTATAGGGCACTGGGTACAAAGCTGGAACAAATGAAATTTTAATATAAATTCTGTTTTTAGACTGATGTTCTCTGTTTTCTGAACTGAATGTCCTTGCATACAGGACAGTTAGGGCACACAACTTGCACTGAGACAACTAGCAATAAAGAAATATGTCTGAGTATCATTAAAACTTGGGCTAAAAATTGCAACACTCGGGAAGCTGCTTTATGGGAGCCATAAAGGGCAAGATGGGTCATAATCTCATCAACCTTCTTAAGTCAATCTGCCTGTAAGAGTCAGACAGATTCTTTACTTACATCTGATCATATGTGCAAAAAGCAGTAACTTGTTTTTGGGCTACACCTTTGGGCCCAAAGACCTAGTTAGCTGAAATGTTAAAATACTCAGGTTCCAGATGGATGAAACACTAGTAGCAAGTCAGGAATTTCTTTGAATCAACTGAGTTTACATGCAAAAATACTATCAATCATACTTTTGTGAATGCAAGGCAACTCTCATAAAAAAGAACTATTTCCTTTCCCTTTCAAGATACAGTAGAGGCAGTGCCAGGAATCCTAGAGCCAGAAAAAACCCCACCACAGGTAGATAACACAAAACGCTGAGCCAGTCTAAACTTGCAATGCCAGTTCAAATTTGTTCAGAGTATTTTTGATTAATTTTGTGGTAGCAAATTTAATTCTTTACCAAATCTTTCTATACATCAGTTTTATTGGTATTTCTGCAGATAGCCTGAAGGATTTCTTTCCAGTCCCTTCCTGTTTCCCTCCTGCTGTGTGATGCAGTCTTACTGCATTCAAGCCATGAACCACCCTTAAAGGAAGGCTGGTTTCTACTGATTTCTCAATCATCACTGCTGAGTTTTTCTTACATGGTGACTTCTGTACCACAGCATTCCTCATAAAAAGCTTCTATCCACACTGTGCTGTGCACTGACCCTCTTCAACAGAAGTCTCCCAAGCCTTGCCTCACGGTACTCTGTGGCAATCTGCTCTAATAACACCACGAATGCAGAGACAGATGACCCATATTGCAGCAGTACAGGCTACCTTGGAGTAGAGCTTTGGTTCTCACTTAGAGCAACTCAACTGAGATCCACAGCAAACTGATTGCTTCAGCCAAGCCCTTAATTTGCAGCAGTATCTGAACACCCGTTCAGTGACACAAGTGTATCTTAGATGGGGTTAAAATCCCAACACGTTGCAGCTGAAGCACTGCCCTTCTACCTGTAGTATTACTTTGCCTTTTATTGTGTTGTCTGTAATCTTGCAATTACCAGAAAAACTCATCTCAAATTTTATACTGTATCAAGTACAACCTGAAAGGAGAGCTTCAGTACTTTTGAGCACTGGGGTTTAACTCATTAAACTTTTCCTCTGACATGTGTCTGAAGCTTAATGTATTCTTACTAAAAGAGCAGAAGAAGACAGAGACTGTTCATTTACAACACTGCAGTAGTAACAGCAGCTCTGCTTTGATATATTTTCTTTCATTTAATACTCCACCTATTTCAAAGACGTTCTAAGTGTTTACAATACAAAAGTAAATCTGCATGCAAAAGTAACACAGACTTGTACACCAGCAGCAGTATTACACAAAATGAAACTAAACCAGAACCTCCAGCTCATCTCCTATCCTGAAGGGCTTGTTCAATAGACAGGCTTTCAAAGTGAGCCTGTATTAGGCTCTCCGGGGGGAGGAGGGGGGAGGGTCTGCTCTCTGTTGGAACAAGGAGGCAAGCAAGTTTCAAGAGTGACAGCATTGCACTATAAAGCCTGAAGCTTATTAGCACAAATATCCATGTTAATTTTAAAAGTCACAATAATATTAACTGATAAATCCAGAAATCTGATGAAAGAATTACCCCAGTCTGTAACACAGTAGTCATTGTATTAAAGTGTGTAGTTGAGAGGACTACATTAAAGTCTCCCAAGTACTGTAAGCTACAATGTAAAGGAATATCCATAAGATACTTAACATTGTAAGGGACTTTTATGCTCTCAGTTCTAATGACGTGGTTGGCCATGGGTGTACAGAACTTGTTCACAGAAAGACAGAAACACCTGTTAAGAGCACTGCACTTATTGATGGTTCCCAAACTTCTCAGGCATAGTGATGTGATTAGTTTCCTAAACCTTTTTTGCTAATTCTGGTATTTTTTAATTTTATTGCAGTTCTTCTGAAGTCATTCTTTCTTGGTATAACTAAACTCTATTTAACCTCCTCCTCATGCCATCTTGTCCTTTAACTTTTTACTTTCCTTCTTAAGAGTTTTCATAGACTCTCCTTCCAGAGAAGCCCTTTTAGGAGTATTTCCAAAAAGTAAACTCCGCAAGAAAAGCACAGACAAATATAAGATGCAGTAAAGAGGAAGAAAACAGTAGCTAAAACCAGCCAGATGAAAAGACATCAAGAAAATTTTAAGCTGAAGTTAGTAAGGAGAATAAAGAGAATACAGAACAAGAATTGAGCATGGACTAAAACAAATAGCTGAAAACCTGCAGTAAAGCAAGATTAGAGTAAAAGCTGACAGGCAAGAATGATTAGAATTTTCCTTGTTGGTTC
>VXBA01005644.1:405746-446234 GCA_013399895.1 Serilophus lunatus
CCCTTACATGAGCAATAGTGTAGTTTCACTAGGGAAAGAGTCTGTAAACATGTTAATAACTCCAGAAAAAAAAATAAATCAACACTTGCCTAGATATCAATGCTCACACTGAAATTGCCCCCATTTGGGTCTAATTAGTATTTTTTAAAGGGAAACATTTTAATAATTGCTAATAAACTTTTATGTCTTACATGTAGTGTACAAAAAAGCCATGATCTATTCCAAAGAAATTCCTATTTCCTTGATTTGGAAATTTAGACAGTTACACTTAATAACAGTATTCTTCTTAAATGCCATCTGCCTGCACACAAAATGAGTCTTTTTTTTTTTTAAAGAAACTCAACCAACCAATCTACACCCCATCCCCCGAAAAAACTAACAAAAATCTCCAGTGCTTTTCAGTCTACTAAGCTTTTAGGTAAGCATTATGACAACATGTCAACTAATCCTAATTTCAACTGTTTGAGACAAGAACACTTCAAAAAGAGACCAGCTAAACTGAAAAAAAAAAGTGTGTGGAGGAAGCACAATAAAGTTATTAAAAGTAGAGGTATTTTTTCTCATTCTCAGATACAAAATGTTTATGACAGAGAGTTTCGAAAGCACAGCCATACAATATCCAGTAAATGTCAGCTACTCTCCAAAACTGCTCAGCCTCTATGGACTCCCCAAAACTCCCACTGTGTTCTGTAGCTGAAAAAATAGTCATGCAACAGGGAACTGCCACAGCAAGCTTAATGATGGGGGGATTAGAATTGAAAGTGAGAGCACTGGACGTTCTTTTCTAGCAACATAGTTCAAATCCCAAGTGAGACAGTAGGATAAATGAGCCAGAGGGCTTTCATTCATTCTCCAGCAAAAAAACACACCACAAAAGATCCATACATTATGTCAGGAAAATACTCAGCAAGAATGAGAAGCCTTGGAAACAGAAATTCTTGACTTAGAGTCTGGTTGAAGGTCACTGCTCTAACACTGCACAGTTCACTTAATTTGCATTTGATATATTGACATGTAAAGGAATTTCTGAGTTTATGATCTTATAGTTGCTGCAAATGATCCAAAGATGGAGGCAAATATTAATCTTTTCAATTTCACAGCTTGGTAGAAGGGCACTAAAAGAAACATTATTGAAGGAGCTACTGAAACTACGTAGATTATTCTCCAATTTCTCTATAAAGGACAGATTGAAAGATTTCACTTTACAACCAGAACTTCTCTTTAAAGTACACATCCAATTTTCTCGTTAAGACCCTGGTTAATAGCTTCAGAAAATTCCCGTTAGCTAATTAAACATGATTAACTGATGTTTACTGATTTGCTAACCCCCTCCTTGACTTCAAAACATGCTACATGGATAATTTTTTTTTTTTATTCCATGATGCTTGAATCAAATGAGATTAGACACAGTTAAGAAAGCAGCACTAATCTGAAGACACTACTCCATCAAATAAAGCAACAGGCCTTTCATTAAAAATATACACAAAAGACTCCAGCAGTGACTAGATTACTTGCCTTTTTTTTCAGAAACCCTTTTATATGACAAAAAGAGTTCTTAGCCTGGCATCTAATTATAATTCAAATCATATAAGGTACCACAAAGAATTGTGCAATCCTTGTACAATTTGGTTCCTGCAGTAAAGTACACTTCCAATAATGCACTGAGATACGTGTCTTCAATGCAACAAATCAGGTATGTAAGTGTCCAGACATTGGCACTGGTGATTGCAATCAGCTGCTGGGACAGAAAGAAAAAGTCATGGGCATGAAATGAATGGTTACATTTGAGGATTTTAGATTTAGCAGTTTATTATTTGAACACAGTTTATTACTGAGTGTGACCAAAGAGGAAGACAGGAAGAAGGAAACATTTGCTCTTTTATGAGCACCTAACTGAGTGCACGTGCACACAGCAGACATTCACTGATCTGATCCACCATTATAATGATTGTAAACTGCTGAATGATTTTCCTGGACTCAATTCTGACAAACACTGTCTGAGAGTCTTCTTTAGCCAGATACATAACGAACTTTACACTGTGGTGGTTCAGCAGTAGGGACTAAAAGGTATGGTATGCTTTTGAAAGCAAAACCCACTTAAAAATATGTAATTCAGTCAAAATATCTTATAATTTTGCCATCCAAACAACAAAGGCACAACATCTCATAACTTGCAGTCAAATTTCTAAGCTCCTACAATGCAACTGCCTCTGTCAATAGTTCTTGCACTTTGGTTGTCCTTGTGTGGCAGCATGAGGAAACAAGCTTAAAGAGGGACACAAATGGATCCTAAAAGCTTCGACCTAGACAAAAACGTCCCATGAATACAGAAATGGTAACATTCATTGCACCATGAGGTCTTGCCCAAGAATGATTAATGGATTTCAAAGTTCTTGCTTCTTCCTTTGCTGACAGCATGGCATATATAAATAGAAACCAGACTCTGACCCCTGCACATAGAACTAAGGCCAGGACAAGCAAGAAAAGGACATGACACAAATCACAGAAATTGCTGTTGTAGCTAAGTTTATCTGCATACTTAAAAATCTTTCTTTGACAGTGTTAGCTGCTGGTGAGAGGAATGTGCTGCTGTCACATTAAGGAAACCTAGAACCAGGGGTATGTTGGTATTACAGTATCACAGTGGTGAATATGCAAACAAGAAAAAGCTGGGAGAGATCAAAACAATGTTTAGAAAAGGTATGTTATGTATCTGTCACTATTTTACTAGGAAATTGAGCATATTATACTGCATTTTAGCACCCTCTGGTGTTGACTGGTGCTGAGAGTTAAAATTCTGAGAAAAAAAATCCACTCAACATTACTCACTGAAGGCACTTCTCTGTCCATAAAGAACAGGATCCTATTATTCTAAAGCACAAAACTGGTGCTTTGAAACCAAGAAACACACAGAAGCACTAGAACCCAATCCACGTAATTCAATAGCAAGAAACCTTTGTCTGAGTAGCTAAAAAAATCCTTTTATTTTTGATGCAGCGTGGTTAAAGAGTTACTTCTTAAATAGCTCTTAAAACCATTTATTTATCATTAGAAGTTCTTTGTTTTCAGTTAGATATTATGCTAAAATTAACATCTTTACTACTGTAATATTAAAATGAATACCTCTTTTTAGCATGGGTCACAGTATCATCCCTCATCATGAATCTGGAGCTTGTGCCATGACTGCAACATTTTTCCAAGAGCAGAAACAAGTACAGTCATGTGAAATGAGCTCTAAGCACTACTGCTGTAAAAGCAGGAAAGGAGACATTAAACTGATAGGGTATTACAGCTGCTGTTTTCCTAAGCTTTTCCTACCATACCCCAACAGACATTTACATACAAACTTGTCTACAAAGCATGTTTGAAATCTTTAAATCCCTGCATGTCTCTCTCACAGCCATGACTGCATCTTTTCATTTGATAGTAAAGCTGACAGAAAACTATCAATTACAAAAGTCTATCCAATGTATTCCTATGTTTTTCCTCAAAATTCTCTCTTATTTTTTCAAAAGCACCTGAAAAGATTTCTTAAAATACGATTAATTTTATTGTCCAAGTAATTTAGACTGATAAATTGACAAAAATATATATAAAGCCAATTCATATCTTTGAAAAAATAAAGTTGCCCTGAACATAATACAACATGAGAAGAAAGTTTCCTGGTATTACCTAACTTGCAAGTAATTAACACATGCAGTTTTTATGAAAATAAAGACCATGTAAAAATCTTATAAACATTTCTCTCTCAAAATATTACAGTATTACAAAAAATATTTTAATCTAATTCTCTGTGGATTTGAGAACACCCCTCACTATTATATAATCACATTTACTTTAATTCAGAATTCTAAAGAACTTTACTAGCATATTGAGCAACAGCTGCCACAATTAAGATCCCAGATTAAGATCTTTCCAGATTTTCACCCACAAAAAGTTGGTTTAGAAACACCTACTAGCACACTTAACACATTTGTTACTAACCACCAAGCACCGTTGATAGCTGACACACAACGAAACAATGCACAGACATCCAACAGGTCTTACCAAAGCAGGAGGCTGTCATGGTCTACTCTGTGCTCTTAGAATGCAAAAGCTTCTTGCCAAAAGACACACCTTGAGCAGTCCTGTGCCCAATCAGCAGTGAGACCTGCCCAGGAGACAGCAGCTGATGAATCACAGTGATGATAACTGAGCAGTAAGGTTGGGGGTTTTCTCCCCTAAATCCAGGAGAAGCTGTATATAATGCTGAGTAATGTTTTTTCTCACTTTATTTTTAATTATCATTATTACTTTTCTACCAGGTGGAAAATGTGCCACCTGTTTGCCAATGAGCCATTACGAAATTAGTAGTTCCTACTTTCAGCTGAAGAGTTTTGCAGGATACCTATTAAAAATATTTCTTATAAAAAATTATTTTTAAAAAGTTTAATTATAAACTGGAAACAAGAAAAAAATCAAACAAAAAACCCCCCCCAACAACAACATTAACTCATTTACATCAATATAAAACTATCCACGAGCTCAAAATACCCTCCATCAGTCCAGAGCTCAACAGACTAATAGGGAGATGTAAACTTAAAAATATCATAATGTGTTACCTGGAGAAGTTATCATGTATTATTATGATGATGATGCATTATTACTATTATCAGCATCATTATTATGATTATTAAATTAGTCACTTAGAAGTTTCAGTTAGGTCACTCTTCACTCACCTAGGCTGTGTATCTGCCCTGAAAACACTGATGCTCTCAAAACCTAGATGTGTAACTGCATCACTTCACAATTCTTTTTCCAAGAATCTTTTTCCTCAAGCACAGGTGTGATTAATCCCAGTCAGAAGATCATTTTACAGAGGAGTCAGTGATGCCCATAGAGGCACAGGTCAGTGCATGTAGATTTGGGCTGTCAGATCCATGCTGTGTGGCACGTTTCCCAGGGCTGCAGGATACACAGCCAGCCAGCTGGAACAGAGGAGCCCACAGGCAGCTCCCACTCAGTAATGGTGATTACATCGCCTGTGTGTCCTTGTCTTTATCTAACAGTGCATCAAACAGTTCTTAAATGAACTGGCTTTCTGTTTGACAATAGAAGTGAGGACTAGAATTGTTTCAATAAAATCCTGCAAGTGCTCCAAAGACCGAAATGTCAAATGACCCTTCCCTGGGCAAGGTCTGCCCAGGGGGCTGGGCTCTCCTTCAAAACCTCTTCAATACCACACAGCTCAGCACCTGGAAGGACATAAAACTACCTACATTATCACTTTTCTTTACAGTGTTAGTTGCAATAAATTGTATTTTAAGAAATACATTATGGTTTGAGTGTCTTCCTCACTGGGATCATAATGAATCAGTACCTTCTGTTGCAAATCAACAGGTCCCCAGATTGCTTTCAGGTATAACCCAAAGGAAGAGATGTATCGTGCTTGGAGTGTTAAAATCCATGGAGTGGAAAACTAATGATTTTGTCATTTATGTAAGTATATTCAAGTTAAGCTATATATATATATACACGTGGCTTGCAGGTGCAAATTCCCATGCTGGATGTAAGTCACACAACTGCCAGCACAGAGACTGAAAACCAATCTGAATTTCTGATTTTGTGTAGAAGCAAACCAGTACAGGCTGTTTGGGACTGATTTCATCATGTTCTACCACAGATCAGCTGCACACTCACCTCAAACCCATTCTGTACTGCAAGAGTGAAGACCCTGAAAAAATCTCAAACCCAAGCCAACCATCTACTGAAGTTTTATTAACACCATCAACATCACTCTCAGTATCCATAGTCCAGGTCTTTCTTTCT
Organism: Serilophus lunatus; assembly: GCA_013399895.1. Taxonomy (NCBI): domain Eukaryota; kingdom Metazoa; phylum Chordata; class Aves; order Passeriformes; family Eurylaimidae; genus Serilophus; species Serilophus lunatus. Next base: position 411,555 of record VXBA01005644.1, read on the forward strand.
CCTTTCCCCCTTCTTTTTTTTTTTTCACCTGAACTCTCAGATTTTCCAAGGATTCCAAAGTAATTCCTCAGCCAGTTTCCACTATTCCATTTTAACTCAGTGTGAAATTTACTTCTCCAGCCTGCCAAATCATTTCACCAAATGCTGTTTCACTTTTTCTCATTCTTGTTAGTAGCATAAACCATGCAGCTATCTCTAGTAGATAAGTGCACTGCTGACAAAGAAGATGTAAAACCATCAGTCAAAAAAGTAAGGCCTCCAAGTAACTAATACCAATTACATAGCAATTAATACCAAATACAAAAAGTGTCTTTTCCCCTCCCAAACTGGCTGTGAATAGGTTTAGTGCTTGGAGATAAATCAAGAGGCCATATTCCCACTTTAGACGCACAAGGCAATATTTTGTCATTACAACATGAACAAAAGCAAGTGATAATTTTGTAGCAAGTTTATGGAATAAAGCCCACTTTGCATCAACATCAGATTGACTCACTGTCTGGGTATAAATGTGTACCCTAATCTCTGTAATTTTGAATGGCAGCTGTGATGGCATTTCTTCTGGCTTTTCAGACTATTTTTCTGAGTTCCTCAACCTAGTGGTTGCAAACTCAGATATTTACAACATTAACTACAGTCACATATTGCAATAGTAACAGTAATAACAACAGGAACATTATTCCCATGGGGAGTATGGCAAAAAATAAGGGGTCTTGTTATCAGTGACCCCTATGATTTACAGACGTCAATGACTCTGGAAGCTGCTTGTTTCACTTTGCTGGTACCTGCTACTATTTGAATAAACCAAGACAAACTTCTGTAAAAGTATATCACAATTCAGAACACAGGAAATTATATTTTGGGTTGTTAAGGCAATGCTTACTGCCTGCCAGCATTTTGGAAATAAAAGTAAAACCTCCTACAAGAACAAAGGACATTCTTTTACTTCAATGCTAGAATTGAAGAAAATTCACTGCTGATTTAGAGTGGCAGAGCTAACTCTGCACATTCATCACAAAGAAGCCTTTGTGTCTGCTCTGTCTGCACAGAAGACCCTTTGATGTGCAGCTTTTTGTTTCTTCATACTGTAACTTCTGCTGGGTGATAAGCTGCATTAACTTCAATAACTGGCTTATAAAAGAAAAACTGAAAGGAAGAAGATAGAGCAAAGACTATGCAAGGATTAGCCATAAAAACTACTTGCTAGTTCAATGTTCTTTTTCTATGACTGTTAGAACAGAGAAAAAAGTTGTACTGGTAGAGTACAGAAGCACGGAGTTCAAGTTTGGCTTTTTGCTTTTAAACTAAGTGCAGAATTGCAATATGGCATTCACTTATACAATATATGACTTCCAAAACAAATTTACTGCATTTACAGATAAAAAAGCCTATTTCTTCACATTTGTCAGTCTTGAAGCACTGATCAAACTAAAATATTCCACATTATAACACACCAGTATCAGGTGCAGCTGCCTATTTACATAGTCATTCCAACAGGGATTCTCAAGACCAAATTTTAATTTAATTTAGTTTCAGTTTTTACTTTCCTTAGATGCATCTATTATCTTCAACGTATGGTAAATTAAGTCTTACAACTGTAATACAAATCAGCCAGATTTCAAGTTGGGCAGTATAAATCTGCATCAAATAGTGAGCCTACTCTATTACAACTAGCAATAAATTTGGCAGATCTACAGTTCTGAAAAACATTAGTCTAACTGCATTACACAATCACATTCATTACACAATTTTATGGGCGGAAAATATGAAAAAGAAGATTGGAGTAGAAGTCCAGACAGGTAACTCGGAGCTGACCTGGCTCTGCTCAGGACTGGCAGATAGATGCGTTTGATACTGAACCATTTGATATCATCAAACTGACACTCAAAAGGCCAGAAATTACTAAGAAAGTCATAACCCAAGTATATATTCCAGGTAACTGCTACACTATTCCTAATGTTCATCATCTCAATGACATGTCGGTTTTCCAGTTGTGCACAATCTTCAAGTTCCGTCTGACTCCTTCCCATACTGCAGACATTTATGCACAGGCACTTAGGACAGGCCCCCAGCTGTGCTGCTTTCACAGAAGGAGAGTGAGATCCTGCCATAAGAACACCTCTTTACAGACCCCACACCATCACTTCTCCTTAGATTACAATAATTCTTCCTCAGGATATATTCTTTCCTATCCAAGCCTCTTGTGTTCACTGAAAGGACTGAAGAGAAACCTTTAAAATAAAATCCACATTTGCTGGTTCTAAAATCCATGAAGGGGTAATTTTGCTGAAAATTTCCAGTACACTAAAATCAACATACATTTGAAACAGATCTAGTAAAAATGTGCTGGAGGAGGGAGAAGAGCATATATATATATATAATTCAGTGCTAGATTTTTAGCCTGTGTAATAGTTGTGATTAAAAGAGTGACAAAAGGACACAATTTTTAAATACTATTGTTTCTGCAATTAGATCAGTCAGTATTTAATGGTATGCTGAGTCAGTGACTCATATTCATAACTGAATGAAAAGCAAAGTTTAATCAAGAATAAAAGCTTTTCTTCCTTTTAGAACATGCTTGGAAAGCTGACTACACATATCCAATCTTAGGGACACAACTTGTACCCGGTGATGATCCAAACAGTTGACAAGACATTGTGACCTCACAATAACTTTTAGCTGTCAAGAAAAATAGTCCACACAGCACTAATGCCACACACTGGGAAATTTAAAAACAGCAATAAAACCTATGATATTCATGTATCCCTCATCAAGAAGACAAAAGTCTGCAGCCATTTCTCTTTCTATCCTTAATCAGAAAAGGTCTCAATACTGATTAAAACCCTTTCTTTTCACCTGAAAGGTAATTAAAACACTTAAAGCCTAGATTTATTAACCAGGGACATTTTCAAAAAAAGGTTGGCAAAAATTACCTGTTTTCTGTTAACATGAGGATCACGATTCTGTCCATTACAAAAAGCAAAGCACTCCAGGCCAAATTACATTCTTATTAGCATTCATATAGCCTTGAAATAATTCCCACTGTTGATTTTGTTAGTTCAGATTCAGAATGATTCAAATGAAAGCAGAAGTTAACCCAGTGTTTTCAGTTACAAAACATTCCTATTATCTGCACTGAACCAGATGACTGCACTGCATCACTGCTTCCCAGAGCACATGGATGAGGACAGAAAACAAACAGCATTTGAACAGTGCAGGAGAAGGTAAGGGTTTTTTTAATTGTTTCATCTTTAAATTGTACATTCAAATTCTTGCTTTTAATCTGCATATTTGATGATGAGAAAAATTAATGTATTAATAACCTCAAACTACTGTATCTTAGCATGTATGGTAGAGAAACAAGTCCTACTCCTCTCAACTATTTTGGAAGCCCTGAGATCAAATCTATGTACTTGCTGCTGGGTTTCTAATGAAAAGGTGCTATGCTGCAAAGGCAGCACAATCTTTATGAGTGTCTCCAGTTTACAATATGATTGTTTCATTCTTACAAAATGGAGAGCCAAGTAACTGAGCTGAGGAAGCAACCGAATAAACAGGCAACACCCAACAACATGTAGCAAACCCATTCAAAGGAGAAGGGAAACTTGTTGAAAAGCAGCTAAGCCATGTGTGCAGAAATGCATGTGATAAACAAAATAAAGTACACGAGCATAAGGAATTTCCAGAAGAAATTTCATCTCAAAGTTTTTAAGTTATCCTGCAGGTGACTAACTTGCACAAGCCCACGTGGAATCAGAAAGCATTTGCTGTCTATATTTTACAGAAGGGGAAATGCAGCGGACTGCCTACAGGCACACAGCATGGTAGTTACACAGCTGGAATAAGAATCCAGAAGTTCAGGACGAAATCGCTAGTCCACAGACACACATTTGCTTCTGAACTGCACAGGAGAAACTGAGTTACAGTGTCACCTGAAAAGCTTGAAAGAAACAACTGTAAATATTCATTGGCTTAGCATTAATTAAAGACATAAGAGCTCAGAGGTTACACTTAGATCTCGAAATGTAAGACAAGAACAAAATTTTGCACTGTCAACTCGTTCTTTGAAAATTATTAAGGATGTAGCCTTTAACACAGTTTTGGCACTTAAGTAAACTGAGGTGTGTTCCCCATAAATTTGACAATTGAGACAAAAATAGGTATTTTTTATCACTTTGCTCATAAAAAAAGACCAGATGAAGTTTCATAATACCGAAGAGATTTGTTTTTTACAGATGCTGCTAGATAAGAACAAATGATTATAGCAAAATAAGGTGAATGAAAATGCCTAGGATTTCACAAAGAAAAAGGAACTAGGCAAAATGGAAATGAAGAGCTGCAGCACAAATAGAAATCCTAACACGGGGAGACCAAAGATCAAAGATCAAGGGCAGTTGTAGTTAAGACAATTCATTCAGAATGCATCACAGAGGAGTACTTAGCACAGAATACAACCTGAGGGAAGTAGACAAAAGGACACTGAGAAGAGCTGCATGAGAAATGAGAAACTTGAGCCTATTACCGAACCTGAAGTGTTAATAAGAAGCCTAAGAACATCTTTTAAGAAGATATATAACATAGATAGCACTTGCTTTGGCAGCAGGAATGCACAAAAAGTTATGCTTAAGAAATACAGTAGAATATGAGGGAAATGCAAAACTATATTGCACCACTGAAAAGATGCCAGTAGCTAATTCTCACTGTGTTAAGATATAGAACATGAACAGAAAATTCCAAAGCAGAAAAGGCCCACCAAAGAAGCAAGGAATAAGTCTGCTAAGCAAAGTCCCAGTGGAAACAAGTAAAAAATTATGAAAATACTATTAAAATGTGATTTTTAAGAAAAACAAAAAAGAGGCCTTTTTAGGAATACAATTTTTAAATACAGTTAAAGGCATCACTTTGGATATTTTTGGAGGGTGCTTGACACAAATCTTATGCATTTCTAAAAAAAAAAAAGATGAAATTAATTCAAAGTTTTATTCAAAATGTTCCTTTGACCATCTGTCTGTATCATTGCAGAGAACAGTCTTCAAAGATACATATTCAGGAAGCAGGAAAAACATGGGGGAAAAGCCCTCATAAAGATAAAGTCACTGTAGACACCTGGCTTTATGTACTTTGCTTTCTCAAGGAAATGCAACTGTAAATATAGGAACACAATAATAATAACCTAAAGAATAAATTAATAAGACATTAATAACAAGTATGTGGTACATAAATACATGACATAGTAAAACTGTAAATAATAAAAATATCATTTTGCATTTTTTCCAAAAGAAGATATTAGCAGGGATCTGAGCGAGTAAGAATGAACTAACTGCAAGTGATAGCACTCTAACCAGTTCCTAGGCTCTTCACCAACTGCATCATCATAGAGAGCCATCACTAAGAGATGGGTCTGTATACCAGATATTTAAGACATGGACTGTATGCCAGATATTTAAAAATTACTATGAAAAAAATTACTTACGGAACACAAGGAAACAGCTTCAAACTTTTCCATCAAAAGACTGTATTTATCTCACAGCTGGCTTTACGGCAGCTGAACTGTTAAAAAAGCTACACAGAATTAACATTATAACCCCTTGTAGAAGTGATTTGACATGATTGCTCATGTCTCCCCAATCCTGCAAGACACTGCCCTTGGGAATTACTCCTATCTACCCAAACATACTTAAGAGGACAGAACATGCATTAGTACAACAACAGCCATAAATAAGATAACTGGAAGAGGTTCTTAACATCAGTCTCCCTGCTGAATGAGGATGAGCCTGATAAACAAGGATGGGTAATTCTCCAATCCCCTGTTGTTTTTTTTTTTATCATTACAAGAGTGTTCTATGACAGGGCTATTTTTGGCCTGCCATTGATGCATTTGTCTTGTGTCCAGGTATTCTCACCTCAGTTTCTCCTCCTATTTAAAATTAGCAAAATGGAACTCAGTTGAGTTCAGCCAAATTTCTCTAAGTGCCAGTAACTAAAACCAGCACAACTGTATTCCAAGAAACTTCTGCTCCCTGAAAGAGAGCATGAAGTTGAAGAGCCAGCCAGCTTGGAACAGAAGTGGACTTCAGACATCCCCAGAAGAGGGAAAGTCCAAGTGACGGATCCAGGTCTAGGCGCCAGCAGAGGTTAATCAGATCCCTTGATTTTGCCCAACACATCACGTGTTTTAAGTTTGTGACCCAAGAGTTGTCCTGTTTCTCATGCAGCAGCTCCATCTGCTGTCCAAACGACTACATTTACAGAATAAAAAAGGAAATTGACTTGAATAATCTGAATATTTCTGGAAAATTTCCAAATGCTTCCTCAGTCACTCCCAGTCAGTTCTCCTGCGTGAGTGGAACCAATAGCCTTTACCTACCTTTATAGACCAACTAACTAAAATGAAAACATGAGAGGAAGTAACAATCATATGAGCGTCACGATTTTTCACTCTTACAACTTCAGAACCAGTCTTCTGACAGCAAACTCTGATTCTTCACCATCTGCTGTTCAAAGGTACCACATTATCAGGACACACTGGTGAGGTACTGACACTCCCTTCACCCCACATTACATGTGCCCAGGTATTCACAAACTGCAAGATGTTTATGGTGATTCTTAGTTACTTACAAGTGTTTTGAGTTGCACAAACATTAATTTAAGCTTATTATTCTGAAGATCAACTCTGTTCTTAAAAACAACATTTCTTTCATGCAATACAGGGCTTTGAGGACTCAAACTTACCACACTTCGCATTCCCTCACCAGGAGAACTATGAAGAGATCTGCCCATAAAAGAACAGTTGCAGCAAGACCATATGGACCAGAGCTTGCAAATTCGACCAGACCTGCTTTGAATATTGTACAACTTGGCGATTCTTGGTCTGTGTTTACAACTGCTCTGGGTCAACAACAAGACTGTGAGCTTGGGAGGTGTAACTCAGTTTGGTACTTGCTGTAACTACTGACCCCTTCCAGCGACCCCCTTTGCTGGGCAGCATTGTAGGAGCTTTCCAGTCATCAGCCAGCTCATGGGCTTTGCCTTCCTGCTGGCCACGGGCACAGCGCTGCCGTCACGGGAATCAGGGGACACGCTGCGGCTGTGCCCGGCACGCTGGTTACTCATTACACTCGGGTGCCATGGCTGATGGATTGCGTATCCTAGTCAGGCTATTTGACATCGATTTGATCTGCTTCCTGCCTCCTCAGGTTTTAGGGTGCGCTCATTTTCCTGTTTTTCTCCATCGGCACTTTTAAATCATGATAAAGTGCAACACGAGATGCTCACAAAGCCGTTTTACTGCAGAACCAAGGTCACGGCACCACACACAGATCGCAGTGCCCGGAGCCCTCCCACGGACCTGGGGAGGAGCAGGAAAAGCCACAGGCTCCGCTCGGCACACACTGCTGGGGGGGTTAAAGAATAGGATCATACCCTGGCTCCTGGGGTTTCTCATATGCCTACTCAGAATTTAAAAAAATATCACAGACTATCATTACAGTTTTTAAGAGAATACCTTGGTTTACCCAATCCACAGGGGAAGAAAGGAGAGGGATGTTATTGTGAAGGTGACTCTGTTTGAAGGTAGAGTTCATCAATACAAGGTAACTGTGGCATATAATTAGATTTAGCCGAATATGAGGATTAATACTGAAAACGCTCGAGCGAGATGTCGACAAATACTTGATACTGGTCACAGATGAACTTACAAAAAGTCCGTACGAGAGGAGGACACGGCGCTCCGGGAGCCGCGGGCCCCGCCCAGGCCGCGCGTAGCGGCTGCCGCGGGACTCGTTCGAGCAGCAGCGCATGGACTGAGCGCGAGGGGAAAATAAAAAAAAAAATCAAAATCCCCACAGAAACCCCTCAAACAAATACAACAACAGCGGAAAACGCCACCGAACAAAAACCGAAGAAGAAAGTCTGAGCTCAGGCGGGACGGCGCGCGGGCCCTATGGGCGGTGCGCGCAGACTCCAACAGGTGGCTCCGTGGCGCAATGGATAGCGCATTGGACTTCTAGAGGGTTGAAGGGATTCAAAGGTTCCGGGTTCGAGTCCCGGCGGAGTCGGGTCTTCTCTTTTCACCCCCCCTTTTTTTTGTTTTTCCCCCTCCCTTTTGGCGGAAACCTTTCCGCCCGCTCTCCCGCCCCTCACCTCACGGCCCCACCTCTCCGTTCTGCCGGCCCGGCGCTTCCCGGCGCCCGGCTGCCGCCGGCGAGGCGCTGTGGGCCGTGCCTAAGGGCCTGGGGGCGGCTGGAAGCGGGCGGAGACAGCGGCGCCCGCCGCCATCGAGCTCGGCCCGGCCGCATGAACCTGCNCCCGAGGCAGCGCCCGCGCTCCGTCACAGCGCAGCCACACACCCGCCCGGGGCGGCCGCGGCGCTGCCACGATACCCCCCGGAAAGTAATTTCCTTGAAAAAACAAGACTGTGTCTTTCCTGGAGCACTTCAGTTACAGCGGGCCACCGTAACACATGCCTGGTTCCTCTCGAGCAATCCCACAAAACTGAGGAACGGAACACCTGAATGAACACCATCTTTTCTGACTTACACATACCTACAGATAGAAGATGAAGAGCCATTTTAATAACAGCGATCAAATTAGGCGGTATATCAAGACAATATTAGCAATAAACAAAACCTGATTTTGCGCAGAGTGGAATTATAAATTAATCTACGATTCCTGAATTATTCAATTTGTGGGTTTTCTGATAATTATTTTTAATCCTGCACGTGTAACTTTCCAACTGTAACAATGCTTAATTAAAAACAATACATGAAAACTTGAAACACCATCAGGCACATTAACCATCACTGGCAGCACAGTACCCCACTCAAAAATGCCACCTACCTATAAAATACTGTCAACCACAGTAACATCGAACTGCCTCAGAAATTTGCAAATAGCAAAAACAAAACCTTTCTATAGTAACCTCATAAAATACAACTAATTCAGATGATAAAATGTTTCTCCTTGTTCAGTCACTTCCAATCTATTTCAGTCAATATATTTTTTCCTTTCCTAGTTTTCCTATTTAGGCTTCACAAAATTTTCCTTAGTTTCTATAGAAAAAAAATTGAAGGCAGAGGCTTTTACATATACATGTCTGCATGTTCCAAGCAGTATTTACATAATCAATACTCTAAAAATGTAATAGTTAGTTAAGGACTATAGCCCAAAAGAAAAAAAAATTTAATTGCCAATTCAAGGAGCTAGGCATTTTTTGGAGGTTAAGCATGGGGATAGCCTGAGATACTGGCTGTGCAACAGATTTTAATGTGAATTCTAGTGGAAAACTACAAGAATGTAATTCCACAAAACACTGTATGAAAAAAGGGTTTTCAGGAAAATGTTGCACAGACAACACAGTATTTCAGAATGCTTTAAGAGAATCGGGAGAAAAAAATGGCAAGGATAATAGCAAGAGTGTAAACTGGACAGAAGCTGCTCGTCACAGATTTATGAAGCAATTTAAAAAAAAAAAAAAAAGTAATGCAAAGGCCAAGAGGGATCAAGGAATGATGATTAATAATCCTTCTGTGTGACTAGATAGGAGAATTTTTTTTCCATGAGGAAAGTCAAGCATTGCCCATCTCCCAGAGCTCCAGTCTCCATCCCAGGTTTTCAAGACCTGACTGTATAAAGCCCAGAAGAACCTGGAGCAGGAGGCTGGGCAGGACAAGCTCTCGTGGTCCCTTCCAACTTGTGCTATGGCAGGATTCCAAGTGTCAACGAGACTTATCTAGGCAGGCTCCTGTGATAGACAGGCCTTCTTAAAAATTCAGAGACAAAGAATAGTTTTATTATATGGAAAACAGCAAGAATAAGAAGACACCTTTCAGTTTTAAAATAGACTAAATCAATTACAGAGAGGTTAAAGACCCCTCAAAGAAGGAACAAAGAACAAATGTGAACAATGAGAGCATGACAGAAGAAAAATGAGAAGTATTTTACTTCTGTTCATAAACCATGCTAACTAGTGGTATCACATCAGCAACACCTCAGCCACCATCAACCCAATCCCTATGACAAGTCTTTCGGCTGTAACACTAAGGAGGTGCACTGTGAAATCCCTGGGCTGTACAATCATTGGATAGTCTCTGCCCCAAGGACAAAAAGAAAAAGAAATACTAGTAAAAGCAAAGGGAGCATAAAAAACCCAGGAGGAAGTAATTAACACTGTCTGTATAAAATATTCCAGTGATATCCCAAACAGCAAAAAACCAAACACACTACCTACCGCCCTTCAATCTCAGGGAAATTTCTTGTAATGGTTTAAATCATTAAAGGCAGAAATTTCAAATTAACACAAATATATCTGACAGCCATTAAGAGAAATATTACTTGCAACTGATAGGCAAAGCTTTACAAATGCTTTTTTTAAGTTGTCAGGGAAATCTGATGAGCCTAAGCAACCACAGGGTGAATTTTGTCTTTACTTTCCCTCCAGCACCTTAAATCTTACATCAATTTCAAGTTTCTGCGCTTTTGTGAAAATTGGTAGTTAAGGAAAGGTACTGTATCTAGTGCCTTAACTCACAGAGGCTGAAGCACGAGCTCAGGCCACAGGTGAATGACAAACTGGCCAACACCACCTGCAAATATACCCTGCAGCCCCATGAATGAAACTTCCCAAAGAACTCAAGTTTACTTTGACACTGTTCATCTCCAGGAGGCGAAGACTTTAAGGACTCTACATTCCTGTCTGTTTCTGGGAGTCAAACATTACGGACAACTCTGAAATTATATAGTGATTATATAATGATCAGGGGAAAATTTCTTTCAAGCTTTACTTGGTGGTCATTGATGCTTATTTCAGCACAAATAACTAATCCTTAAAAAAACAACTATTTCTCATGTTCTCAATAGAAAACTTGATGGTTAAACATAGGTCAAGAGGACAGTTAAGCACTTAAGATCTTCAACCTTGAAAATTCAGTCAACAGCATTGTTTCTCTGATAATCACTTGTAAATCCCTCTCACTCAACCCACCTAATGTAGTGCCAGTTTTATTTCTTTTATTATCCATCTTTTTTGCAACCTAAGGGGAGTTACTAAGTTACTAAGTTATGCTAATTGTAACAGCAACAGTTAATCAATAAACTAACCAAATGCCATAACACTTTTGACAGACACAAAAGATTATGACTCTTCACTAAAGGGGAACTGAGCCAATGATGTTTCTGGCTCTCTAATGGTAGCAGAGGCCTTCCACACTCACTCCATTTGTTTACCTTCTCAACTATTCCAGGTCAGCTACCAGACCTATCACTACACCATATCCTAGAAAATGGATGGCAATGTCAAATTATTTTCAAAAAGCTCATTAGACAAATATCAAATGGTAAAAATTAATAAAAGCAAGATATGACTGTTAAAATTTTACATGTAAATATTATGTATATTATTTATTAAACAATATGTAATTTGTACCTCATTAATTTATAAATTTATATATATAATCTCTATTATAATATGCACACACATGTGTAGGCACTGAATTTCAGAACATTTTCAATACTATTATGGTCAGTGTTGAAATAAACCCTTCACAACCAAATTATTTTTCAGTAACTTCTACTACAGTGTTGGCCAGCAGCACCTCTGACAATACATGGAAAAATTTGTCCTGGCACACAACATATGCCAAGGTGAGTTACATATGTAACTTTAAACTGAATTACTAATTAACTGATGTAAAGACTGAAGCCTGAGAAGACCACAATCTATGAAGCGAGATTTTGTACTTGGATTTAACAATATACCTTCATATAAATATTGTCTTACATAAACATTCATTTAAATAAAATTAATTTTAAAAATCTACATTAATTTTAATTTAGATACTGATGATTTGATAAGGCTTCTTACCAAATTCTCACTGCCAGAATTTCCCTAAACCTCCATTTCCACATGACCTGCAATTGTAAAACAGGAAAAAACCACCACAACCAAAGCATTCTGTAAAATCTTTTATGACAAATAAGTTGCTCCAGCTTGGTATTTTTCTTCAATTCTTAATTGTGAAATTTCTTCTTCTTCCGATTCCTCTTCCCTGCTGCAAAAGCTGCTTTTTCACTCATGATCTCCTGATACTTCTTTTTATTATATCTGAACAAAATAGATAATTTTTAAGCATGGTAAACCAAAGTTCAGGAAAAGACAGCATGGAAAGTACTCTACATGCATAATTTGCCAAACTGAGTTCTGTTATGTTTTCTGAATCAAATTGCTTTGATTTTATACACTTAGCATAGGTAAAGGGAAATCAACAGTTGGATCAATAATAAATGCAGATAAATTTGTTTTGGAAATAAATTGAAAAATCATTAATTTTGGTAAGAGGGTTCTTCATTGCATATGCAATTGCATTTTAGCTGAAACACTGCTACTGCTCATAAGGGAAGACTCATGAATTTTGACATACTATGAAGAAATTATACCCATTTTTACACTGCCTTCTCACCAAACTGAAAATAAACCTCACTCTAATCAAGAACGAAAACTGACATAAGAGGAAGACTAAACAATTAACAGGATACACTTACTGAGTCGCTCACTCCTCTAACACAGATTCTTACATTCCTGCACCAACTACTATGGCAGAGATGTGCAGCAAGCACTGCTGAGGCTTTTAAGTGCAACACTGAAATCTGACAAATATCTGCACTAATCACAGTATCACGGTATCAGCAAGGTTGGAAAAGACCTTAGAGATCATCTGGTTAAAGCTCTTAATTAGCCACAACATAAATTAACTATCACATTTCAAATACTTTAATTTTTAAAAACACCTTCTAATAAACACCTTATAAATCTGGTCAAGCCAGAAAACTAGTTAAGAAATAGCTATACTAACTTGCTTTCTCAACATTATATAGTTAATTTATAAGTCTGACAAAATTAACATTGTAATCCCAAATCATGCACTACTTCAAAGAAAATGTCATTATGTGAAAAGTGGAGATTAACATCATGTAATAACCAATATTGAAATGGACCAGCTAAAGGATCTACTCCAAAAAAACTGTATGTTATGTAAACATTAATTGATCCAATCACAGTATTCAAGTTTGTTTTTTACCACAACTTTGATTCCCTTGAGAGGTGGCAGACTGACATATTTATAGACATTCAGAGAATTACAGTCTGCTCTTTTCTATCATCTAGTATTATTAGAGAATATCTAATTATTATTAGATTATAGAAATATATTATTATATATAATAATTAGTCTTTAAGAGTGGATGCCAATAGCAATAATCTCAGTTGGATAAAACCCTTCCATCAAAATAACACACATGTTGTCTCAATCTAATTATCCCCTGTCTCTTAGGCCAGTGCTATTGAAGTGTTAGGAAAATTAAAAATTTTTCTTTGGAGTATTAAAAACTCACCATACAAACTGAATAAACCAAAAAAAAATTTACGCAGTTAAAAATACTCCTGTCTTACATGGGGTATTAGAATTACAAAACTATTTTTAAATACCTTCTAAACTCAGAATCTGCAAGCAGCTCTTCAACAATTGTTCTCTTCCTTTGTTTCTTAGGGATTCGACTATGGTAAAAGTCGATGGGAGAATCGACCACAGTTCCAACCTAAAAACAAAGATGAAAACATTCTTATTGTACAGCAAGATGTTGATTATTTTGCACCTTTTTTTTTCTAAATCTTCAGTGACAAGTGTAAAGATACCTACAGAGCAGATCAGAATGATAGCTGCTTAACAAAATGTAAAATACCAAAATAATTAAGAAATGTTTTGTACGCAGAGTCACTTTTGCTCTCACTGCATAGTGCAGAGAGGAGAGCCTGAGCTTTAAGACTGTACAGCTTTCAGTGCTGGACTGCTATATTAACACTTTCATTCATAAATAAAATCCAGTTCTTAACTTTTAAGCATTTTAAATATAAGGGAAAGAAAAACCTTATGACCATCGTAGCTCTTTCCTGTCTCTGTAATTATGGTGTTTTTGCTAGATAACTACCGAGCAGTTAATTTAAGGGCTTCATCCTGAAATGCATCACATTATTTTTCCAACCAGCACATCAGTCAGCTCTGGTAGTTCAGGTTAGTAGTAGAGATACATGGAGTACACGTTTCATGCAGTGAAAGCAAACTTGCATGGATCTAATTATGTGGAATGCCTCTGTCTAAGCTTTTCTATCTTGAAAACTTACAACACTCCCCCCATGCTTTATAGTGAAGTGGTAATATTTTGAGAAATGAAAACATTTCCTCATGCATGCTAACTATTCAAAGTTGCTGGAAGCCGATTTCTGTAACTTCTGAAGTAATTTGTTTACGCAAACCACTCGAAAGCTGAGAGCTAAAGCAGCGATTTCAGCTGACCACAAAGATAGGTGTCCCCATTCAAATGGTATTAGCTAGTAAGGAAATAAATGACAATTTTTTTCTACACATTTGTTTAAAAACACTAATACATTAAAAAAGCAGGCAGATATTTGTTTGCTACTATGAGAACAGTCTAAACTAAAAGAAAGCATATACACATATGTAATATAAAAAGTTGCAAGCTCCAGCCAAGTAATCAAAATAATTAAGACACAAAATTAAATCAACATAGAGGCTACCTACAAAACAGGCATTCTTAAACACCTGTTCAAATCTCCAGCACTAAAACGCCCACCTACTGCTGTTTCCTCACCTGGAAGTATTTAGGCAGACCATCTCTATCATTCTTCTTATAAAAATGCTTAGGATCCAACGAAGCTCTCATCTTCAGAACTTTAAGATCATTTCTCAGTTCACTTGTGATTTCTGGGGCTTTCATACCAAACCAGCCATCCCCTGTTGTTTTCTCTCGCTCTGCCTAGGATGCAACACCAAAACCAATGAATTTGCTTTCAGGAACTAGGATGACATAGAACAAGGAATTCTTTCTTAATAGAGATGGATAAAGCATTTAGAATGCAGATATGTACCTTTAAAATATATATTTTACGACCATCATTAAGAAGGTCATCAGTATTGTGTCAATGACAGATTCATGCCAACCGAGCACATTACCTTTCATCTCACTGTTCTGGTGACTACGACATTAAATTGCAGCTCATCACTCTGCTTCCAAGTGAGGCCTGTATATGCACTCAGCTCCAGCACAAGGCTTTCTACCATAACTTATTTTGCTATTTCAGGCATTACCAGCTCTTCACTTACCCTGCGTTGTTTCTTTAGCTGATGAAGCGATTCCCTGAAGGGTGGGACACATTCCTTTTTTTCAAAATCGGGAGTTATTATACTCTTCTGCAAGAGCTGTAAGGATTTTTTTTTTAACATTAGAGTCACCTCACTGATACAAATTGTACATCTTAACTCTATTTACAGAACCTACTAAAGGAATCATGCAGAATCTAAACAGGCATTATAATACAATACTCGGAGCCGCTTTGATCCGCAACAAAAGCGGTAGGGATCTTGAAAACAGAATCCCGCCCAATTACAAAAACTAATTGGCTTGCTTTGGAAGAAATGAGTAGCAAGAGCCCTGGAATAAAGAGGGCTATCATGGATGAGCCAAAGAAAACAATCACAACAAAAATAACACATTCCCTTTATCTCAAAGGGTGCTTTGGAAATAAAACTGCTAATTCTGTATTAGGGAGAGTATAGACCTTTATTTACTGAAATTCACTCTGGACATGGACTAAGTATCTTCTCAATAGACCTTCAGCTTGTGTACCATTAGGCAAAACTGCAGGTATAATCAACTTTGGTTTATTCTACAAGGTAATGCTGGAATTTGCACTCACTGCTTTTCAGTTTCTCAAGTGTCGTATATATTCAAATTTGTACTATTAAAATCAAATGTAAATCCACACTTTGGCCAAAAAGAATGGAAGTTCTAAGCAGATCATAAAAACTGTACTTCTTAAAAAACAAACCAACCAAGCTTATAAAATTAACATCTTTGAGCTACTGTAGTCATAGGTCACTGAGTAATTGTAAACACATTACCTGATCTTTCTTCTTCTCCTTCAGCTGTTCAATTAGAGTTGATCTAGGCTTCTGCTTTTTTGCATCAAAACTAATATATAAACCTCCAAGCTTCTTGATATTCAAACCAGGGTCTATGCTGCTAGAAAGATGTAAACTAAAAGAGAACTAGTGAATTACTAGAATATTGTAACACACCTGCAGCTAAAGCTCCTACTCTCCTCTGAGAAAAACCAACAGAAAAATATTTCTCTTATTCTTCCCATTCAGGTTCAGTTCTGCAATGATTTTAAGTCTTGGTATCTAGAATTATGGAAATTTAGAAGTGGATGGCTTCATGCCATTATACGCACTTTATTATTAAAGTACCTATGGAATCACTTCCACAAATCTTTGATATTAACTATAATGCTGCATTCCTATACATTAGTATACTCTGTAAAACTGAATTTTTAAATTTGCTTAGCCTTGCCAGAAGAACTCATGACCAGCATCCTTCCATACAACGAGAAGCTTGCTCGCTGAAGGAAAAAAAACCCAATCACAAAACCACAAATATGTGGGTGGTAAAAACACTGTCAACTCTGTGAAAAATACGAAGAAACCAGAATTCTTAGGAATGTTTAAGTCTTGTCTGTATAACCATACTAGGAACAAAGTTATTTAACTTGGATAAGAAAGTGGTTGGATGGTTGCATCCAGAGGGTAGTGGTGAATGGCTCAGTCTCAATGGAGATCAGTGACAGGGGGTCTTCATCAATGACACAAAGGGATTGACTGCACCCTCAGCAAATTTGCAGATGACACCAAGCTAGCTGAGTGGTGTGGCTTGCAAACTCCAAGGACAGGATGCCATCCAGAGGGACCTGGACAAACTCAGAAGTTGCCCCAAATCTCATGCAGTTTAACAAGACCAAGTACAATTATAATGGAGAAATATGGTAATATCTAAAGATGTACAACAGGTATTTACTGTAGTTGAATGCTTATTAATACAAGCCCTTTAACAACTTCCTATCAAACTGTGACTGATCTTCTATAACGGCTTCACTTTAAATGCCTGGTAACGTTTTCTTAAGCCTAACAAAGACTCCTGGCCTACTTGAAGGTTTTTAGAAGATTAACTTATTTATCCAACCTAAACAGGAGTATTATGCTTCAAACATACAAAGTATACACAGGGATTTTTGCAGCAGTTGGATTACAAGAGTCAAGAAGTACCACCCCACCTAAATTATTCTGATCCCATAATAAGCTGGTTTCACTTGAAGTATCACCATCCATAGCATAGCAAGAACATATAAAATTATGTGCAACTGTTTAGGATAAAAAAGCAATATGTAAGGAATTTACTGGACCCTTTGTTATTTGCATTCAACTAAAACACGCTAAACCACCACAATTAAGAACACTGCGATTCGAATAGCCAGCCCAACCAGTTTAAGATTTTGTTTTTTAAGCTGAGAACACACAAGGCCTTCAGATGCCAAAAATAAATCAGTCTGTTCCTACTACATACAGAACTGAAAAAAACCCCAAAACCTCAATTTATGGACCGTATTCATATTTTATGTGCAGCCCTATTTTCCACAACAGTACGACTTATGTGAAGAGACTCCTCCTTCATTTACTTTGCATCATTTAGCACTTAATGTAGATTCCCTATGCATATGCTTGAATGAAATGCTGTTTCTTTAGCTATTCCAAGATACTTACACATCAGTCTTATTTTTCAATATATCATCATCTTCATCTTTTTCATCTTCATCTATCAATTCTTCTTCTTCCAAATCTGATTCTTCACCTTTTTCATCTCCTTCATGCTTACTTTCAGCATCACTTGCTTGATCTATCTCATCAAGATAATACTTTTGGTTGGAACTCATGCCAGGCTCAGTATCAATTACAAAAAGACCATCAACATGGAGTGAACTCTTTTTCAAAGATTTGTTGAGGGAAGGAATCCTCTCATCTGACTTTTTATCACACAGGTTCTCATCAACTGCATCTATGTCTGCCACATCACTATTTTCAGATTCATCACTTTCACTGTTGCTCAGAAACAATGCAATAGAATCATTACCACTGTTTGATCTCTCACTGCTGTGGGATAACTCATATCCCTTTGTCTGGTCTTCACCAGTGTTTGCAACAATTTCAGGCATCCTGCTTTTCTCAGTGCTATCAGTTCTCTGTGCAATGGCCACATTCTTTGGTGGGGTGCTTGCTGCACTAGCTCGCTTACTCTTTCTTAATTTGTCAGCACAGGTGAACGTCTGCTGTGCATCTGCCTCAGCATCCGCTCTTTTGCATTCTGGGCTTTTTTTACTTTCGTTTGGTGTTATTTGCCCTTGGGATTCTAGAAATTGTTTGGGACTCATGCACTCAGTCAAAGAAATATCCATATGTTCTAATTTCCCTTCCCTCTCAAGTATTTTACTGTGATCTTCTTGGATTTGGCCACATGCTGCTTCTGAGTGGTCTACCTCAACAGATCGTGTGGTTTTTATTGTTTTTTTCGCAGGTGCTTTAGTGTCACTTGGTTTCATTGTTGTAAGACTGCTAGGTGTCACATCATTTAAGGCCTCTTCTTTCACATCTACACTCCAGCTTCTATTAGCAGATTTGGAAGAACATTTGCTTTTAGGTGACTTGGGTTCTTCATTATTCTCAATAACAGTGGAAGCATCTTCTGTGTCAGAGACAAGTTCTGCAGGTCTAGAATCAGAAATTATTATGGGCTCAGATTTAATCGTGTCTTCAATTAAATTCTTGTCTACTGAAACAAGTCTGTTTTTCTCAGTCTGCTTAGTATTTTCTGCTTGTGATTTCATTTGCATGCTCCTAGTAATTCGTTTGGTAGCGATGGATGGTTCTATAGGAGAAATTAAGCAACATGATTCTGCATCAGAAGTATCTTCATTTTGGGCTTCACAAACTGTCCCTGGCTGCAATTTCTTTTTGCTTTGCCGGCTTCTTACAGTTCTGGTAACTTTAGGCATCTGGACACCAGAAACAGGAGAGGAACAAGACTCAGCTTCAGAGGTATCATCTTCATGCAGAATCCTGCTTAACTTATTTACAAAAGCTGTGCTGCCATGTCTTTTTTTGACAACAGAATCTGGCTGAAAAGGAATCACAATTTGTCGTCTTCGTGTTACTCTTACAAACAAAGGTGTCTGGAGACCAGACACAGAAGAGCAGTTGGATTCTGTTTCTGACACATCCCCATCAACTTGTGGTTCAGCAACTGACTGTGCTGAATCAACAGCTGTGTTCTTGTTCCTAGTAACCTGCATGTCTAAGCTATCACTGACATTTGAATTTGTTTCTGCATGTTCCAAATCTTCAAACTGAGATTCCTGAATGACCTCTGGCTTACAAACTGATCTAGTTCTTCTTCTAGTCACCCTCCTAGTCACAGGAGTACTAATTTCAGCAGATTCTACCTAGAAAAGGAATAAAAAGAAGTACACTATTGACACATAACTCTATAAAAAGGGTATTATAAAAGTCACTGAAAATCTTTTTTAAACAAATCTATTCAAACTGACGACATATGTTTCTGTGCAGCCTTATCTATGTGAAAGAAGTGTGAACAAACCATTCCTTCTACTCTCTTTTGGTCAAGGCAGAAGAAACACACAAAACAAACAGCTTTAATAATCAGTTTCTTCAAATTCTAAAAAGTTCTGGCAAGATGTTCGATGTTCAGAAATAATCACTTGCTCAACTATAAAACATTGAAGACTAGCAACTATCGGAATGTGTCCCAAAATGGTTTCCAAAACCAATTTTAGCAGGTTTAGGAACAGGTTGGCCTCATGGCAACCGCGACACTAGGTATCATCTGGCAAAAACTATTTTAAGTAACAGAGAGATGCTGAAAGATCTGTAAAGCGGGAAGGGAAAAAAGCGGACCATTAACAGGCAACGCTAAATAGTCTAACGACCTAGGGCGGCCGCGGCCCGGGCAGGGAAGGCGGGCGCTCTGCCGCCGCCGCTCCGGCTCCGCCGCCCTTCCCCCGCCGCTGTGCCCGCTGCCGACACCGCGTGGTGTGTGACGGAGGCCCCGCTGCCCGGCCGCGCTCACCTCCGCCGCACCGGCGGGATCGGGATCGGGATCAGCATCGGGATCGGGTCCGGAGGCGCTGCCGCCTGCCCGCGCCCCCTCCGCCCGGCGCCGCACCGCCGTCCGCCGGGTGTTCACCATGTTGCCTCCGCGCCGCGCCCGCCCCTTCCCTCCCTCCTTCTTTCCTTCCTGCCGCCCGCCCCTTCCTTTCCGGGCCCCGCCCCGCGGCGGGAGGCGGCACCGGGGCAGCCCCGCGCCCGGCAGAGGGGCTTAGTACCACCGAGAGACGGAATCGCAGCGTGTAGGGCTTTTGGAGCAGTGTAAAATACTGTCACTGGGATGAGAACGTTACTGAGATGAGAAGCACAAACTAAAAGCCCACAAGAGTTTTAAAATTTTAGTTAAGCTTTCAGGTTTCTCATGGAAGGAAATCCCACCTCTCCCACCCTGACGCAAAACAAACGAATGAGAATTTGGTGACCCGATCAAGTGTTATGCTATTGGTGACTCTAGAAATATCATGTCTTAAAAGGTACCTTTCCACAGCAAGCAAACTGTTAACAGTTTACTGAAAGGAAATAAATCATTATCCCATTAGAGCAGTCTTTCCATTGTTTTCAGACGATTTATAAAACTGAGCACACATACAAGTCTAATACAACATAGAATGCCATCAGCCACATACAGAATTTAGATATAGTGATTAATCAGCAGCAGCACACATACAGAATTTAGATATAGTGATTAATCAGCAGCAGCACACAACTCACAGCTGGTAGGGAAGTTTAACATTAAACTCATGTAATTTTGAACTCTGTTATACATTGGCCCAACGTTAAAAAAAATGAGTACATTTTGATTAGGAGAAAAAAATACAAACTTTTATTGATCCATTGCTAGTTCCAATTCCCCGACTCTCTCATTTATCAAAAGAACTGAAAAAGCAAAGAAAATTTCCCACTATTTGGAATCTTGAAAAATCTTCATCTTTTAACTTAGTGGAATGGACTATAGGGAGGTAGCACTCTAGACACTACCTACAGGCATTCAAATCCCATTAGCTGCCTATTTGACGGAATTGGAAAGGTGTCAGTGACAATTCATTCTCTTACAGTCCAAATCTCAAAATACGTACAACTAAGTTAATGAGTACTGCTAGTATGAAGCCATGCTCCTGCCTGAAATTAAAACGAAATTTATTACCTTAGACACTCAGTATCAAAGTTCCTGCTGAACTACAAGTTGAAGTTTGCTCTGTCTTGTGATTTAATGGCCAAGGAAAGGAAAAGGCCTTTTTGACAGGAAGACGATGTTAAACCAAAAGCCTTGCCTTTGCTGCAGCAACCTTTTTTGGTATTCAAAAGCTAGTGTGCTAAGCTACTGCCAATCAGTAAGACACCTAACTTCAAGCTAACCCTTGCTTCATCACTTCTGAATGGCACTCAAGCAAAGTTTCCTAGGCAACTGCAAAAGAAGTAAATGACTTCACGCAAGCCTGTAATGAACAGCAACAACATTTACAGCATATTCTACTTGGCCAATTGATTGCGTAGGTCACAAGGATAAAAAAAACAAGCCACATTTGAGAAGGAGACAGGCACAATTCAGTTTTTGATTAACAGGTTTCTTCATCAGTTGTTTTCAAATCTTATTTTAAACATTCACAAATAATACATATTCTATTTCAAACAGTAAAAATGCCATCACACTTGTGTGAACATTAAACAAAGCGTATTGAGGCACAAAGAAGCCAGAAGGAATTCAAGTAACTGTCAGAAAGTAATTTGGAAGATGCATTTTTTCTAAATTGTAGAGATCTTTTACAGTCTATTAAAAATAAACCAATTTTCCCATCCCAATAAATTAAACAGCTGACTTGCCTATATATACATATCAAGCAATGAGATACCAGCTTCATTTTTTTGGGGTAGTTTTTCATAAAAGATGACAATTTTCTATAAAAACTAGTCCTTGAATGCTTTAAATCTATGTAACTACTAGTTAAGTGTTATTTAAGAGAAATTTTTTTAAAAAAACCAAAAATATATGTTTCTCTATACTACCTAATGGCAGCTAAAATATAATGATAATTTTTACAGTGAACTAGTTATATAAAGAAAAATATTTTAAACTGTTACTCTATAGATAACTTCAATTAAAAAAATCATTTCGTATTTTAAATGAACTGGTCAGTAGCTTAAGAGAGAAAAATAGTGTTAGAGCACTACAGACACTCCTGCTGACATCACACTGAGTAATTACAACTTTTGGTATTTTGTTATAAATGCTGTAAAAGTGTTTCTATGAAAAATGCGATGTTCCCTCATCCCAAAGAAATTTAAACAGTTAGCCATTAAAAAACCCCCTGTTTTAAGATGCACTTCTTTTAGCTTGCATGATATAGCCTTTGGACTTGATAATTCCTCTGCTTTTAACAATGACTGAATACCGCAGGAGCCATAAAGGAATCCACTCGTTTGCTTTCACGTTCTGGATGCTTTCCTGAAGAACTTCTTGGAAACTTGCTTCACAAAGTAATTCTGAAGTTAAAAAGGGACATTTGTGCTTAAAATAATGTCATGTAAACAGCTGCAAAAAAGCAACACTCTATAAAAGAAGCCTTTTCTTACAGATCTTAAATGGTGCCACATACTGCCCAGATCCACTCTTTTAGAATGCGTGTAGGGTAAAAGCAGATGAATATTACAGAAAAAAATCTTGAGGACACATTTTTTGCACAGAACTAATTAACTGAGATTTCAACAATATGAAATGGACTTGATGAGGACAGCCATTAGCAGGAGAAAATGAAAAATAAATTTGAGAAGCTAGCTAGACAAACTAGAGGTGAGTTAAGCATAAGGCTGAAATCACCAAAGTACCAGGCATTCAGAGTTATGTCTGCAGTCACTGGAAGCTCAGCATTTACAGCATGTCCCATAACTGGGCTCACAGTAACTACAAGCCCAGAAAGCACTGAGAAAAATGGGCTTAAATGCCAAAAAGCAGTTAAGGAGACAAAGTACAAATACTCCTGGTTTCCTCTGGAAAGTTAGCCAAGCAAACAATGATGAGGGGTTCTCCCAAAATATAGTCTCAATACTCTTCAGCTGACCACTACAGAAAACTTAAGCTTACCTAACAACACATAAAGGAATCACTACTTGGGCTGTTTCCTATCAAATCCTCTTCTTCATTTCGTGACTTCCCACAGAGATTTGGACTTCATAGGACGTGAACGGAAATTCACCTTGCATGCTGCCAGGGCAGTGCTAAATCATGCTCAGGCACTGATGAAATTCCTTAGTTCTAACAGTGATACTATGAAGCATATACTTCATTAACAGTGCTTCATATACGTTTTTCTTTGGGGCCGAATGAAAAGAAAGGAGAAGGAAGGAAAAGTATGATCATAATGAACAGCTGATCATAATTCCTTCCCTGCATTCTTCATTAACTAAATATTGTTTAAGATTTCTCATTATTCCAGCAAGATATTTAAGATGTCTTTATAGTGAAGAAGAGTAGACGATGTTTGAGAGAAACTAATATATCCCAGAATATTCTAGGGAGCTGATAACTCAGAGTTCTGCAGCCCAAAAGAAAACCTTGGGCTTGAACTTCTTCAACTGTTTAGGAACTGAATCACTGCACAAAACAAGTGAAGAATTTACAACTCTTTCTGTAATAATGTTAAGAAGTCAAGACTTTAAAAAAAAATCTTAAAGTACAGTAATTTTACACATCTAGTATTATGAAACGACTGAAAAATCAACTTCTATGTAATCTATTTTATAGACAAGTCCTTTGTCATTTACTGGCCTTCAGCAACACAATTGTCATTTCATTCTATCTTTGTAGAAATATGCAATTTCTTTAGCGTATATAGTACAAATTTCTCAGTAGGTTGTTTTTCTATTTCCTTTGTTTTCTCTGATTAAAACTATTTCAAGAAGGCAGGCCAAAACATTGCCTTCTTCCCCCTCTTCCTTGAAGCAACAGCAAGAACTTAATAGAAATATTTTATAATGGAGAAACTTCTAGAATCCTTGGCTCAGGATTCAAATGTAACAAATGCTGACGTTCAGGGAAAAAATATCCCAAACTTTATATTGAATAATGCATTTAGAAGTCTTCTGTTAACTTAGCTGGCAAAGTCTTACCTTTTGGGTCATTGTGAGTTAACAGCTGTATGTCAAATTCTTTTGCAAATGCTGTGAGATCAGGTGGCATCACACAGCAGGAAGCAAGGTTCACCTGATTACTGCTTGGTTTCACCTGAAGGTAACAAAATACTTTAAGAAAAAAGTACTAATGGACTTACTTTAGTTGTTTCCCCATGCCCTTTGTTACAACAGAATTTTTGCTTTGAACAATTTGCCTTTGACCATTGTTTTGAAGTCTGAGCAAGGCTAATTAACTCTGCATGATTAATTGAAACAGGCAACTCCAACATGTGCAATTCCCTGCAGTATAGAGCCCAAAACAAGAGTTGCATCTAAATGCAGGTGCTGCCATAGCAAGATGAGTGCCAACTTACTCCATTCTGTCTTCCTGTCTGATTGCTCCCTACACAGCAGCAGTGTTTTCCCCCTCTCTAATAAAAGCATTATAAGGATGTTAGTTTGAAAAATACTTCAAATAAAAAAATCCAAATAAATTTTTGTTAAGGGTATATTAATTTGCAGTCTTCCATGCCTTCAGGTAAGTGACTAAATCAGATTAAGTTAAAAGGGACACTATTCCACTGACTTTTTTTGCTCATCATAAACTTGAATTCATGATTACCATGCAGGAGGTCATTAAACCCTGCAACTGCCCTCCTCTCAGTGCACATAAAACATCCAGGAACACAAATCAGGACTCTCAGGAGGACCTCTTATACAAATACAGTATGTTCACGTCCTGCAAAAGAAATGTTCTAAGAGGAGTATTCAAAGCTTACATGAGCATGGGCACACCCTAGTTCCACCCTCCATCACACAAATGCTAAGGCAATTTGAGTGCTGCACTCAGCTCTGAGGGCCCCAACACGAGAAGGATGTGGACCTGGTGCAGTGAGTCCAGACGAGGGTCACAAAGATGGATCAGAGGGCTGGAGCACCTCTTCTATGCAGACAGGCTGAGAGTTGGGGCTGTTCAGGTAGGAGAATAGAAGGCTCTGGAGAGACCTTAGAGCCCCTCCAGCACCTAAAGGCTACAAAAGAGCTGGAGAGGGACTTTTTACAAGGCTTGTGGTGATAGGACATGGGGGAATGGCTTTACACTGAAAGAAGGCAGGTTCAGATTAGATATTAGGAAGAAATTCTTTAACTGTGAGGGTAGTGAGGCACTGGAACAAGTTGCCCAGAAAAGTAGTGGCTGCCCCAGCCCTTGAAAATGAAAACAGCTACATCTCCAGAGCCACAGAAATAAAGTGTAAGTGTACTGCTTATACTCTTTTCTAAATATAAAAGCATTAAATCTCAAATCTTCAGTACTTCAGAGAACCTGCTACTGAACAGTTTTGTTGCTGGTCAGTACATAAGAACACTGAACAAGCAGCAGTACTTTGAGCTTCCCTCACCTTGAAAAACATTGTGACCATCATAAAACGCTGAAAATAACAGCTAATTAGTATTTCGTAAATAAACCTATTTATAACAGAAGTTTATAACAATGTGGCAGGCAATAAAACATGCAAGAAATGTCCCAAGAAATGCTGCAAGTGGGAAATTTGTTCTCACCTGGGCCCACCGATACAGCTGCTCTAACAGTGTTTTATCTAGGTCAGAGGTACCTATGGCAACAATCTTTTTGTTTTGAACTAGATTTTCAAGTTCTTGCCAATATGGTTGCAAATATTCCAAGGAGAGGCTAGTTCCATCTTCAATGGGAGGTGGGGCAATAATGACTGAGTCTAACTGAGCAACTCCGAGGGCAGAACACGCTGAGGAAAAAGAACACACACAGAGCAAAATCTTTTGTGAGACACGGACAAAACCACCACGACTCGTCAAATTCAGCAAAAAACGAACCTCCTGCTTCACTCTGCTACCCTCACATTCACCATTTGAAACTCTGAATGTATCAGCAGTCAAGAATAGTAACACAACCTTTTTAACAAAGAATCAAATACACAGCTAAAGACCAAGTTTCAACCGTAAGTCTTGGGAAAGAAAGGAAAAAAACCACAACAGAAAATGAACAAAAGCATGAAGCTTTTTTCTCCTTTTCAATGTTAAAATGGTATTTTTCTCTGAAGACAGTGGTGACACACAATTCTCTATTCCTTCTCTCTCAATTTCTTCTAAAATTTGTAACTTTCACTCTGAACTATAACTCAAGTATAGGGCATGGGCTAGGAAAACTCCTTAATACACATGAGGAGTTGGACTAAAAGGACACCAAATATGGAGATTTGACAGAGAGAAGTGGAAATCTAGGAATATTACTGAGCTGGAGGAAAAATGCAAATCATGAGGCCTCTCATTATAGCAAAAGGAATAGAACTAAGTAGCTTAAGAAATTATTTTCTTCTAGAGGAGGACTCTATCAATGTATGTTTAACAAATGGTATTACAACTTACAATAAAGAGGCTGTTAACTGGGGTATCAATAGAAAAGAATGATATTCAACCCTTTATTTTTTTGGTCACCCCTTATGTCCAACAATTTTTCGGTGCTGAAGTTCAGTGCTGCTCACAATACTGCTATGTTAGGCCAATATAACTTTATATACCAGTATAGTCATTATATGGTATTTTCAAAAAAAACTTAACTATTTCATCAGATACTCACAGGATTATTTGATTTCATAAATAATCTCTGAAATATTGCATAGTTAGCAGAGAAGTTTATCATGTTGAAAACAATTGGCAACTAACAAGAACTGGCAAGAACTACTGTATCAGTGTTACTAAAACATCATATGCTATTCACTTTAATGCATTTTGTGTGAAAGGCTAAACACTTGCTCCTGCTTGGAGGAAGGAATCAGATTTGTGTTTGTGGACACAAGGCCTCAGTGATCCACATTTAACAAGTTTACTGACTGACCTAATGTGCAAAAAGACTTGATCACCTAAGTCTCTCTCAATAGGGAAGCAGGATATACTTGTGATAGAGACTAAATATACCTCTTAGAAATAAAAGCAGAACCTTTCCCATCTAAGTTCTGAAGTAAAGAAGAAATCCTACCACAATTTCGAGTTTCACACTTACCCAGGTCAACCGCATCTCTGATCGACGAAGAGTTTGATCCAACGATGAAAAGCTTTGCTATTTTCAAAGAAACTAGAATCAGTAACTACACAAGCCAGGTATCATTGATATATAGCCATTCACTTTTGCTATATACACTATTAGTGAGTTCTTGGGTAAAAGGTTATTAGAAGATAACACCAGTTGCTTAAAAAAATTGGAAAAACCAACTTTCTGAAAGGTGACTGCCCAACAGAGACACTGTTCTCTTAAATGTCAATGTTGTTGTGCAGTCTCAGAACAAGAAATCATCCACTTAGATGATCTCATAAACACACTTTGTCATAACTTACTGAGACTTAAAATGTACTAGCGTTAGTCTGGACTGCCTCCTTCAAGTGCATCATATTCAACCTTGAGAAATTATGCAAACAAATGTACTTCCAGTGCTATGTCTTAATTCCACTATTATTTGTAATATTTTGCTCCAAAAAAGCCAAAGAGTCATATGATACATTTAAAATATCTTGAGGTGATGTAAGCTAAGCTAGAAAAATGCCAAGCTGCTTTTAAACCTGAAATATGAATCCAAGTCCTTCTCGGCCAATCTCTAGACTACCCAAAGTACATCAGTGTGCACTGGTGCCATTTGACTTTGCCATTACAAAACACAGCAAAAAATATACATATATGAATATCCTATTAATGACTACATGAAAAACCTTTTTATGCCTCTGAATTTTTGACTTTGTTCTTACCTGATACTTTCAACTCATCCCTTTCTTCAGGATTTATTTTTTCTACAGCTTGAGCTACAGTACATTCCAGAACCTCCACTGTTTCCTGTAAGAAATACATGAGACTTAAGTGCAACTTATCAAGAGAAGACAGTAGGCTATTGAGAACATTTTTAAGTAATTATAAAAGAAAAAAAAAGACACACCTTACAGCAGTCAGAAACAAAAACAATACAAAAATGGAATAACAGAAAAAAACCCAAGGCTTCTTGATCTCTGAGGGGAAGTTAGAAAAATGAAGCTATATGAAAAGTCCCATATGCCCCTAATATAAAAAAAAATTACTGAGAAGTGTAGGAATAAAATTGAGTTCTAGTAGTTCTGATTTTGTGATGTGAAAAGACTGCTGTGCCAACTCCAACCACCTTGTTTTAAAACAACTCTTGAGACCAGCTAAAAAAAACTCCTCCAGAATTAGGGTCTTCGAGTGTCAGATGGGAACATCTTTGCAGAAAAGTATTTTGTAATTCCAGTGAAGCCTATAAAGAACCCCCAGTGAAAATCTGTAAAATATAGATTTAAGACAGTAATTTCGAAACTGTAAAACTAGGAAAGTTTCAGACTTTTCATCCTCTGACTTCATTTAAGACTAGGCTGACATTTCATGTCAGTTGGCACAACGTAACTTTAAAGTCTTTAGCTACATGAGCCTTCGTATTATATGCACACACATTCACCGCTCTGCCCCAATCAAAAACTCTTTAGTAATTTTTGCTGCCCTACTACAAGATTACAAGATTCTCAAACAAGCCTTTGAGTTATTCCATTCAGCCAGCTTTTTAAAAAAAATTAACTTTTTTTTTTTAAATTTTTGGATATCAGTATAATTCAAGACAGAATTTGGAACGATGCAGTTAACATGTTTTGACCTAGCTTACACTAAATAATTTACTTTAATGGATCACTATGTCTTACAGAGACAAGTGTTTATGTTCTTTTCCTGAGCAATCATTAGACCTTCCACAAATCA
The DNA here is from genome assembly GCA_013399895.1 of Serilophus lunatus. NCBI lineage: Eukaryota > Metazoa > Chordata > Aves > Passeriformes > Eurylaimidae > Serilophus > Serilophus lunatus. Next base: position 440,523 of record VXBA01005644.1, read on the forward strand.
TTCTGCAGTAACTGCCTCACACACTCCAGTCTGGAATGCAGCAATGTGCAGCTGATGCCACCATTGCACAACAACTGGTAACAAAACTCAAAGAAACAATCAGGAAGATTTTTTAGGTTTCTTTTTGTTGTTATTTTGTTTTTTGGGTGCCTTTTCTTTTCCTGAAACATGATAGTACTTCACAGAATAAATAATGGATTTAGTGGGAACCTATTACTGTTCTGCTGAATTTCAGAAGCAAAAGTAGGAAAGCAACAGGCAAATACAGCAAGATCTTAACATCAGGTGCTCATGTCTGTGGCTTTAAGACTTATGTGGAAGTCTTCAGCTCTTAAGGGGAAAATTGTCACTTTTGCATCTTCAGAAGTGTTTCTGAAACAACAGATGCTACTGTTCCCCTCCAACTGGGATGGTCTTCAGCTCTCTCTGACTTCCATATTTTAGAGAATCCCCACTGAATTTTAGAAGTTTGCTAGCATGCTTATTAAGGTATACAGATTTTTTTTCTAATTGTTCCAACAATTGATTTAAAATCTTACAAACCAGGACTTTTCTAAGAACTGTCGTATCTGCCATCAACAGGATTCTTTCTTTACTTGGGTATTCATTAACCTTTCCAAATTTATTAAATATTAAGAAAAAAGGAAAAGGGAGCTAAGAAATGTTCCTTTAGGGTATCTGGAGCTGCAGATACTTTTACAGAAATTTAATAGATTGATTTATATTTTAGAAGTGTAACCAAGTTCCTACTTCTCTGATTTCACATGTAACACTCATAACATGCATAACATCTCCTACCTGATTTAGGTCTTGGCCAACCTTTGAGCTCCATTCAGTCAGTGTTTTCTGAATGCAGTCCCGCACCTACAAAAAAAGTTTAACATGAAAATGTGGGTTTGTTGGAGCTGCACAGGAATACACAGACACTGCAGGACAGAAAGAATAGGTGAACTAATAACACCATTCCCCAAAAGATTCTTCCTTCATATCTGAAACTTGTTCAAAACTTGTTCAAACTTGTTTACTGACATATTTTCCTCTCGTCTTTCACAGAGTCTTAGAAGTAATACAAGCACTGTACTTCACTTATTTCTCAGATCAATCCTACCTCTAAAGAAAAGAACAATGCTAAGCAAGCAAAAGGTAGGGCGTGGGGTGGTTTGGGGTTGTTTGGTTTGTTATTTTTTGTGTAGAGATTCTTAAGTTACAAAGTAATCAGACAGGAGCATATGTGCTGTAACGTTACAGAAAAGAGACTTTACAATCACTCACTAAATACTCATTACATTACTTACTTCTCTTTTCAAGCAGCATCCAACTTTTCTCATTAACTGCCTACCTACTCCAAACCACTAACGCTTTCAAGTCCTTCATTATTGTAGGGGGAACCTTCAGATCCTATCCAACACTTGCATTTTTTTCTGCCTCCACAGATGCAAAATAAACTCGACTGAGAGATTCTGATCATGGATTTTCTTGAACACAGCAAGACATAACTCCTGAATCTAAACCAGTGGTTAAATGCACACTGTCCCAGTGCTGCAGCTGTACCAATGCTCTGGCTTCCCTCTCACCCATCCTGGGAGTTGAGTCCAGGTACTGCCCTCTGCCACACGTACCAGCACTCTCACAAGCTGCTGCTTTACTTCACTTTTGACAGGATGCTTTGTAACTATGTGCACACCTGCTTTGTGTACCACTAGATAGCAATTTCCTATGCCACCTAACACGAAGTCAGAGAGCTCATACCACCACGTGAAGTGTGGTGTGTCGGTATCAGACACGACAAAGTGATAACAGTTTGTGAGCACAAGTTCTATTCATCCCTTCCCAGTCATTTAAAACGGCATAAAGATACCTGAGTCAAAAGGCTAGAACTGACCCCCCCGTAAATACCTAAGCACAGTAATTCTTTAATACAATAACTGTCCTGTTTTGATGCAATTTATAATGTAATCTTTTCCTTTCTGAGGGCAAGCGAGACAGTGCTAAATATATATATTCCACATATTGCTGCTTTGCAACTGTCAACAGTTCATATTTCTACTGCAATTATGCACAAGCTTCTGACTCCAAAGCACATCCCTGCCTGCCCTCAAGCCATGTGGAAACCCAGGTGTATTTGAATGCCTTCACCAGCTTTTCCAAACACAGCTGCATCCCCAAACTCCTAACAGTGGGTTCAGAGTTTGCAAAATTTTAGGTTACATTCTGCCACTGAGAACTGTATGCACGCTAACTGTACCAAACAGAAGTGTTAAAAGGTAATTTATTTTTTATAACTAATACCAATACTTGCTTTTGGAAATCCAACTACTCTGGAAAGCAGGCAGATTTCTCTGTAAATAAATACACTGAAGTACTCTAACCAATTAGTTATGCACATTGGCCATTCTTTATTTAAGTGCCCTCCAGAAACTACTTACACAAGGGTGCCCATAATGATACAGCTACATCTCTGCTACAGACTCTGGCCCTATTTCACAATGATTCCAGAATGTTTAATAAGCAACCAGGCCAATTAAAAAAGTTATTATCACATGACAACTAAATGAGAGTATGATGAATTCTTTCTTCTTGTTACATCATCCTTCCAGGTACCTTTGTTACCATTTGTGCAACCAACCAGCCTCTAGTTTATCAACAGTGTCACTAAATAGAAGTAATCAGCCAAACCCATAGCTTTTCCAATTATTAAGTGGCCATTATGAGATTATTGTGTCATGATGAGACAGCAAATACAGTGGTTTAGAAGTTCATAGCTGTAGGGGCTGCATTTTATGAGAACTGTTCCAAGGGTTGACACATACTGCTCAAGGTAACACTTATAAAACGCTGATTAAAGTTCTTTTCAACATTTTCACAAAGAATGACAGCTATACTCTTTAAAGAAGACCGCGATGACTACTCTTCCCAAGACCTGTCACTGCCAAGAAATTAAGTTAACTTCAGGCTAGAAAAGAGAACTTTCATCATCTGTAATGCAAGCTCACATCTATTCCCATCTGAACCTTGCTAAAGACGTATCAGGGATCTCCTTTGCCGCCCGTGACAGCGCCTAACGCCGCGGGGGCTTTAAGCCCCCGTTCGGTCCCGAGCCCCGCAGGCCGGGCTGGCTCCTTCCCAGGGCAAAGCGCTTCCGGGGACGGGGGGCGACTTCCCAAGCGGGCAGAACGCTCCCGACAGGCGAAACCAAGCGGAGCGCACCTCTGCCTTTCCCGCCTTCGCCGAGCGGAGCCCCGGGCACCCACAGCCTTTGCCCCGCGGGGACGGGCCGCGGGCCCCGCCGGCACCACATCCCCCGCCCCGACGCCCCCGGCAGCGCCACCCGGCGCTCCCTCAGCCGCGGCCCGGCCCGGCCCGGCCCCAGGGCGAAGAGAAGCCCCGGCCCGCCCCTCACCTCCTCGCCGAGGGTGGCCGGGCACTTCTTGCGCAGGCAGCCCCAGTTGAGCAGGTTGCCGGTCTGCAGGGTGAGCCTGCCGGCGCGCTCCAGCAGGGAGCGAGCTGCCTCCGTACCCATGGGGACTCTGGCGCTGCGGCGGCCGCTGAGCTCTCCGCCACACTGCGGCCGCGGGCGGCGCGGCCGTGACTCAGCACCGGCCCCGGGACAATGGGCGGCGGGGCGGCTTCTACGCCAGGGATGCCGGAGTCGCCCACAGGAAGAACCTGGGGCTCCTCAGGAAGATCATGTGCCAGGTCAGAGCTGCGCCCCTGCGCGGGTGTCTGTCGGCCCAGGGGCCGGGTGGCCGTNTGTGAGTGTCCCGGATCCGTGTGTCTGTCCCGGGTCCCTGTGCGTGTCCCGGGTCCGTGTGTCTGTCCCGGGTCCCTGTGCGTGTCCCGGGTCCGTGTGCGTGTCCCGGGTCCGTGTGAGTGTCCCGGGTCCGTGTGAGTGTCCCGGGTCCCTGTGTGTGTCCCAGGTCCGTGTGTGTGTCCCGGGTCCGTGTGTGTGTCCCGGGTCCGTGTGTCTGTCCTGGCCCCGGGCGGGCAGCAGCCGCGGGCCACGGGCCCGGCGTGGCGCCCAGAGACGTACCCGGGGCCCACGTGGCGCTGCCCGCCGGCGGCGGCGCAGGGGTCGGTAACACCCCCCGGGCCGCGGGGCCGTGGCTGCTCTGCAGGCTCGGCAAATTAATGAAACCGTCTGAATTGCGGTCGTGACGCGTTCGAGTAACAGGCAGTCGTTGACAGACACCAAGCTGAAAGGCCCAAGGAAAGCACCCGAACGCTTCCCTCGTCTGGCTGGGTTTGCATTTGGGTGAAACAAAGTCAGGGCAGGACTCCGGTTTTACATCAGGTGGTTCCAATGAAGACACGTCGGGTAAATCTGGGAGGACTGTGGTTTGGGGATTTTTTAATTTATTTTTGTTTTTTAAGACCAGGGGTCTTCTGGAATGTCACACTGATCATTAAAGTCCTTCTGAACTGGAAACTCGGAGTGGGGGGTGGCTTTTTTCTTTTTTTTTTGTAACTCCATTTAAAGGGAACAGTGAGACACAAATTGTAGTTTTGCTCAGAATCTGAATTGTGTTTCTACCAGATTTTCGTTCCTCAGGCTGTATGTTGTGCTAATAAAGAGAACCAATTTGCATAACTTCTGTCTGAAGAGCTGCTTGATTGCTTTCTGGTACAGAAGGTTAATGTTCCTTATATTTGTGTTCTGATTAATTTTTCATGTTGGGAAACGTTTTCCTCATTGTATATGATTACAGAGCACGTGGAAATGAAATATACTGAAAGAAATGCCAGCTTTTTAGGAAAAAGCGTATTTTGTTTTTTCTTTAAGATAAAAATCCAGAAGATCTAACCTGGCTCAAGGGTCAGTTCTCCAGACTCGGGGTTGACTTGAAAAGGAGTGTACACCTCCATATTTGCCCCTATTTACACTAGCAACGAATCCTGTTTGGTCTTTGTGATCAGCCTTCCGGCTTTCCAGTAGAGGCCTTTTGGTGAAATTTATTATTTGATATTTCATTTCTGTAGCTTTGATGGTTATAAATCTATGCAAGCGGGTTAAACTTGGAGATAGAAGGTTTTCAAACAGTGCATAGCATAAATCTTTCTGTCTAATGGAAATTTATGGCAGTGAAAAAGCAATGTTCCTTTGTGCCCGTGTAGATTTTGCTGATATTTAATTGCCTTAGCTCTAGAAAAAAGGATATCACGTAATGAAGACTGGGTGGAGGAAAAACAGTGTCAGCCTCTCTATTGCTTTATGCCGTGCATTGCATTCTCAGTGCCAGCAGGAACAGATGACAGAAGGAGTGATCTCAGAAGAGTTCTGTTGGCAGTTCAATCCCCCCTGAAACATCAGGTAAACTTATCAAAAAAACAAAGACGGATGTTTTCTAGCTCATGATCAGTTATATTTCTGCAGGTTATCTCATTAATTCAGATTTAAAAAAAAATAAAAAAGGTGATTGATTTCCTGCTTTCCTGCGGTAAATCTGTAATGCTCGAAGAAAAATAAATCACCCTTTTTCGAATGAAATGCCATTGAATCGACACTCCGGCGGCGGCTCTTCTCTCCGTTTGCGAACAGCGGGAGCTGCAGAACTTGGCGTGTGCGGAGTGCCGGCGGTCCCGCACTGCTGCGGCTGCCCGCGGAATCGCCGCTCCTTGGCCGGGAGCGCTCCCGGCAGCCGCGCACCGGGGCAGCGGCCCCGGGCCCGGGCGGGGCGGGGGGTCCGGGCGCCGCCTGATTGGCCGCAGCGCGGG
>VXBA01005644.1:446261-589319 GCA_013399895.1 Serilophus lunatus
CGGGTAAAGGCGAGGCGAGCCCGGGCCCGGTCCGGCCCTGCAGCATCCTGCTGCCGGCAGACGGGGCTGCCCGGGATCCCAGCGGGCTCCTCTGTCTTCTCCCTCCATCTGCATTGAAGCACTAGGTAGCCGGGGCCATCCGCTCCCGGGTCTGCCGAGGGCAGTGACCGCCGCTGGAGCCGGGCAGATGTAGCCGGGGGGCAGGCTGCTCGCCGGGGGTTCTTTGAGGCGATGGGGCAAAAGATGCTACCGCCCGCCCCGTCTTTTCCTTCCCCGGGCACGTCCCCCTCGCCGTTTCTCATCCCCGCGTCCCCGATGTTCCTCGGAGGTGGTGCCGGACAGCGGGGCGCGGGGGAATCCCCAGGCTCTCGGCGGTCCGCGGACGCGCCGGATCAATGCTACTCTGGGCTTCCCGCGGACCCTGCCTCGGGCAGCACCGCCGGCAGCCTGCGGGCTGGGGAGGTCTGGCAGCGCGTCCCGGCGGTACGGAGAGAGCGAGGAATGTTCTCGGCACCTTTTGTCCTCAACTTCTCGGAAGACCCCGTCGCCAGCCGCTGTGCACCAAGAGCCGTCCCGCGCAGTGTTCCGGCCCGGTGCAGGCGTGGCAGCGCGCCTGGCTCGGCTGGGCAGGGCTGGGCTGGGCGGCAGGCAGCCGGCAAGGGAGGGAGTTGGTGCCCTGGTCGAGAGGACGGCTCCCGAAGCGGCGCCCACCGTCCGGCCGGAGGAGAGAGGGGGCCTCTGCTGGCACGGAGCGTTCGACCCTGCGTGGGAAACGAAAAACAGCCGGGCGGAGTTTAGTACAGCCAGCTCCTTGTGCTGACAGCGCAGAGTAACGTGCACCTGGGGAGCGTCAAGGGTAACATCTCACCGACTTACATAAAACACCGACTCTGCTAGAATTATTTAGGCTGGCTAATAGAAAACATCTTAAGAGCAGCTGAAGGTCTGTACAAGATAGATGACAGCAGTCCTGAATGTGTTTCTGTAGGCTTATAGTTTAATTTCTCTATCACGACTTGCCTAAAGACAATACACGGGGGAAGGAACGCAGTTCCTTCCCTCCTGCAAATTACAAAGCAGTTGTAACACAAACAGAATCCAAAACTGTCTGAAAAGTGTCTGCTCCTTTAGTAGCTTACCATGACCTAAAAGTTCAAATTTTGCCTTTCAAAGCTATAAAAATGTTCTGGACATCACATTTCAGCAAAATAAGCTGGCTATAACTCTTGTAGGTGTGAGGTAGGCATCCACGCCGTGCCTTTTCCTCAGTAACGTAGACTTGTCTGGGTTTTTTTTTTTTAGGAAAAACAGCCAAGCTTTTCACTTCTCCCTGTATTTCTACCAGTATCCCAAACTGTTGTGAGATCCAAATGCTAGAGCAGGCACATGTGCATTACCCTTCGGAATGCCTTCAGTTATTGTCTGGTCTTCAGGTTTGCTCTTCTGCCTCAGCCTTGTTTGAACTCCAGAATAGCACTAGAAGACCTCAAAATCACTGTTACCTGATTTTGCAGATGGAGTGAGAGTTGAGTGACCTGCTCTATCTTGCTGGGCAGTACAGTAGCAGCAGATCCAGGTCTTTTGAGCCCTAGATCCAGATCCTGTGTCTAAGCAACACTAATCCAAACTCAGTATGGTTCATGAATTTACGTATCAGCCTTGTATGTCTTAGTCCTTTTCTCTTTACAGCAGATAATAGGTCGAAAGAGATTTGTGTAGCTCACCCAGTGTGTGTCTGAGCTGGCTCGGGGGTAGGATGTGGACAAAGACTGCCCAGGTAGCAGAGAGCAGTGCTGTTGCATATTGCTTTCTGCACTATTCTCCCTGCTGATTTACTTTCTGTTGTGAAGTTGCTGACTTTGAATTCTGAATTGCGTTTCCCTGCCACACATTCAGAACTGAGCTATCAAAACAGAGGTGAGTGTCCCACCTATCCCAGTACTTCCTGGGGAGGATGGAGGGAATCTCTATTGGTGTTATAAACTTTTGTGTTCCCTAGTAAAGGAACTGTAGATCTGTAGTTTCCCCTGAACATTTCTAAACTGTTTACCCTTACTGCTTTTCTGTGGTGCTTCCTGATAAGAATCACAAACACCTGATAGAAATATGTGTATTCCTGAGCTTGATAATTTGAGGAGATTCGGTTCCAAAGATTGAGAGCTGTATGACAAAGACTTGTGTCTAGATTAGTGGTCTCTAGGAGTGCTCATTTCTCCAAATTGATTAGAGAACAACTCTTATGACCTATCTGAGATATGTTTCAGAGCTTATGGTACATTTTATCTCAAAAGTGCCTGCTCTCCTCCTTTCCATACAAGGGATGCCTATGTGACCTGCAAATGTATGTAGTAGAGCTCTGAAGTTAGGCTGATGAATTCCACCCTTTTTTTTCTACTTGACAAGTTTAGGTCTTCAGAAGCATTTCACCTAAAGAAAATAGTATGGCATTCTGACTTCCTAGAGGAAAGATCCTTGAAAAATTGTACTCACACTCTAGAAAATTTGCTTCCTTCACTGGTTTGAATGGGAAGTGCCTTTTGTGAGCAGTGATACCCAAGTGTGTTTTTGAGCCTTCAATCCCTGAGGATAGATTGAACTGACATATGCAGTACAGTCTAAAAGCCATAATGTACTGGCCCGCCTTGCTGGCATTTAAACTTCTCCCCCTTGTGCCCCTTCTGTCTGTGATGAAAATCCTCTGAATGTAAGGGGGGTGGTGACTGCTGCCTAGCTAGCATGGCAGAGATGTCACAGCTCCTGTTACAAAGGCTTCTCCCACTCAGAGCTATGCTGTCTAAAGCCTCATCAAATACGAGCACTGGGAGCAAGTGCCAAAAGCAGGACTGCAGAACATTTAAAGATTCTGCATCCTCCAAGAATTGTTTGAAAAGACAAGGCCACGTACGAGATATTTGAACAGTCATTTAAAGGGACACTGCTGAAAATTGCCCTGCTACTTAAAGACATCTGCTCTTTTTTCAGAAGTAAGACTTAAGATTATCACAGAAAGAGATGAGACAACGGGGAAAAACATTGGCCCTTTCTCTTCTCCTTTGTCACCACTTCTCCACACCCTTACCAACACTTTCAACACTCACTTAGGCTGCTTGATTTAAAAGACATCAATATGTCTTTTTTCTCTAAGCAGCTTGAGAGAAAAATTTAATTTTGTATAGGGGAAGATGGTAGTAAAACATTGTTTGACGGGAAGTACCCAGAAGTACTCAGAATTTAAAGGCTACATTTGAAATTAAAAGTCTTATTTTAGAAAAAAAAGTAATGTGCTTCTTTGAAATATATTTTAAAAAAAGTAATACAATTTTTTAAGTTAACCTGTCCATATAACTTCCCAGGACTTCCAGTCTTCCTGCCCTATCAAAAGGCAGCAGACACATCCTTACTGCTAGGTAAAAAAACAAAGAAAAAAATACCTCTCTTCAGTTTCTTCAATTCCATGTGAAAAGCATACACTGGATATACATTTTGACATCCATACAGTAAATGATGCATGAAGAGTAGTAATGAACTAGAGATACTGGAGTTCAACATTGCAAGGCACAGTGCTGATGCAAAGATATGACTGTGATTTCACAAAGAATTTGTAAATGTCTTCTACCTGTCATTGTAGAAAATAATCATCATAAACTAAAGCCCCGAGGCAATGAATATTCTCTTGCACATGGAAAAGGCTATGCAGTGGTGTTGAAAAACCTGGATGTCTACTTAGTGTTGAGTCAAAGCTGGCTCAGGTTCTCAGATGGAGGCGCTCCAATGTACTTCTTAGTGACAGTGATACCCAGTGAATGATGTGACTTTTTAGTATGCCTGGGAAATTGGCAATATGCAGCTCTGTGTTAGCCAGTGTAAATAAATACCCACTGAGTCAGTATTAACCAGTGCAGGTTCTTTTTTCATCTTGTATATCCTTCTGAAAGATGCCATACTAGTAAAAGCTGGAAAGCTTTCATAGACTTTCAAGAGCCAGAATTCACTGTAAAAGCACAACCCTTAACAGCTCTTCCTTTCCTGAAAAATAAACCAGGCTCCCACTCCAAATTAATAGACCTTCCTTTTCCTACTTGACCATTCTTAACGCTGACTTATTTTATCCCTGTCAATTATAGAAATGGATTTATCTTTCTGAAGGACCATTTGTAGCTCTATATTCTTATCATCCTTAGGTCCAGATCCACAAAGTCACTTAGGTTTTGCCATGTCTTTGGGTTAGGCATGCAGCTCCAAGATGAGGTATGACAATTTGGTTAAGGTATCCCAGTTTACTTCAACTCTGTCCTTTTACTTTGTAGTATCTCAAAAGGCATCCACTGTAGAGAAATACTGAGCAATGTTACAATGGAAGTGAGCAGTGCTTGAAGGAGACCAGAGAGACAGAAACTCAGGATTTCTCTTTGGTAGAAGACGTTCTAAAACAATTTTCCCACTTCCTGTCCGTGTGCCTAACTATTACATTTAAAGCATGAAGAAGTAGATCATCTCCTTTGCTGACAGTTTAGTTTAATTCAGAAATAATCTAAATGCTGTGCACTGTGCTGGCCTTAGCATAAAGATGCTTATAGGATCAAAGTCTTCAGGGATTTAGATGACAGCATGTTTAACTATCAAATCTGAAACAGGTGGAAGAAATAAAAATGCACAGTGAGTTTCAGCACAGGTCAGACCCTGTGCTCATTGGCTTGCATAGAAGCAGAACTCAGGAAGCTGAGGAGTAAGTACCTAGTGTGTATCTTTGTGAACCTGTAAATGTTAGACATCTAAATACTACAAAAGTGAAAATTAATTTCAGAAAGCCTTTTGAGTATGGGTGTCGCTGCATCGCTTTATACACAGTGAAGTAATGTAATAAGATTCTAGTCTCATGAAATATGAGCCATTTACTTCAGAGAGGTAAGGCTTTACTTACCTTGGTCCTGTTTTGGAAATTCCTCACACATTGTGTGACTAAGCTGTGGGACCCCCCGCCTCAGGACTCTGCACATGCGAAAAGTTTACACAGGATTGAAAGGCAAGTGTATAAACTAATTGAGGAAAAAATCCATGAAAAGTTATTGAATACATAGGCAGCACTTCTGGTGCAGAAGGGTCACAGTCACTGTCTATCTCTTCCCTTCACCCTGGTCACTACTTTCTTGCCCTCTTTTATTACTTTTTCTAAGTCACTTGCTGCTGGCTGTTGAAGAAAGATGCAATTCTAGATGGATCCTTAGACTCATCCCTTGGAACAGTTTATGCATTCCTATGCAAGGGAGGTTTCAGACTGAGAGTCAGTTACAACAGCAGAAAAAAACAATTCGGTGTAAGTACACTTACAGCAATTTCCCTTTGGTTTAACTCTACTGACTTCAGGAAAGCTAGTGTGAGGTCATACTAAGGGATGCTTACTTCATTCAGGAACAACACAGTCTACCAGAAAAGTTAAAGGAGATGGAAAAACCGGCTAATTCCATTGGAAGAATTTTTAGAAATATCTAAATAGGATTGTGACTGCTTTTTAAAGTTAAATTTAAGGAAACTGGCTGATGTAAGCATTCTAACAGTTCAGGGAGAATTCATTCTGCATTACACAGAATTACACAGAATTAATAAGGTTGGAAGAGACCATGGAGATCATCAAGTCCAGCCTTTACCTAGGTTAACAACCTACCCAACAGCAGTCTAACATCTATACCATCTAACCATTTAAGCCATCTAAACCACTAAGTTCATCATCCAACCTATCCTTAAACACATCCAGGGACGGTGACTCCACCACCTCCCTGGGAAGCCCATTCCAGTGGGGGATCACTCTCACGGTGAAAAAGTTCCTCCTGATATCCAACCTAAACCTCCCCTGACACAGCCTAAGACTGTGTGCTCTCGTTCTGTCATTGGGAGCCTGAGAGAAGAGACCGACCCCTGCCTGCCTACACCCTCCTTTCAGGTAGTTGTAGAGAGCAATAAGGTCACCCTTTACTCTCTCTCAAGCTGGTTCGTTCCTTTACTGTGAAATAAGCTGGTGGGTGTTTTTTTTTTTGTGGAGATTTTTTTTGGTTTTGTTTTCTGAGTAATGTCAAAATAAATCAATACAATATATGCTTATGTCAGTGCTTTCAAAGTTTCACCTACAATTTACTCAATTTGCTGATAAATGGTTTAAAATAAAACTTGTAGGATGCACAGACATGATAAATGTGTCAGTATTTCCATAATAGATATCACATAATTTTTGAAGTTCTGTCGATCCTTCAGTACTTGACATGGCTTTAAACTGTTGGAATTTGATTGACTATACTTTTGTAACCTTATTGCAGAGACACTGCATCTTAAAAATTCTTTTTGAACACTTTGCTCAGCTGTTTCATGAATAAACTTCCCCCCCCCTTTTATTTTGCCTTTTTTATTTTCTAAATAAATATATAACAGCTGAATGTACTTTTCTCTGCTTATATTGTATATTGGTTATTCTTTGCCCTCAACCTGTTCCAAACATTCATTATCAAGATTTTTTCTTTTATTAATGACTATCAATCATTAATCTTTATGCAAAAGAACAAATTTGTCTTCTAAGCATGAAAGATATGTATTTGTAATCACTTCTACAAGAATTTTTAACATCTTGCACAAATCTGCCTATTGATTAAGTTCTACTCAAAGTAGTTTTAGAGAAACTGTAGTTTAAAATGCTTTAAAAATTCACCAAGTCAGTGGACTGTAAGTCATACTGCAGTAGTGCAGGCCAACATTTGGTGTCCTATTGTACTAAATGCTTTGAAAACACAAAAGGATTGAAGTTCTCTGAGCCAAACAATTTATGTTTAAAAAGAGATGATACCCATCAGTAAGCGTTCCAAGAACAGATTGCTGGGTATCTAAAAATTGTTGCCAACCAATACATTAATTGTCTTGGTGCTGGCCTGAAGACTGGAAACACTGTGTTCAATGCTACATCAGTTCATGGGATTGGTCGTTGTGTTCGGAAAAGACACCATTTCTTGCTTTGGATCAGGCTTTTCTGTCCCTTATGCAGGGAATGTCTACACACTGGGGGATGTTCTGATACATCAGAACATGATATTCTGACAAGAGATGTGATATTTAGAGGAAACAGACACCTTGCTTTCATTCTGTTTTGGCACAACTTTCTATGAACTGGAGTGGAATCTAAAGCTGCATCTATATCTAACTTAAAGTGAAATGAAATTGTGTATTCATCTTTCTGAAAAGGGAAAGAATACTTAATATTTGCTTAGACCTTGAAAGTAACTGAAATGAAATGTTTGAAGTAAAAAGTAAAAAAAGAGAAACATTCAGCAATTTAGTTTGCAAGGGCCTTCTGGAAGTCACATAGTTCAACTCCTGGTCAAAGCAGGTGCAGATAGATTGCATGGCAATGGGCCTTATCCAGACCAGTTTTTAATATTTCCAAGGGTGGAGATTCCACATCCTCTCTAAGCAACTTCTTCCAATATTTGGCCAAGCTCGTGGTGAGACATTTCTTTGTATCTGGATGTTCCCATATTGGAAGTGGACACATTGCCTCTCACTAGTAGCACTGTGCACATTCAAGAAGAGTCTGGATCCATCATCTCTATAGGCTTCTCTTAGGTATTTGCAGAAATAGCCCAGTACAGGCAAGTATGACAGTTTGGCAATTCAAGGAATCATGCTGGAATAGAACCAAATAAAGGTAAAGAACATCTGGGATGATTTGTTTGTTTTCCACACTGATTCCAAAGGTTCACAGAAGTACCTAAATTTCTATACAGCTATTCCTATGAAAACCACAGAGCAAAAGAAAAAGCTCTATCATTTTCAGTCTGGCCTTGTGCACAACAAGAATAATCCAATTAAAATACCATAGATGGCAGAAAGATATTCAAACCACCTTGTAAATGACCTGGAGAAGATATTTCTAATACAACCATTGGAGGCCATAGATTAAAACTGCCCCTGAAGGATTTTGATGAAAAATGTCTATGTTGGGATTGGGTATGGAATGGGAGGACACTGCATTGGGTGCTGCTGCAGTCTGTAGGGGCAGCCCAATGGTATTCATGGACAAAAGAGCTTTGAAAAATGCCAAAGGTTTCAATAGTCCTTGTAGTAACTCGGCATCAGAGGGAACAAAAAACTGTGTACAGCCTCTTCCCCACCCTGCACTTGTTCTGTGGACTGCAAGAGTCAGAATGTATTTCATCAGTATATTGATGTATTTCAAGAAGACATCTGAGAAGGAAACCACTTCATTTGCTTTCCCATGGAGATTTCACACAGGCATTGAAACTTGAAATTTGTGTTATTTCAAATACAAAAAATTAAGGGAAAACATACCTCAATAGTCTGTCACATATTTGTTGAATATCACAGAGGAGGAACAGTGCTTACCTCCCCTGGCATGTCAGTTAGAGCTTACAATGCCAAATTAGAGCTTACAGGTAGAAAATATCATGGCATTAGTATCTCTTGTGGAGATCAGATTTAATAGTTCTGGTGGGAGTCGAAGTGCTCCATTGCTGTGCCAATAGAGAAAGAACCATTTGGGACAAGTGAAACAAGGAAATAAGATACTCCAACCAAGTGATCTCTTCAAAGCAACCCTATTAGAGATACTGGACTGTGGCTCCTATTTTTAGTGAGGAATCATATTTAAAGTCTAATGTTAATCTATCCTCTTGGCCGGTTAATACCAAGCATAATTAATGCTAGATGTTTATATTAAAAAACCCAACAACTGCAATAAACTCTTTTGGTACTAAGTCCCAAAAGTCCACCAATATTTTCTGCTCACTTTACAATTAAAATATTCTAAGAACAGTACAAATTAATCTTTAAACTGTAGGTACTCAGAATATTTGTTTAAATGCATGTGTATATATACATGTAAATTACTTTTTCTCAAGCTGTCTAATTTTATGAATAATAAAAATACTGCTGCCTAGTGATTCCTGTGAAACTTCTCTATCCCTTATTTGTTCCTCTTGCTCTAGCATAAGAAAATATCCCAGTTATCAAGTTAGCTACTTCTGCTTCTGAATATATCCAGGAAGACAATTCATTGGTAATTCTTTTTTTTTTTTTTTTTGCAAGTTGGGTGCTTTCAGAACCTGGCTATGATTAAAGCTGTCACTTGAAAACATCAGGAAGGTTTCTAACACAATTCATAGACCAGAGGAAAATGGTGTCTCATTTTGAACAATAATTGTGAATTTACTGAGTTTAGACAACTGAGTTTAGACATTATTTAGCTAATAATTATTAATTATCATTTTGTGTCCTATCAGGTGGAAATCCTTGATTGGGAGACAAAGAAACAGCTATGCTTCCTAGATAAGGTAAAACAAAAATCTGTTTAAAAGGGTAGGTGACTTTTTAGAAATTAATAACTTTTCTTAAGTAAACTTAGTGTTTATGAAGGGTATTTAGTCTTCTAGTAGCTTTTCTTGGGCCACTTGCAACAATTATGCAAACTTCATACTTACTACAGTGTACTTCAAACCTCTTCCAGAAGGAGTTTCTGGGCCAAAAGGACGTAAATTGCTTCACTAAGATGGTGCCAGTTGTCTTACTCAGAAGCCATCACTTTGTCACTGCTGTTGTAGTAACTCTTGATCATTGCTAGAGAAGCTGTCTCCGAAACAGGTGTCAAAAACTGTCCTCCCTTTTCCCTGTCAGTACTTTGAATCATTCATACCAAGGCTAGACATCTGTAAGAAAGTCACACTGTTATGTTGTCTAAGTCACATTCCTATTTGACTTAATATCTTGTACCTAGTAGTTGTCTTTCAAAATATGCATCTTACATATGCCATATTTTTGTTGCCTAGGTGGAACCAAATGCCACAATTAGAGAGATCAGATTGATGTTCCATAAATTATGTGAGTATAACTTCTGCAGCAGCTCACATCACATTAGAACACCCCATATATAAAGACGAAAAAAATTACATCATTTGAAATGTGTGATAATACACACACAAAATGTTGATAACCTGCAGAAGAATGTGATCACAGTGAGATTTCAGTATAATTGTTTTATACTATCCTAATACACCTTTATATTTTTTCTGCTGCATAAATTATCACTGATATTAATGTTGAATAAATGTTCATAAAAATATTTAACTACATCTCATCTTGTTGTGTTGCAATCAATATAATAGTGGATGATCTAAACCAAACATTGTATATCACACAATTCTGTATGGCCTTACAGATCCTCGGTGGTATCCAGCAAGGCAGTCAATAAAACTTGATCCAAGTAAGTACTTGTGAGTAATAGAGTAACTAAACTCTGAGCAGGCCTGGCATGAGAGGTGTACTTTTAATGGCTATTAGCTCTTATGTATGAGTTTCCAGCTATGTTAATTAGCACTATGAAGGCTGAAGAGAACACAGAACAAATACAATCCTTTGGAAGTACTGAACAGAGTTCCACCCATGTGCCTGATGCTTGGTAATTAACTCAGGCGTTTGCGCATTGTTCCAATGCACTTTCTAACTACTCAGCACTTTTGCTTTCAAGACAAGCAGCACAGAATCTAGATATTAATTTCCCTTAGCTGCAGTGAAATGATCTCCACGGTGATGCTCAGCAGGGAGTACTAAAAAGGGCTGTGAGTTTGAGCTATCAATTCACATAATCCTCTGCTCTTAGGCAGGAATTACAGTTCTTTTGAGGTAAGCTAATGCAAAACACATTGCCATGGCCATAGCAACTGCTGACAAAGGTGATGTCAGCTGACTGACTTCATTAATACAGTTGTAGATATTGCTGCTAGAAGCTTCTTAGTACATGGCCTGGGTGCACAAAAGAAAGTCTAATTGCCAAAACTGTGTTAATTCGTTTTAGCATTCAGTATAAAACATAGCACATTCTTCTTTTGCTTTCATTAAGCAAAATTTTATTTAAACAGTCCCTTAGAAGTATGCTGGTGAAGATTACTTCCTTGTGTAAAATCTATCCATGGCAGACAGATGTATGAGTATCTTGTTGCCTTCTTTGAAGATCAGCCTTGCCAGATTCCTTCATGAATGTTGTGAGAGTTGCCATGAGAAAATGCTGTTCTTCTGGAGATTCCCCCAAATCTGGACATTAAAAGCTTGAATACTATCTCAGATCCTGTGGAAACACCTCCTAGCTGGTTGTTTGGGAAGAGAAAGGCAATGAAATTTCTGTAGGAGATATGTCCAGTCACAGCTTATCCTATCTTCTGTTTATCTGATGATGAGCAACTAGAAGAGTGGAAGAGAGAGGAGAGAGGAGAGAGGAGAGAGAGAGGTGCAGGTGACTAGGAGGTCAGTGAACTACAATAGAGGGCAGTGACCCATCAGCAAATTCTATTGTTAGCAGTGATGAAGCAAGTCTACTAGACCAGGAAGGCACATAGGATTGAGAATTCTCTTAACTGTCTTAGTGTGCATAGAGGATCCAGGCTTATATGTGATTGCAGAGATAAATAGAAATTAAGTCTAAATAGTCATTTTGTTGAGATTCCAATAAACCCATGTCATATCAAAGAATCTCACAAATTGTTTAAAGCACAATATAAAGCTAGTATGCTACCAAAATTGACTTGAATTTCACTGAGATGTAATTACTTCTTTCCTTCTCAGAAGGAAAGTCCCTGAGGGATGAAGAGATCCTGCAGCACCTTCCTGTTGGCACAACTGCTACCTTATACTTTAAAGATTTAGGGCCACAGATAGGATGGACTACGGTGAGCTATGCTTCAAGTCTGTGCCATTTCGATGGCTAGTTTTCCATAATTAATCTTTACACTACTTTTTGTCTCCAATATTTCTGCATGATGTCTGCTCTGGTAGTGGATGCAGGCAATGAATCTTCATTGCTTCAGCTCATTTAATCAGGGAAAACAGTTGCAGTTACTCTGAATGCCTAATTCCCTTTGAGAGCAGCAGTGGAAAACTTGCTGCAGGGTATGTTGTCTCGACAGAACTCAGGCCCAGGTTCTCAAATGGATTTAGATGTCGACTGCATAATCACTAAGAACTAAGTGGCTAAAACCCTTTGGGGATCTGCTTCACAGGGCCTGGGTACCTCCTGACAAAGATTAGGATGAGTTTGTCCTGCAAAGAGGCATATGAGCAACTTCATATGTCAGTACTTGAAGTGACTTAAGCAAGAAAATGCTCAGCAGTAAGATCAGTTAGCTGTCTGCATGCGTCCCAGGGTGCTAGTGGCAGGCTAACAACAGCTGATAATTTCTGCAATATTATCAGCCATCCAAAAGACCTTGTATATTTACCCTGTTAGCTCAAATGCAAATTCTACCACAACTCCCTTGGCAGGCAACATTGCACTGCTGTTTATGCAGGGAGGTGACCAATGACCCTTCCAGCTCTTTAGAAGGTCCTTGCTGCACATATTACACTAATTCCAATAAAACAGCACAACATCAAGGGAAAAGTGCCCTGTAATTTAAAGGAATATTTACCATTTCTTAGCTATTAATAAAATCTTCCATTGATTACAAATAGCAAAGACAACATTAATACAAGGTAAAATAAAAAAGTTAAATGTTCTTCAAGACTGAATCTTCACATCATTTCTTTGGGCACAATGGTGATAAATCAGGCAGCTATCCAAAAAAAACCAGAAGGACATGCAAAAACTTCTAAGGGCAGTGTAGACTTCAAGACACATACATCAATATACAACAAAATATCACAGTGCAGAGTAACACCAGGCTTTTGCCATTCCATAATCTTTCTTTTACTTTCTGCTCTCCCTGTCCTTCAATCTACTTCATTCAAACATAAGCTTTCTGTTTTATGGTGGGGTTTTTTTTGTTTGTTAGGGGTTTTTCTGAGAGAAAAACAAACAATTTCCATTCTTTCTCCATAAATAAGGTATAAGCCTATTTTCCTCACTTATGGAAGTGTGGAAAATTCAACTGTTAATGTTTGGTCCAAAGTTAACTTCAATTTAAGGTGACGTTCCTAAGAAATGCACACCTATCTGAAATTAAATCGAGTTAGAGAATAGCTTCTTTGATTTCCTCTCTCTTCCCCCCCCCCCTTTTTATTTTCCTCTGTGCTGAAATTAAAGATTTTTTGAACATAGAATGAAATTATCGTTTCTCAGGACAACTGCTGTACTAACTGTTCACACAGATGGGGTCACTGTGAACACTTGCAAGCTCTGTTTCCAGTATAAACAAAATTAATTTACTAGAAGCAGAACTCTTCTTTTTCAAGACAATTCTTCATCAAATTTTATTTTAACTCAAAATAAAGCAACAGTTTTTGAGTGAAAGAGAAGGATGAGAGCTGCATATATGTAACATGCATGCGTATTTGTCATGATCTCTGGGCTGACATTACTATCTTTTCATACCCATACTATGTCTGCTGCACTGGCGATGGCTGTTTGAATGCAACTGAAGCAAATCATTGCAAAATATTTAGGTGCATGTCTACCAGTTTCATAGCCCAAGCCCAAACCTGCTATTCCCTCCCTGCCTCTCTTAATGCCATCCTGAGTCAGTGGAAGTGTTTATCTCCCTGCAATAGTTATCATAAAGAAACCTAAGCAAAATCATCATCTAATTCAGTTGTCTAATTATTTTCTCTCTTTTTGCAGGTGTTTTTGATAGAATATACAGGTCCATTGTTCATCTATTTTCTGTTTTATTTCCGCATGACTTTTGTCTATGGACTGGATGAGAGGTTTACATCAAGTCCGCACCCAGTAGTTAAGTAAGTCCATTTGCAGGTGTGAGCAGTATTTCTTGTAGTCTTATTCCAAATGTCTTGCCACACTTTGTTTTTTAAGCATTCTTAAATGCTTTTGTCTTGCTGTTTCTAGCTTGGCATGTATCTGCCATTCTTTCCACTACATCAAAAGGTTGATTGAAACAGTATTTGTTCATCGATTCTCCCGTGGGACTATGCCACTGAGGAAAATTGTGAAGGTAAATTGTGTCAGAATCTATCCATAGCCCCCCTTACAAATCCAGCCTAGCCAACCTATGCTCTGCCTCTGCAGCACAGACTTTTTCATGTGGCTTTTGTAACAACACACAGCAAATCTCACCCATAAAGCTGTAGTTCTTTGAGAAGATTTCTTCGTGTCACTATTGTATAACCCACGTGCTGCCATACTGTTAGTAATATTATAGTAGTCTCACTACTTTTTAGAACTTTCAGCCTTTGGCATGTCACTTTTTTACTCAGCTAGCTCCTTGGTATGAAGGTTTTAGTAACAGTGTTCATTTTAAAGGTAGCACAGGCAGGCATAATGTTAGGAGAGTTGTTTTTTTAAAAAAAACTTATTTTTTTGTGACATTAATTTTACATTTTCTTTGCCCCATACACTCTCTTTGCTGTTAAGCAACTGTTAATTTACCTTTGATCCAGCACCAAGCAGCTTGGTTGTTCTGCATTTCTTCTCCACAGGAGCACTCCCTAATGTTACCAGCGCTGCTGTGGCACAGGGCAGCTGTTGGGATGCAGACTCCATTTCCTAGACAGTCTGCAAAGTAGTACAATGACTGTATGGTTATGCGTAGGCTGTAGTTATTTTACAAATTTTTGCAACAGAGTACACACTAGTAGTCAAACATATGCTAAGGAAGACAAGGGATTATCATCTCAACTAGAAAAGCATATAGTATCAGCACTTGGATATTTAACATTTGGGATTTAGACAGTCCCTTGTAATTCACATTATGGCTGTGATACTTCTAGCAATGGAAGCTCTACCTTGTGGCTAACTCCTTGCAGTGGCTCTGGTCATTCTGGTGACAGCTTTTGAAATGAAAGGAGGGTCTGTAGTGGAGCAGTGGCCTTCCAAAAGAATCCTCCCTAACAATTTATTGTGCTTCCTGCAGCAAGAGTGCAGGCTTTGTTAAAAGGTTCATGGATCTCTTGTTCTTGACACAATAGTAGCTAATGCATGCTAAACAGCAGATAAATGAGCAACTTTACCTTGGGAAAAAATCCATTCAGTGTGGTAAATCTTCTTTTTCTCACTGCTGTCTCTGACAACTACTGTTCCTTTCAGACCATACAAGCTGTTTTCGCTAAAACTGACATTTGTACCAGTCATTCTGATCACTTTCTCTTTTACATCTTCTCAGGTTGGTGGCACTTGCTTTCATCTGTAGAATTGCTCACAGTTCTTATTCTACCTGCTTAGCAATGCTTGGGTTTGATTTGCTTCTATAATTTCATTTACCTTGGTGGTGTTACTCCAAAATTGTAACAGTGAGAAAAATATCACACCCTCTTTGCTTTTTCCCATCAAATGCAAATAGTAGGCAAAGCTTCTTACTTTCAGTGTTTGATCATATACACAGCAGATACAGGTAGCTTATTTCCTAAATGCAGTGGAATGCTACCTTTACAGGAAACACTTCAGTCTCAATAAGCAGAAATCTGAGACAGGGCAAAAATAATGAGATTTGTGATTTTCATCCTTTGTTTACCAAATGGAAATAGGAATAAATTATGTCCTACAATACAGCAGCTTCACCAAAAGCAGTTCATGCTACATACTAGCATAGTATAGTTCTTTCTAAGGCACATGATTTTTCTAGGCATTTGAAAGGTAGAATACCTGGTTTGTCTGGACTTAATAAACAACTGACTCAGGGTGAATAAGATAGGGATGAATACAAAAATTCTATAGTGATAACTAATTGATGGAAAGAACATTACAGTTGTGCCATAATCCAGAAAAAGATCTGTCAGACCTTTAATAATAAGGAGGTACCATTCTCATGACTAGTCTTACATGGTCTTTCTTCGCCTATGGATATTTTAATGGGTAAAAAGAAGGGATAGCCTCACTTTCTAGAAAAACATTGGGAGGAGAAAAAAACTATAGATCTAAATAAATACCATTAAACCAGAAGACAATGTAACAAGACAGAAGAGTACATGCTGATCATGAGTAAACATAGGCAACACATTAAGAAATAGGGATTGTCAGTTGCAGAAGAGAAGACTAAAATCCTAATCATAACTTTGTGAATTTAGGAATAATTCATTTCTGGGAGCTCTGCAATATCTGAACTTGACCCACAACATTATAAGAGATTGTTGTAAAGCTTTGTTATTCACCTGGAACATGAAATATCCATTTTCCTTGCTCAAGTGAGTTTATGAAGTCTGCATGTACACTGCTGTTCCAATATGAACCTCACTTGAAGCTTTTGTATGAGCACTAAGACTTCTGATGGGATATGGACATTTATAGTATTACTGTTAAGATCCGTAGCAGTGGTAGATTCCACACATCCTAAAGCTCCTTTTTTTATAACTGAGGAACAGTCTTGCAGTAAATTATGTTTTTGGCTGCATAGTACTTGTTCAATTTAATTACCACGTGTATTGTTGGGGGCTGAGCCATGTAATTATTCATTTCATTTTGCTTTGCTGAGATCCCGTGCTAGGCTGTGAAGTTAGGGAAATGTTTTTCTGAAGATGCCATTCTAAGATGACAAGAAACTATTTCCACCCAAGTTTGTACAGCAGTTAGTAAATTGTAAGAGCTGGTAGAAGAACATGGTTTTAGGGAGGAAGCAGTAGTTTATGGATAAGAACAAACTAGATTGTCCCTCACTGGAGTCACTCTTCTGGTTCTGCTGCATTTCCTGAAGAAAAATGAAGTAATCACAGAGAAGTTATTTAATTTCTCTGTTCATTTGTCCCACCTGATCTGCAATTAATGGTTAATAATTGGCTCTTTTTCATCGGTTATTTTTTAATATATAATCTCAGAGTAAGGAATACTATGTCCTTGTGTTACAGCATACCCAAAAGGGTGTCCATTTTGTCAGAGATCTCTGGGCACTTCAGTGGTTCAATTAACTCTAAAAAGAAAGTGGAAATGCAACTGAATGTTTGATACAACTGTTTGCAGCAGATGAGGGGGCACCAGCATTTTCAGAAAAATGCACCATCAGGCACTGCAGTCAGCTAGTGCAGGTTGCAGATGCTGAGGTAATCACTGTTTCAGGGTATTATTGCTAGAAATGCAGTTCTGGTATATACAGGGGGAAAAGACTGCAAAATCCAAAGCAAAAAAAAAAAGTTAAACCAGTCAGGACAGTAAAGAATGCAGCCTTGGATAAGAATTTTGCCTGCATGAGCAGGAAAGGAAAGCTGCGAAGCAAAAGCAGAAACACCTAGAAATATCAAGGAATTTATTTGGAAGACCAAGAAAAAAAAGTCACCAGAAACAGTAAGAGAATTAGTGTTTTACTCAAGATTGAAAATAGAATACAAAGAGGCAGGGCCAAGGAAACCAAAGAAGAGGTAAAGATTGTCATTATAGGAAGTTTTTTCATGGATGAGCCTATGAACAAGGTTTGAGATTGGTCAGGAATGAGTCAGTACAGCCATTAATGACAGCTGTGTTATCAGAGTTTAGAGAATGGAAGCTGGATCACAGAAAGACAAGGATGGCAGCAAAACAAACTAAAGGTTGTGATGAAAGTGCAGAGGAAAGCATCAGGTGTGATAACTTCAGGTAGGAGAAGTTAAAACACAAGAAGGAAAGAATACTGAAGGAGTGAAGGAGAAGAGAACAGGTAAGAGATTGGGCAGTGCAAAGTAATAGGCAGGGAAGAGAGGACAGTGTGTAAATCTGGTTTTGCAAAGACATGCTTTTGTCAGCAAAACAAATCTCTCTTTTACATACAGTTTGTATGGACCTCAACTTTGCCCAATAGCTTACCAGACAATGTAGATTTTTTTCAATAGTGTGATCATACTTTCCCAAACTGCTTATAAACTTAAGAGCTCCAAGACACTTGAGAGGAAATCTTAACTCTGTGAGTACTACATCCTTTCTATTATTCCCTGTTATCTGCTCCCACTTAATATTGCCATTTTTTGTTTTACTATCAGCAAGTTGAAGGATTAGCCCAATTCGTTATTATCAACAGTCCTTGCAAAGAATACTGGCCTAGAGGATTGTACTAAAACAAAGAAATTTGCCTGTTTTTCAGAACTGCTTTTATTATTGGGGATTTGCAGCTTGGCTTGCATATTACATCAATCATCCTCTTTACACTCCTCCTTGTAAGTAGCAAAACAATCCACAAAGATTTAAATGCTCTTGTGTTTGCATATCAGTACTAATCACATGTAATTTTTTTTAATAGCTTATGGGAAAAAACAGATAAATTTTGCTGTGATCATGTTTCTGGTAGGTTTGTTTTGCTCTTTCTATAAAATGCTAAAATGTCTTGCTTTATTCTGTCATTTAAGTGGAGGAGTGAGTAGGATAAGCAGATACTTAGAACTTGAACATTTGGAATGTATTACTAAAGCTGACCACTTGCATGCAGAACAGACAAATCTGGCAGTTTTTAATGTGATTTTGTATACAAGGGAATATTTTGATTCACTGTTCATTCCAAAACTAGGATATTTAACTGCTGGGATGATCTGTTATAATCTTTAAAAGAACCTGGAACAACCAGTTTGTGACACTGGCAGTGTCACAGCCAGTGAGTTTGTTATGTGAACTATTTATTGAGTGTTAAGAATCACAACAGATCATCAAACTCAGAGAACCGGCCAACTAAGAAAATATATTACCGATAATTTCCAGTGATAGAGTTTCATTTTGCTGAGCTTCAGAAAACTTCACAGCTTTCCTTGTGAATCAAACTTCTTCAGTCACTGTTCATTCTCACAGTTCCTAGGAATATTTCATACATGCAAAACTAATGTTACTGTAGCCAACAAAGATTCTTCCTATGTATGTGTAACTTGTTTAGAACATCAGCTGTTCACTTGCTTTGACAAACTAATCGCCAGTGACTGCAGGATCTCAAGGCAGCTTCCTAGTATGAAAATTCTGAGTTCATAATCTATTGATGTTTAATAGAGAGACTCCATAACTGAAAGCACAGAGCCAAGAATAAAACTCAGGAGCTCTGACCACTAGTCGTGTGCTTTAATAGACACTGGGTCATTTCAATACCTTTCTCTATAATTGATTGGGGAAGCATCCTTTAAAATCAGTGAAGGAAGCTGGGTCAGTTTTACTTCATGATTCATATCAGTTGTACTCTAGAAAGAAAACTTTCTTGGAGTCCAACTTGTATCTTCTTTGAGATTCTAATAACTTTTGAGAAACCAAAACTCTGCAAAACTCTGTAAATCCATTTTTGGATGTTTTTAAAGACTGTAGAATGACCAAAAGATAAAGCAAGTATCCCCTGGGTTTACTTTATCCCTTTTGGTTTATTTAGATCCCATGGGGATTATATGAGTAGTAAATTTTATCTTTCGGACATGAAGTCCACATTTTCTGGAAAATATCATCAATATATAACAGAGTATAATATGGACTTATGTTTGAATTAAGACATTTGATCCTTCTATCAGACAGCAACCTTGGTTATTATGTTTATAATAAATTATTTTCCTTTTCTTAAATTTCTTAAAGGACCCCAGGAAAATTACAAAATAAAGAAAAACAAATAGAAGGGAAGCAGATTTTTAACTGTGTCATAATTTTTCTTGCAGCTGTGTGAAGCTGGAAATTTTTCCATTCATGCTGCACTCAGTGACCTCCGGAGAAATGGTAAAAACTGCATAATCATTTTTCACTCAATACTTCTTAAGTTACTCTGCCTCATGAAAGATGTGATCCTGGGGGGTGCTGATACCTGTCAGCTAATTGCTGTGGGAGCACAGTTTGTTTAGCACTGTAAAGATTGGACTCTAAGGGAGGGAAGATCAGACAGTGCAAGGAATCCAACATGAGATTGTTGAACAGCACTTCCTCTCTTACCGTAACTTTTATTGGTTAGGGCACAACTCTGATTGTGTTGGGGAGAGCAATTATATTGGTCAGATTGGCAGTGCAAAAGGAAACAGTGCCAGTAAAAGCTATGTTTTGGTGAGCAAGGGAAAGCAATATCGCTGGCTTCCATAGGGGGCACAAGATTTCTTTCAGATGGAGGTACCTTGGGCATGAGCCAAACATCTTACTGTGTTATGTTATCTTACTTAGTTATCAACTATGACTGCTAAAATCCCATTCTGTGACAATCTGAGAAAACCTTTCACTTCTAAATTTAAAACATGAGGTACCTCTTCTTACAGGAGTGACTGTGATCAAAGGCATAAGTAGATGACTTTCTAATGCCTGGAACATTTCCTCATGGTTATTCTATTCCTTCTTGTGAGTCCAGAGGACATCCTGTCTCCTCACGTCCTGCTTGTCCCTCACAGTTGTGAGACACAGGAATAGGCAGAGTTGGGTTGTCTTTATAGGAAACTATGTATTTAGGAGTGTGAATATTTTGTGATTTGTTTTCTAATCTATAGGATCCAAAACCCGTAAGATCCCATATCCAACAAAGAATCCTTTCACATGGCTGTTTTTCTTTGTATCTTGCCCTAACTATACATATGAGGTATGTATTTTCAAACAAGATGTTCAGATTTTAGTTTTGCTGAATACATTTTCATTTCTTTTGGAATGTTAAACATGCAAGAAACCTCTGAAACAGTTTGGCTCAATATATTTCCCCTTTACCCTACACTGCATTAAACCAGATTGTGGACAGACTCTTGTCTGCTCGTCCTCCCCTCCCTTGAGGAAGTACTGGTGGGACTAACCTTAAAGAGACAGCCCTGACCCTGAGCCTGTGCTTCAGTGTGGCTGCTAGACAAGACAGATACTCCGTAAAGCAGTGCAAATTCTGCAGCCAGGAATGAGATTGCCACTGAATGTGTGTTGCACTGAGGGGATGGGAGTGTCTGGTGGATTTATAAGAGCCCAGAAATATCACAGCAGGCAGGAAGGTAGTGATCAGACATATAGAAGATGGTGTGAGAGAGAAAATAAGCCAAAGTATTCTTTCCCATTTTCTGAGGTCACACAGCCACTTCTGTTGGTGGTGACTGCTTCAGAAACTTGAATCAGTTTATCATTTCATATTCCTTAATCAGGAGCCAAAGTCCTGACTGAGTTTGAAAGCAGATAAAATCAGTGCAACTCAGTGTAACATTCACTCTTGCACAGAAGAACAGCATCAGACTATAGACAGTTACCATGTCTAGCACTGATGGAGTTCTAACAAATACAAATTAGGTAGAGAAACAGAAAGGACGTTGTTATAATGCTTAAAATTTCATCATTGTAATAGCTATGGAAGCAAACAAAGGTTTTGTTTGTAGTAATAAGGCACTGTTCAGCATCTTGGCTAAAGATTGTTAACACTAGAAATTAATCTGGCTGACCTTGGCTTTTTTATTTACCTATACTAGGACAAGGTTATTTTGATCAATAGAGAAATAAATGCAAATGCTGTCACCAGAAATAGCTTAAATTTCCTTGGCCAAAACAGGTGGGGACCTGGATCAGTTTCACTATCATGACTCAGTGTGTTCCAGGTGAGTAATGTTTTGTTACTTCAACCTGAAGTGATGTCAGAAGCAAGAGTCTGTTTTTAATCTGATAATGAAATGTATCTCTCTCTCCCTTCCTTCCAGTGGGGCTGTTTACCTTGCTTTGCTTCATTCAGATGACAATCTGGGCAAAGGATAAACACTGCACCTACCTACGAGAATTCAAGGATTATCCAAGTCATAGAATGCCAATTATTCCCTTTTTGTTGTAAGAAAAGAAGGTTTTGTTTGAATGTTGCACAGAACTTCAGGAAGAAAAACCTCATAAACCTCTGGCCAAATAAATAAATTAATTGAAAGGATTTTGGTGCATGTTGAATCACCACTGCTAAGGGAAATTGTATGCACTTGAAAGCTACACTTCCTTACATTAATGACTTCTCAGCTCAGAAGCACCTTAAAAAATAAGGCTTCATTGCACAGCTGGTAGTCGAAAGCCCTTGCAGTTCACTGTAACCTGATTGACTTAGATTTTTCTGTGCTAGTCTATTTAGATTGATGGATCAGAGATACTGAGAAGTCTGTGCTGAAAAGCAGCTCCAAATTTAGCAGTTGGCATTCTGCAAGACTGAAGTACATTGGAATGAGGACATACCAGCTAACTACTAGAGCTCAGTTCAGCCAGCACGGCCAGCTGGCCTGAAGACAGTTGCATGATCTGCCTTCTCGGACTTGAAGAAGAGAGTGTGCTGCCTGGAGGCAGGTGCTTTGTAACAAATAACATTACCAAAGAATATGAATGGCTCCTGGAATAAAGAAATAGGCAATAACTTGAAAACCTGATTTGGGTCTAACCCCTCATTTGCCAAAAGAATCTGAAGTAAGAAGTATTTGTCACATTTGTGAATGTATATCCTGATGTATCCTAATACATCCTGTATTGGGTTTTTTTTGTTTGTTTTTGGTCTTCTTCATTACTAAATTGCATACTAGTAAATAAGGTTCTGAAGCAGTCTGATTTTTGCTATATCTTTGATATTTGGCCTATTTTCATATAACAAGTCCTTATGATACCTAATGATCTTTTACCTAAGCATTTTACATCAGGTTTCCCTGAATAGTTTTTAATACACTTTGTAAATACACAAAGTGACTGCTAGTCCTCAGAGTGCTCTTCCTATTTTCAGAGCCAGGGAGAAAAATCAGCTACATTTTGGACTTCCCGTGTTTTCTGTTTCACAAGATGCTCAGTGGGACTTAATTGGGTTTTGGGTAAATCCAGTAAAAAAGGCTATTGAAATCTAGCTCAATGACATTTTAAAGAAGCTATTTTAGAATATGAAGAGAATGCATAGATACTGTTTGTTTCACTATTATTTTATTTATCTACAATGGTTGTATGGAAAGATTTTTGCAACTATTTGTAAGGGTGAAATTTGCAATAAATTCTAGACAATGTTTTGAAATCAGTTGAAATAATTATGGCAAAAAGAGAAGGCTACAGCTGGTTGCTGAAGTTTCATAATATTTTGTACAGTACAAAGCAAGAATGTCCTTAGAAAAAAATCTACATCAATTGCAGAAAAAGAAACCTTTCAAAGCAAAAATACATGACCCAGATTTTATTTCTGTATAACATATCTTAGAGAAGATTTCTTAGAAATTTTTAGATCTGGTAGATAACTGAAGCATTAAGTCATTATGAATTTGTTTTCAGTATTGTTTTTTCCATTAGTTAACTGCAAACCAGACAAAAGAGCTAAATGTCCCTGAGTGCAGTGTGGAGTACAAGGAGGTTGAAATTTTCCTTCTGAGGAATGAGAAAGCACATACCAAATTCACACTTTACACCCACTTAATGTCCAGTCATAGGAAAAAAGAAAAATTTCATCTTATTTAGTAACGAAGATATCTTTGCAGGTCTCCACAAGAAAACACAACTTGGCAGATTTGGACATACTCTCTTTTTAATCTCCATCTTGACATTTGGCCTCTATTTGAGACAACTTAAAGATGAATATGAGCTCATTTTAAGTAATTTTTTTTTTTTTTAAAGCAAGGTTCTTGTCTAGATCTGAGATCTAAATTAATTCTTTCCACTC
The DNA here is from genome assembly GCA_013399895.1 of Serilophus lunatus. Classification (NCBI taxonomy): domain Eukaryota; kingdom Metazoa; phylum Chordata; class Aves; order Passeriformes; family Eurylaimidae; genus Serilophus; species Serilophus lunatus. The sequence continues at coordinate 469,703 of VXBA01005644.1, forward strand.
TTGCTGAGACAACCGTCTGTGTTCATTGGCAGCCTGGTGAGACAGTGAAGCAATCTTCCAGCATGAGGCCCATCAGCAAGCACTGATGTTCTGACCTTGGTAGCCCTGTGCACTCAGCGTGGCAGGAATCCACTTTTAAGCTGGGCAATGCCCTCTGCCTTGGGACCTGTCTTCTGGCTGGTAGCAGCTGACATAAGAGTTAACCAAGAAATACCTACCACCCTGGAAGTACCAGACAGAGGAACTGTCCTTGATGCTACTTATATGTCAACAAGGAGGGATGAGATTTCTCATATCTTATAAAAAACTTTATGTTAGAGGAAGAAGACCTGTCTTTCCTTTGACACTATCAGCATGTAGTGTTTTTGGTAGAGCAGTAGAAGTTGGCTGTTGCTAGGGCTGTTGATGTTGAGAGCACAGTACTCAGAAAGGTGCAGAAGAATCAGTGTAATACTGAGTGTGGGAACCTTTGTCTTAACCTTGTTCTGCTCTGATATGGCACATGTTTGCACTGTGCACACTCTAAGCACTGGTGACTGTAAGAACAGTCTATGCAGCTGCCTGCTGATGCAAAGCAGGGGACACCTTTGCTTCTCGGCTGCCTCCAGCTGCACGGGGATGCAAAGGAATTTCCTCATCCTCCATCTGCTGTTTAGCAAAGTTCACGAAAACCTGTGTGAGGAAAGCAGAAAGTGTCAATGTTTTGGTGACTGAGATGAGTTAGTGGAGTTACGACTCTGCAGGAAAGAGACAGAAAGGGGAATCTGGAGACATCAACTGAACTGAGTCACTGCATTATCAGCCAGGATCATTAATTCCTTCTTTATTTTTATAAACTTCCCTGTAACTTCCTCTCTTGAAACTTCCTTCTTTTGGATGTACTTGCTTGCAATAAACATTCTGTTTTTTTCTTAAGGAGGAAAGTGGTTCAGCAAGGTTTGCATGGCTTCCACATTGTAAGTGACTTGGTTGTGATAGGAAAGAAGAGATAGAATATTTTAGTAGGAAGCTGAAAGGCAGCCAGGAATGTCTCTAGCAATCCCATCGAAGACAGCTTTGCACATGTGGAACCTCAGTTACTTAGGAAAGCAGGCAGATGGGGCCTATATGCTCTAGCAAGTAGGTGTTCCAAAAAGTTCCAGTGGACTTTCCAGGCTTTGTGTGTCTAATTCCTTCTCACAGTATCTCTGACAAAACACAGTCCAAACCTCTTATTTAAAATAAAATGTTATTCTCAGCTCAGCCTCTTTCCAAATTGCTGACCATGCTCATACTGCTGCTCCTGAAGGAACGGTTTATGTAGATTCTGTCATCTGGGAAATGCTGTTTTACCAGCTTTCAAATGGCACCTATTTACACAAGGAATAAGTTACAGATTCATACTGATCCACCCTCCTTGATGAGAGGCCTGGGAATTTTGCCTGAGAAAGAGATGCGAGATAATTCTCTACTCTTAACAGTTTGGTCCTTCAGTTGCTTGGATACATCCCCATTGTGTTGCCTAGTTCTCGCCAGACAAGCTTTTTCATGGATGTTTTACTTTTTACTCACCTGATCTAAAGTTGTTTGAGACACTGAATATTCTTCAATATGCAAGTTTTCCTTATTGGAGATTATTAACCGAAAAATCTTAGCCAGAGAGGAGGAGCAAATTTGATATTGCAGCATGTTGTAATGTTTTTCTCTCTGTAAACTCCCTGGGAAGTTCATGCGTATGAATTGCTCAGCAGGAGTAGGATCTGGAGGCAGCCCAGACTTTGGAGCTTTGATTTTCAGAGTGACAATGTAGCCATCTCCAAATCTGGAAAGCACAAGTAGATTTGGGAGTTGGATGAAGAGATGGTTTCATCATTCAGGAAGGAAATTAATTTTCTGCAGCTATGAAAACATTAACAGTACCTGAAAGATACTGCAAAAGATCTGCTTTGTAGGAAACACTGTATTTGCCCTGCGGAAGTGGTATGTAGCATAGCTGAAATAAGATCTGCTCAGACTGGGAGAAATTGAGAGACATGACATCTCTCTAAGGTACCAAAGAGTTGCACTCAAAAATGGGTTTGGTTAAACACTGAATCACTTGTATTAAGAACAGTACATGTCACATACACTTAAGGTTTTCCATTAAAAAGCACCATTAAAATATTCTACTTACTTGTATTTCAGCTCCTGAATTGTGCCTAGGCATTTGAAGGTACCTTTTACCATGATGGCTAAACGAGTACAGAGGGCTTCACATTCTTCCATACTTTGAAAACAGAGAACAGATTTTTGAGATAAAAGCCAACAGGTGAACTTCTTGGATTCTGAATTCTACCTCTTTTTACCTGTGTGAGGTTAGAACCACTGCTCGCCCATCCCTGAGCACACCAACAATAGAGTCCCATAGGAGGCGTCGGGACTGAGGGTCCATTCCGGTTGTCGGTTCATCCTGTAAGGGAAAAGTTAAGACAATCAGAAACAGAGAGTCAGATACAGTTAAGACAATCAGAAACAGAGAGTCAGATACAAAGGAGAAAATCTACTTAGAATCAAGTAATTGTTTGGACTATAGCATATAATTGCTTCTTTACTGTAATCTGTGCCTTGAGAAAGCACATAGAGTTTGAGAAGCGTATGAGTGAATGGGTACCAATGGACTTCTTGGTACAAAGCAATAAGGAAACAAGTACAAAAAGCTTCAGGTAAGAATACAATGCTGTCTCTGTGGGGCACAGCTACAGGGAAGGGAATGCCTTTCCTGGGCAACAATGCTTGTAACAGAAGAATGAGTTCTCACCGAGTAATCTTCTAACTTACATAAACATATAGGGCATTGCTCAATCCAAGAGACTAGTGAAGTGACCGTGATTTACACCAGCTAGTTAGTGACAAAAAATGTAAAAAAATCTTGGATAGAAAATTTTCACTGAACATTTTGTATGAAGAAATTATGAGAAAACATTTTATCTGACTGTATATTATGTACAGGCAGAATACATGTAAAGACATTAAATGGCACTAGGAACCATGCTATTAAAATGTTATTAAAATACTTCTTTTTTGCCTAAAAATTAAGGTGGTACAGTATAATCTAAATGAAGAATTTTTGTAGTAATTGCATATAGATTTCTCTTTAGATATGCAATTATCTGGTAACTTATTTTATTTGACAAAAGCTACATTTCGGCATTTGTAAAGTTCAATATAAATTTGTGTAATTTATTCTAAAGATATTAAAGTCTGCAGAAGGGTAGCTATCTTCCTCTGTTCTGCTGGATAAAGCAGCAAGGTATTTGCTAGAATAGCTACACTTGATAAGAAAAGGCTGACTGAAACCAAACAAGAATTTAAATTCAGATTTGTCTGGATTATTAGATTTTATCTCAAAACACCCTTTGCTGAAGATCTTTCATAATCACCTGGTATCCATTGGAAACATAGCTATGCATCCCAATCAATGCCTGAAATTAAAGAGCTCAAAATTACATTAAAGTTGAGGGCAGAAATGAGCTTTCAAGGACTGTCACAAACATCTTTGTACCTCTTTAGCATGTAGCATCATGAGATGTTATATTGCACTATTGCAGAGCTATGTTATCATAGCACTTACTAGCAGGATGAGTGGTGGGCAGCCTATCAGTGCAATGGCAGTGGAGAGCTTGCGCTTGTTGCCCCCACTGTAGGTACCAGCCAGGTGGTCTGCATACATGGGAAGTCCCAACTTCTGGATGCCCCATTCAGCAACCTGCAAGAAAGACTGTCTTTTTCACACTGTGCCTAATGCACAACAGACAAGATTGCTTATAACATCCCTCTTCTGGCAGAAACATGACAGTGTCTTGGGTTTTGACATAGTAGTTTTAAAACTGGACTAGGGAAGTATAAAAAATTTATGATGATGATCAGGGGACTGATGATTCTGACTACTTCAGGGAGGTCCATAAAGCAGCTCAGCTGTAGACTTCCTATCTGACCAAGAATTTAAATTATTTTCTTCTGGAATCTTCTTCATATTTGCTTTCTTATATGTAAACTTTAAAGACGAGAACAAAACAGCAATCAGTGCAGTTCTGAATCATAGCAATTACATCTTTAGCCTTCCATTTTTGATGCCACAGTTTTGCAAGTACCATTAATGCATGAGAACCTGAATTTGATAGTGCAGTCTTGTGCTTAACTGTCCAAATGACAGGAACCACTCCCAGGACTTTAACACAAAAAAATGGCAAGTCCACTGTGGAAATTCTGGCCCTTGGCATGTTATGAACACAGCAAATCATCATAAGTGATCACTATAACTATCAAAAGCAAGATTAATTTACCCTCTTGATTTCCTCTGCTGGAACCCCCCGCAGTCGTGCATATAAGTAGAGATGTTCTCGTCCTGTAAGCAGGTCATCAATGGCATCAAACTGAGGGCAGTATCCCATGTTTTGATGGACATTGGAAATGTGGGTCAATATACTGGAGAAACAAAAGAACCTTAGTTCTGTAACATTAGCTTTAAGACAGAGAAGAACAGTTTGAATTCCTCTTGTAAGAGCAGACTGAATTATTCCTGGTAAAATATCCCACTAAAATATCTGTCTGTACATAAGAGGAAGGAGTATATTCTTAAGTCAGCTCAGTTCTGGTTAAGGGGACCATTTTCCTCCACCCATTTTCTTCTTCAATTATAGGCTAGCTTAACAAGGAGTTCTTTAAACAGCTACTCAGATCTTGGTTTTTGAGAATGGTGTTTATTTCTAGAAGAAAAAAAGCCGCTGATTTCAACTCATATTGTGGTCACTAGGGACAGGCAGGACACAAAGCTAACACCTTATTGGTAGTAGAAGTATAAAATCACAGAATGGTTGTGGTTGGAAGGGGCCTATGGAGGTCATCTTGTCTATTGACCCTGCTCAGGCAGGGTCACCTAGAGCAGTGTGCCCAGGACCATGTCCTGGCAACAAAACAGTTATTGTTCAAATCACAAAGAACCAAATCCCAACTACACCTTTTGTTAACACACCAAGGCACACAACCTAGAAGTAAATGAACATAAGTGCATAGCAGATCACACTGTATTAACGTATTCCATTATGCCAGTGCTGCTTAAACAAAGCTGCTAAAACCAGCCAGAGGAGAGTCCCAAAGCTCAGACCAAAGTACCCTGTTGGAATAGTTACCCTGAGTTTGTGAGTTCTTGCCACTAGATCTGATTGTCTTGTCCCACTGTTAGCATTACTACAACTTACCCACAGATTTTACAACAGAGTGTTAAAGGTATGAAATACTTTGTGTGTGTTAGCTGTGGTCTCAGTGACGTAGGGCTGCTGGGTCATTTGAGAGTATGATCTGGACAGTTCTACTCCAGTAAATGGACTGCCACAGGGTTTTTTTTAAGATACTTACCTGTTGCCAGCCACTACAGCATCTCCAGATGTTACATCAATATCTCCAGTCAGCATTTTGAATGTCGTTGTTTTGCCAGCACCATTCACTCCCAAAAGGCCAAAGCACTAAATTGCAAAATTTATAATATTCTTTAATATTTACAACTTGCAAATCAGTAGGGGCATAAAATCTGGGCTGATCCATGGAATGTAATCTAGTGTTACTGAGCAACCTACCTCTCCAGGACGGATGCCAACACAGAGTCTGTCTACTGCAGGCTTGTGCTGACCTGCATAAATCTGTATTGACAGGGGAAAAAATAAAATAAAATTCCTATTTCAAGACATATACAGCAAAGAAAAACTTCTGATTTTTTTTTTAGTTTAATGATATTAGGATGAGACAACTTTAGAACTAACACAGGAATAAATAAAAAAATTGAAGCGACAGAGTAAGCACTCTACAAAGTCAGACCTCTATTTACACTAAATAAACTTGTGATCCCAAAAAATCCCCAGTTTTTACAGCCATTTATTTCATATCTTTAGCACTGTCTTTAGCCCTAGGAGACAGACTTGATGCTTTGCTGGGATGAAGTATCACAAATTCACAGAATATTCAGAGTTGGAAGGGACCCAACAAAGATCATGGAGTCCAACTCTTAAGTGAATGTTGTGTACATATGTAGGATCAAGCCTACAACCTTGGTGTTATTAGCACCAAGCTCTAACCAACTGAGCTAATCTCAGGGTATCTCTAACAATCCAGCCAAAGTGGAACAATATAGCAAGATAATCTGAAGAATGATATCTCAGTTATCTATTCAAATTAACAAGGCAATGTGTTTAATCTTCATATTTTTTGTAGCTCCTCAAGCTTGCATGCATTCTGATAGCATTACCTAGGTGACTTCAATCTCTGGAAAGAAGATAGATTAGGAACAACTATAGTTCTCAACGTGATAGCAACCAAATAGTTGAGATTGAAACTCACTTATGGAAAAAAAAGCACTGTAGAAGAAAAGACTAGTAGTAGAAATGGAGAAGTAAATAAGTTATAAATGATTAGAGGTAAAAATCCAACTTAGGGAGAGTTGCATTGAACTTACAGGACTTCCTTATTTATTTCTAATCAAAGGAAATAACCTTGACTTGTAAAATGTTTATTACTTTTAAGGCACAAAGCTGATTTTGAGGACAATACCATCTGAATTCACAGCTGAAATACAGTCTGAAAGAATAAATTTACACTAGATTTATTTGTTCTCAAAATATTACCTTGGTCAGTTCTTGTAATTCTAATATATCTCTTTTGCTTTCTCCATTCATTATTCTTTTTCTTTCTTCTGCAACATCCTCATCTTCATTAATAATAGGTGATATGGCAGTCTCAGCAAACCTGGAAAAACTCAAGATACTGAGTTACTCTGGGTGCAGTTAGAGTAACAGTGTTAAACAATAGCTACTCAATTGCCAAAAATGTGATGGGTGTAAGCAGTGGGCTTGAAACTTCATGACATGACATTGGCTGGAGTATTCCTGCTTTTGGGAGAATTCCTGACCTTTGAAAGTTAATCTGTAAATACTGAAAAAGGGAGGAAATGGCTTACTCAAAAGAACATGCCTTGTCAGTCACTGATAAGACATAACATGCCCCTTAATCACAGCTTTCACTATTTGGCTGCTTTTAGTAGCTAGTGATAGTCCTACAGAAGTAGAAGTTTTGAGTAAGTCTCTCTGTAAGAGTATTTTTATAATTGTGCCAATTGGTACTCCTGTTGGCAATCTGAACTGGAGTGAATGACCCACTCACCTGGTAGGAAGGTAGCTGTTTTCATCAAGGAAGAGGCACATTTGTAAAGCAGAGAGGGGAAGTTTGCATAATGTCCAGGATAAAACTGTCCTGTGCCACAGACTAGGATTGCTGTCTGTGGATGTCAGGCTACTACCTCATGACAGTACTTAGGACACTACCAACTTTCCAAGTAATTTTAAAATCTCACTAATACAGTGTCTTAAATGAAAAAAAAAAGACATTGAAATCTTCATTCAAAAAAACTATTTTCTTTAATGATATATTCTTAAATCTTGTTAAGATAATTACACAGAATTACACAGAATTAACAAGGTTGGAAAAGATGCATATTTGTAAATGCTTTCTTAAATCAGAATATCAGTAAATTAAAATGAGACCAAGTAAGTAAATAGAAGATAAAAAAACCTGGAAAATTCAGAGAAAAATTAAAAAAAGGGGACATAGAGATATAACAAAGACACTCATCCTGTTAAAAAAAGGAACTTTAATAGAAGATTTTAGACATACCATCTTGTGGAGAACAAACGATGCTGCATAAGGAGATTTAGAATGAAGAATGCAACTCCTTGAACAGCCATGGCAACCAGGTTCTTTCCAACAAAGTCCCACTGAAAGGGATTGGAAACATGCTCCTCGCCTTTGGAGAAAGAGCACCAGAAAGGAAGGTGGAATACTGCTGAAAAAACTGCTACTCCTCAGAACAAAAGGCATAATTCTAATGGTTTAGTGCACTTTATTTACTCATGATCAGGCAATGTTTTTAATTATTCAGTGTCTTACATAGATTCTTACCAAAATGCATTCCAAGCTCAGCTACTGCATGAGAAGAAAAATAAATGGAAGCTTTCTGAACATGCACTAATTTGGATATCATAACATGGATTATGTCAAAAGACACATTTTCTGAATAAAAACAGATGAGCTGTGCTCTATTACTGTTCTTTTAATAAGTTGTCTGGTGTCAGAGACAACCGTATCCCTACAGGATGCATTTGAAGAACAGTCACTTTAAACATTATCTAAAGTATTAAAATGAAACAACATAATATCTTGCTGTAATGATCTAAAGATTTCTAAACAAAGGATAAAAAGACACCAGAGTCTGACACTGAACAAATGGGTTAATTTCCAATGCAGACTACTAGTTGGGCTGTAGAGTTCTGGCAGCGATATCAGAAGCTGTGATTCCTTCAGAGAGAGTGAACTTTCATCTTCCTCATCCATCTGATGATGGGAAAGGTGAGAATTTCAGAAACATTTACTACTTTTCCAAGGTAACACTTCCAAATATCTCATCCAAGGTCAGGACATGTGACATTGACATAACTTGTTGCTTATTGGCTTTACTTACCGAACCTTGCATATACTTCAGTCACAGCTTGATTCATGGCCAAGTCGATGAGACCACGGCCCAGGCAAAAATGTGGGAAGACAAGCAGCACATTTTTCAATGTTTTATTAAACTTCAGCAGAGACTGCGAGAAACAGAAACAATATGATAAACTGTTGAAACCAGACCCATTTAAAAAAGCATAGCAACATAAGTGAAAAGCTTTTCATCATGTCAGAGAAACTAGATGATCTGCATCTTACAACAGAGAAAACAGAATTTATCAAGTTACACCCAAAGCAACATAAAATGCTGCACAGCAGAATGCTGGCACACACTGGACCAGACAAGGTGCTTGTGAGAAACTGTCAATGAGGAGAAAAACTCATCTTTGTAATGAAGTATTTCTCTATGTAGCAGAGGTAACATAATTCTGGTGGTAACACATACAGCTGCTGCAGGGCTAGGTTTTTTATGCTGAAAACAGGGTTGATACTACAAGGATGTTTTAGCTATTGCTGAGCAGTGCTTGCACAGCATCAAGGGCCTTTCTGTTCCTCACCCCTCCCCATCAGCGAGGAGGCTGGGGATGTACAAGGAACTGGGACAGGATACAACCAGGACAGCTGACCCCAACTGCCCCAAAGGATATCCCAGACCACATGGTGTCATGCTCAGCACATAAAGCTGAGGTCAAAAAAAGTAAGAAGAGGATGTTCAGAGTTACAACATTTGTCTTCCCAACTAACCTTCATGTGTAATGGAGCTCTGCTTTCTTGAACATGGCTGAACATCTGCCTGCCAGTGGGATGTGGTAAATGAATTTCTTATTTTGATTTGCTTGTGTGCACAGCTTTTGCTTTACCTATTAAATTGTCTTTATCTAAATTCTCACTTTTAGCCTTATGATGCTCTACACCATTCCATGTGGGCTGGGGTGCTGTGAGTGTATGGCTGTGTGGTGCTTGGTTGACAGCTGGGATTAAACCATAACAATAGTCAGAGCTGCCACAGTATTGAAAAGTACTAGTGTCTGGGCAAAACTGCACAATAGACTTTGGTGCAATGTAAAGATTCCCCAAACAGTGTAAGTGCCAACAGCAGTATAATTGCATCAGCACTGAATCCAGCACTGAATCCATCTTCCCTCTGGAGATATGTCTACAATGGATATATGTTTTCAAAGGTAACAATTCTGCCACGATGTCCCACAGACTGAATGGCACTAGACTGAACCCTGTGCTATCAAGAAGCATGTCTGTGAATGCAGAACGGCAGGGACAGAAAATATTATCAAGTTGGCCCTTGAAACCGTGAATTTAACCAAGATTTGTTTCTCCTTTAGAGCAAACAACAATGCCTGATCAGCACAGTGTTTGAAAATGCACTGTCAATAACGTTAGCTGATTGGACTGCTGTCAGATGTAGAAAGGGTGTCAAACATAGTGGCCAGAGCTTCAGCAACTGTAGGGGTGATAGCAGTACTGCATACAGGCCAACAGCACTGCATCAACTGATCTCTTAGCCTCTCTAAGAACTAATTTTGGCATTTGCTGTATTCTGTCACTTTCCTGGTGGTGTTAAATCATTTTTGGACAATTCTCAAAATGCTACTCTGAGCAGAACATCTCTAACAAAATAACCTGCAGGAGTAAATCTACATCTTCCTGTACAACACAGGCTGCAGAAGCAAGCACAAAGTGCCTTGTCTCTACCTCTGTGAAAGTGTATGGAAGTTTGCCCTTAGGTATGAAAAACACTCATTGTCACTCCTTGTATGTGCAGCCCTACGTATCAATTGCTCTGAGTCACTTTTCTGGATTACTCTGTTCACCTGCACCTGCAGTTACTCAGCAAGTTTCTCACTCATTTAATGCCAGAAAAGATGACGATATAGAAAAAGACAATTACTGTTAGAGATTGTTATGCTTGGATGCTCTTTGCACAGCTCTCTAAAGCCAGGGGTCAATAAAAACATTACTTACTGGGTTATTTTCAAATAACTCCAGGATGAATGTAATAGCACTGCTGTTGATCCCCACGAAGAGATTAATACAAGACAATGCAACATAAGCAGTGCTAGGGACGCTGAAGAAAGAAGAAGCAGGGTACATCATGGGAATTACTGCCCATCTGCATGCAAAAGATAGAAAAACTATGATAACTTCTTGGTTGGCCTCAAGAAAACACAAAGTTGAGCTTTCTTCTCAGCTGAAGTATAATAAAATGGTGTAACCAACCACCAACCAGGGACCCACAACAGTATTTTTTCCCGGTTACTACATAATTATTTTCTGCCCTTTTTTTTTTGCTATTAAAATGCAGGGCAAAAGACACTGCTAAAACTGAGAAAAGTTCATGCCAGCAAGGTTGTTACCATCCCAGGTATCCTTGCACATCTCACTGGATTCTACACTGGGAGGGAGAAAAAAAGAAGTGTTAGATAAAGCAAATACAGTGTTCTGCTTAGATATTTTGGAGCTTCCTGTGCCATGATTTATGGGACACAGCAAATGCACCTGCAGCAGCAGAAGAGGGGTGTCCCTCTGGAACAGACTTAAAATGCTTAGCAACAATCAGTTTGACCAGGAAAAACTCAGTAACATCAACCTGAATTGTTTAATGGGACAAGACACGTGATCAGAAAGTATCATTTTAAGTTTCCTGTTATGACTGCAACTGGACACAAGGACTAACATATGATTCTTTCCATTGTCATTTTTATGAATTATTGAAATGACTGCTGAAAGTGATTATACTTTTCTGAGAATTTCATCTTGGCAGATACTTTAAAATATGCAAAGACATTTAAGACATCCATCCACACAGCCATGAATTAGCATATTTAAAAAAAATATACAATGCCACAGATAACTTATTGAAGATATCACTACTATAATTTAAAAAGATATAATGTACAATTAAAACAAGTGAACATTCCAATAGCAGTTTTACAGAGATTAAATGTTGATAATGCTTTGCATTTTCTCAGGATTTTCATTCATAGAGCACAATTTCAGAAAATTAAAGCTGATTTGCACAGAAAAGGCCTATTCCCTCTTAGGCTCGATTTGTGATATACATAGGAGGATACGAAAAGATTAATTTCTCTCTAACTCTAGAAATACATCTGGTCAATTGCTTTGGATAGACTATATCTGCTGAAGGGCTATCAGGAGTATGATTTTATAGATAAAAATATATGATCACTAATTAAATGAGAGAAGTTGAATTTCAGTCTGCTTTATAAAATGCTGTTTTCCCATCACAAATACACATTTGAATTTAAAAAATGTTGAAGAGTCTGCTCTTTCCCCTTGGATTAAATGCTGAAAGGTATTTTAGTTTTGGTTGTGAGTGTGGCAAATGAACAACCACTAAATTCCTACACAATATTAAAGGAAGAAAGCAGCACGCTGAGCAAATGTATTTTCCTGTAAGGATCACATGTTTAAAAATGTAAGGCAGTGACAAAAGAATCTCCTTTGCAGCATGTGGCCAGAGTGTGTAAATATCCTGTAGCAGAGACAAATCCAGTTTTAATCTGTATTGCATCCACTTAGTTCTATTCTTGAAAGCTGGATTTCGCTAAGTACCAAGCTCAGTAACATGAAATCATTTCCATGTGAAATATGGGGCCCCAAGTGCAGGAATAACCTTGAACACTCACCCATATAGAAGCAGCAAAGCAACAAGCGCAGGGAGATTGGTTGGAGAGGCATATGCTTTCTTGTTGAATCCAGCGAATATAGCCACGACCATTCCAGCACTCAGTGCATAATTCACCTGCCACATAACAGGGTGAAGATCAGTGTGTAACACCTGAAAAGGTCTGCAAATATATCCAGATCCTATAAATCATTCCAAAAGGATTTTATATTGAGGAACATCAGAATTCGAGTTATATTTGTCACTCTGGATCTTTTGAATCAATGGGTCCCTGGCAACACTCAACATTTTTTCTGAGACATCATTTATCAGACTGTTCATCAGAAACGCAACACATGTTATTATTTCTTAGATTATGGTTTGTGAACCAATAATTTCATGGTCCTGCTGCCAGGCTTCCCACAAAAAGGGACCATAGATATGCAAGGGAAGTGCAGTTTCTGGTGATGCAAACAAAGGAAAAAGCTAGTTACTTGACCACGTTCCTGAGAGGAGGCTAAAGTGAGTATGCTTGGCTACTGCTCAATTTCTCTGTTCAGTATTAGCAGCACTACTGTACTACTACTGCAATTCACAGAACTCTCCATGCAGAACTGGAAGGTGGCATTTCACAGAACTGCTAACACCACTTAATACCTTTGCATCATGCTGTCAAGGGCAACAGCCAAGCAGAATTCCTGTGAAGGAAGCTGCTGGGAGACTGCTGTGAACAGCAAGAAACAAGAACTCAGAGTCATGCTTCTTTTCGCTCATTTACTAAAATAATGCTTTGTTTTATCTTCTCCTGAGAGAGTACTTTCCAAAGCCTGAAGATTTTTTTGCTTTTCAAGTATTTCAATCATTTTTTAATATTTTTATGCTTTTCTTATTGCATAACCCCTTGGCTGCTTTCTTTGTTGAGAAGGCATGGCTAGAAAACTAGATCTTGTTGTTCCTCAACCAGGCGAAGAATTTTCTCCTTTGTGAAAAAATGGCCAGAGGAGTACTGGGAGGGAAGCTGAGCCCTATCTAAGCAAGCCTGGGCCTGTGATGCAACTCTTTTTGGAACAACACATTGACTATGATATAGAGATCTAAATAAATGTATCTATGTCATTTTAAACACCCTAGAATATTTTCTCAGGCCTACAGCTACTGTTCCAGCAGCCTGTGAATCTTCCTCACTTAGATTTCTTGAACATTTTGAAAAATGTGTTGGGTCTTCTACAGTGATTAGCACCAGGCAATGAGGACTTTTCCTGCTGTGGTAAGTTGTACTTTATTCAATTGCAAGGACTAGAAATCCTAAGGTGACAGAAATTTCAGCTTTGCTGGTTGAATAATGAGTTGTGCACCTGAATTAGTTTCTATATCTGTAATTAGTTCAGCGGTCAGATCCTTAGCATGCTCTCTGAGAAGCACTTAAAGAAATGAATACTTTGCAATGCTTAGAATCACCTTCACTTGATTCACTGATTAGTCCCCAGTTCATGCAAACAGGATAATCACAGACAGCAGTTACTTACTATGTCCCACACGAAGTTAGTTAACCAATAGATAACAGGGCTCACACCACTGACAAACTGCAGATGCTTGGCTTTTGTTACACGTTCTTGAATCAGGTATAAAACAAAACTGGCTGGTATAAAGGACATGGCAAAAATTACACAGATAGCAACAACAGCATCCACTGAAGTAGTCAGTCTAAAACAGACCACAAGAAGGGATTGTGAGCAAGGGAACGAATGCAATGCAACACTATATTAGCATTTGGGGAGTCTGGAGGATGTTTTAAGATCTAGAATTAGCAAAGCTACTTTATAAGTAGAAGACTTCTCCAATTTCAAAATGTGCTAGTGTATTTTCCAAAGCTGTTTTGGAGACTGTAGCTAACAAATATGGCATCGTTCCCTGATTTTTTTACTTGCCTTCATTCTGTGGAACTCCTATATATATATATATCTCAGTTTGACAGCCTTTTCTGTATGGGACATCTCAAACTAGACATTAAGGCACCACAGCCAAAGTGCTGTGATAGCTGGGAAAAGAGGTAAGCTGAAGACAGTGAGATAAAGCACAGATTTTATCACTGTGCTATAATGCACAGTTTTCAGTTTCACTGAATTCTGAGCTTAATAGGAGACATGAGTGGTAAGTCTTGTCTTTTTAGGAATATCTTTTTCAAGAGATTATGACTTTTAGATTCTAGAATACACCAACCCTACTACATGCCATTGAAAATCTACCTGTGTACTGTCCTTGACACAATGACGGAGGTTTTTGGCACAGTACTGCCTACCTATAGTCAATTAAGGACAATTTCTCATTCCATTTTTTATTAAGCTTTCTATTTCACAAGTACATTGTATTTGATTTGGAGCATGAACAAAGATTTCAGAATTTTTGTGCTTGGGAATGAACAGAAACCTGCAATCGTGTATAACCAATGGTAACAGTTCCTATGTGGGATGGGAACAAACTCTTACAGGAATATAATGAGACATGAATACATTCTTGTTTGAAAAAAATCTTAAGGGAAAGGCCTCCGCAGTTTGTCAATTGAACTATTTCTCCTCACAGTGTAAGTATACTGGAAGACACAGGCTCCCAGGAGAGGGAGGGGTAAAAGCCAGAAGCAGAGCACAGTCAAACTTACACAGTGACTTCAGAGAGCTGTTCCTTGGTGAGGTTCAGAGGATGGTTTATAGCAGTGATCCCATGCTCCTCAGGCGCTTGGCCAGTCCGCAGGTTAGCTCTAAGGATTGCATTATTGGCTACATTGAGGAAACTAACTATAGCATGCCAGCCTTTATTGTTAAACCACACCTAAAAGAAGGCAGAAAGCACAGATTCATTTAAGAAGCCTTCATCTATAACCCTGAGCTGCAGGAGAAAACTTGGCTGCCTTTTATCTACTTTGGTGGGTATTGTCAGCAGGGGTGAATCTGGCACCAGAAATTCATAGTTCCTAGACTCAGTCCTACAGGAGAACCTCACATACTATGCTTTTAAAAGCATTGGACAACTACTGTCAAGGGATTTTATAGAAATACATTTTAAAATTTAGCATACTACTCAAAATATTTAGGACAGAAAGAAGTACTGAGAACATGGTTTAAAAAAAAATCTCACATCTGAAATACTATGAATAAGAATTACTTATAATATGGGATACAGTGTAATGCCAAGTTATTTCTGAAATACAGCATTTCAGCTCTTCTTGCATCTAGGAATGCCACCGGCAATACTCTAACAATTTGAAGTCTATGTCAAGAAAGACTGTGGCTTAGCAGACTACTTCCAGCAAATACCTTAATATTATCTTCAGTTTCCATGTATTTAAGGAAATCAGAGATTTCTTTAGCAGCAGCCAATGAAGTTTGTCCCTAAAATAAAAAAAGCTAAGGATCAGCACTCTGGGTAAAATCTGATGCTGCAGGTTTTCAGCTTTGTAACAACACTTTAGTAAGGGGTCAAAAATCAACCAAACAAACAAAAATCTTGCTTACTCCTGTCACATTCATCATTCGGCCAAGATCACTTAAAAAATTGACAACTTGATCTCCAGAGATATGAAGGACTGGGAGCCTTCCTCCTATAGAAATTCCTCCATATCTAGAAAAGAGAAAAGTATCATCAATAACTTGTACCACAGGCTAACTTGAGGCTAACCAGTCATCTTTCTAAGCTTAGTATCTGCAGTGTAGACACCACACTGAGGTTAGCTGATGCCGCTGCCTAAGTGTACAGGACTAGTGGAATCTGGTTTATAATTACTGCACATGTACAGATGAGGAATTGTGATTGTTACTTCTGTATATGATAAGCTGGTGTCTAGCTTTCATTTTTCAGTCCTTTTTTTGGAAGGTTTGTATTTTTCTGCAGGACTTTGAAAGGGGTGTGTCAGACACTATCACAAAATTCTCCAATATTGCATTGTAATTTTCCATCATTCAGTTCCCGTTAGTTAGACTCCTGTAGTTGGAGGAATTCAAATGAATTATAACCCCTTGTCTTTATAAGACCCCTCCTGATCCCCAACCTATTTCCCACCGAAGCCACCTCTTTGTTCTACACTATCTGCCACAATTCCCCATTTTGAGGCTTCCTGGTTAAACAGAAATATATTGTTCCTTTATTTGCCACCTTAATCTGTAAATTAGTGTCTTACCTTTGTTCATTGACCCAGTACTTACTCTTCAAGCTGAAAGAGAGAAAGAATCCTGTCTCTAATTGCACAGAACCAAAGTCAATGACATTATCAAGCTAAATGAAACTCAAAGTTGAATTCCTATACTTTGTAGACCTCCAGTGTGCTACTTATTAATTTGAACTGTTGGCTGACAGGACTTTTGCCATTCCTTGCAGTGTGTTTTTGGGTTTTTGTTTTGTTTTCTGACATGATTCATCTCCATTTCATACGGAGATAAACAAGATTCCTAAAGCAACACATATTGAGCTATCCTAATCCATAATTACTTGATTTTAAAAGATGTATCTAAAGCAATTATGACACATGCTAAGAGGAATTAGTCAAAGGCAGTCAGCACGCAACTAATATAATGAGAATTTCAAGAACTGAAAAAGTAGCAAAGTCTGAATCAGAAATAATAGGCCGTGGGTGCTGCACAGCTAATTACCACGCACAACACTCAGGCAAGCTGAGGAGCTATCAGTAGGACAGATATATCTATGCAACATTGTCCTTTGGCTGCTCTTCAGTGCTTCTGAGAAACAAGGCATAATTGAGTCAGGCAGATACTCATGCTGGGGTGGTTATAGTTCTTCAGGGAGACAAACCAATATCTTCAAGGCAGTTCACCATACTGTGGGAAAGGCACCATTTTCCTCACCATTAACACAATTAGTATTAACATGGCTTTCCACCAACATTGAAACATCTCTGCCTATAAGGGATTATACAAATAGGTATAACTGAAATTTAAGTCCCCTAAAATCAGCCTCTCCTAGTCTTTTATCAGAAATATGGACATGGTGCTTAAGACTATAGGATACTGTGGCAAATGAGTTGTTACATTATTATTAAATAAGAATTCTGTGGCCATGTACAAAATACTGCATGTGAAAAACAGAGATGCATCCCTACCTTCCTTTTATCAAAGTGGGATATGTTTTCACCAGAAAATCTGAAATATTTCTGTGAGTCAGATCTTGAAGAATTTCTGTGCTGCGTTGCACTCTCTGGCAAGAAACAAAAACCTAATCAACCACAGTAAACTTTACAGTCTCTAAAGCTATTAAGAGTTTGTCAGGAAAACAGCAAAATTAGCTTTGGCTCAGAGAAAATGCTCAGGTTCGTAGTGTTATTGAGAGTGGTTCATTCACTTTCTAGTCCAAACACCCTTACTTTACAAGGCTTCAGAAGAAATCAAGAAGTTTGCGATGCATGACACAAAACAGTTGCAATTCACTCTGAAACAGTCCTTTTACAACAAAGGTCACGGTAGCTTGAGGCTTTTTCTTCAGTGTGAAGCTTTTCAAACAAACTGAGGCCTCAGTAAAAAAAAAAAAGTAAAAGGTAGTTTTCTATGATATAGCAACTTTAGGTAGAAACTGCTATGAAAACTTCTTTTCACTAGCATGTTAGATACTTTTAATGAAAATTGCTCTTATTTTTTAATGAAAATTATGCCACATGACAACTTCGTTGAGTCTTTTGCCAATACAGGGCCACTGTGAAATGCAAGACTACACACTTGCTGAGTTTATCCCACAGTAAAATACACTTTAAAAGGTTCCTGAGAAGTTTCAAAGGGCAAAACTTGCAGCCTGAAATGATTTGATAATGTACTAGAAAGTAAGTCAAATAAACTTTCCAGAAGTTCCTACAGTTGTCCACAGAGCGGCAGCACAAGATGACACAGAAGAAAGTATGATTTTTTAAAAATTATGTGACAAATCATTATAATTTTTGTGATTTTCTTCTACGTGATAAGTTTGCAATTTGAATGAAAACAGTATTCAAATTTTATTTAAATGTGCCAGTTTCCCAATACCTCTGAAATTGAATTCCAAATCCCAGCCATCCTTGCTCCCTTAAAAACAAATGTACACAATTCCTTCCATGTATATTGGCATGGCAATGTGCTTACACACCAAGCCTTTTTCCAGAACTTGCTATGAAAATTCTCTACAAAGATTTATGGCACAAGGACAAAACCTGTGGTGGTGGGAGGCCTCCTGCGCCTGCAGGACATTCTGGCAGCATGGTGAGCTTCTTGTGAGTGCTGCATTTGCAGGAAGGCGATGGATTCTCAGGGCTCCACTCTTGGCTCAGCAGGAGGCTGCTTAGGTTAGGATGAACATCAGGCGTGTTCCAGGCAGTTGGCATATTATTGCATGTGTAGTTTCTGTGTAGAAAAACAGAGGTTTAAGCTGTGCAGAGATAACAGTCCATGAGAACTCACTAATCCAAAAAGTCAAAATGGTCTCAGCAGGCATTCCCCCCTCAGCCCTTATTCTGTGAGCAATGAATAAGAAGAACATTTTAGAGCACTTGGTAAACATGAATAAATATAATCTGCTCCCATATCTCTGCTAAGTTTATTGTCTTCAGCTTGCAGATAGGACACTGAATGAACAAGGGTTAGTGTTTGACCCATTAGTACACAGGAAATCTGCAGTGGACACATATCTTTGTGAAGAAACTATCCTTTTCCTTGCTCATGCAGTATCTCTTCTCTTTTTAAGGTTTCTTCTTGGTTCCTGCTGTAACAGGTGAAGGAAAATAAGGGGAAAAGAGAGGAAAGCCAGAAAAATCAAGTTGCAGGTTATCATGACTGGGAAAGAGGCAGAAGGAAGAGAACAAAGCATATCAAGCCAGTGACAAATGGCTCCAAAGCAGGATTCACAGGCAAGTAGGACAACAAAAGCTGGAGTTCTACTAATGTGCTCACTACAGAGTAAGAATAGTTTCAAATCACAGACATTGTCCTATTGTTACTTCATGATCTGACTGGTTGCTGAAGTTATTGCTTCCATATACACTAGTGGCAACAGGAGGAACCTGAAGGGACTCAAACATGGCAAGTGCCAGGGAAGCTGTGAAGATCTGGACCTGATCCCACTGACCTCCTGACATAAATTTCAAGTTGTTTAACTCTAAATACAAGGCTACATGACCTGGTTTTCAGTTAGTCACCGTCAGCTCTGTGAATTCTTCATAATCCTGTGACAATGCTTTCTTACTGTTTGTTACTTTTGACCTGATATTAGCTATTATTGCCAACAACACATCTGAAGCATAGGCTCAGTGAAAAGTCAGGCCAATTCATTCTTGTTTCACTACTGGAGTTCCACTAGTAACACCCTGCTAGGATCTTGTTCAAGAGAAATTAGCTAGCAACTTACAGAAGAGGCTGATTCTTCATGCAGCGATTTCCAAATCCTGGTTTATTTAAGAAAGCATGAGTAAGGGAGACCATCTGCTCATTGCCAGGACGTTCATTGCTAAGGGGATAAGACAAGACTTTCTCTATAAAATGTTTTTTCAACTATTGTACTGGAATACACATAGCAATTACAGAAGGACAGCCATATGGCAGAATCAACTATCCCCCTCCAAATGCTGATAATTAAATTGTTTTATTTAGTTATGTAAAACCCCAGAACCTTCTGAGATGGTAACAGGCTAAGCAATGGTCTTTTTCTCCTCATATTAGAGCATAACTTCTGACATAGTCCAATAGCAGTATTCTCCAAAATGGCTCAAATCCTCATTTCTATCCTCTCGACACTGTCACTGTCAGTAATCAGAAAATGAAAAACATAATCTGCATTTCTATTTGCTGAGGCCTCTTCTGTTAGGCAGGATACGCAACTTTATAAGTCTAGAGTCATGAATCTTGGTAGGAAGAAGTGAGTACCAAAGACAGCAAGGTATTTGAAGGACTATTTATTAGATGAATTAGCAGCTCTATTCTCCACTTGCACCAACCATGCTATTTTAAATCTGCTGATTCCAGTGGAGTTAATCTTTTATTATGCCACATAGAGTGAGAAAAGCCCAATGGGACAGGGCCTCATCATACTAAATGCTAGGGAGAAAAAGGTGTATATATGACAGATGTACTTTAAGCAATTCCTCTTACCTAAAGAAAGTAAACTGTTGTCCATAGATCCAAGGGTGTAATGTTAAGGCAGGATATTCTCCAAATGGAGGAATAATGACGGTAAGTATTAGAGACAGCAACACAAAACTAGCAGGGAGAACAACCTACAGAAAACATGAAAATTTCACCTTAGGTTATTATATATACATTGTAGAATGACACAGTGTATACTTCATAATATATGTAAAGAAAGGAGAGAGAGCAGGTGCACACAGATCCAATCTAGTTTAGCTCCTGAATATCAACAATTTCATTTCCAATGCTTTCACTTAAGATTCTAGTTGTCACAGAACTGTATTTTGTTAAAAATAAAATGTTGGACTACTAGTGCACCTTGCTGCAGGTGATAGACTCTAGGCAGAAAGAAAGAGAAGAGGTAGTAGAGTTGGAATCATAATTACACAGTTAGGAACACTGTTACTCATTTGCAGGATCCCTACTGTTTTCCATCATTTGCCATCATTGCTGGAAAAACAGTGTTGAAAATGTTGTGGGAAAGAAGAGCCAAAGTCAGTCAATACCTGGGCTAGGAAGTCCTTGAAGCTGCGGGAGGCACGGTGGAACCGTTTGATGAGCAGTGCTTTGATCTGCTGTCGTACAAGCTGTAAACCTTTATACTGTCGTGACCCTTTGCCTTCTTTTTGATCTCCTGCTGTGCCTACTGGCATTCGAGAAGGGTCGTTACTTTTCAGTGCAGTTTGTTCAGCCTGTTTGTTCTCAGTAGATGTTTTGCCAAGAGTAGAACCATTTTCTTGAGTTTCTCCTAGGTTAAGATGAGGAGTAGCAGAGAAGAAACTTTATCCTCCATACAAGAAGTAGCACAAACATTTTAATGAGCTTCAGACTTTACCAACTGCATAGATCACATCACTAAATTGCTTTATTACAACTGTTTCACTGTGGTTGTATTTAGTTACATCATATAGGTCAACACTCCTCTTACTCAGCAGAATGAACAAGTTAATCATGTATGTAGTTTACAGACTAATAATTAGTAACATACTTTTTACAAAACTGCTAAAATCATTGACATCTGGGTGCTTAACACTCCATTCTTATTTATATAGTTAAGAACCTCATACAAGTCCTTCTGCTGACGTAATCTTGTTTCTTAGATATCATGTCAGGCCCTAAAACCAGATATTTTCCTGACCAAATGTATATTGTCAAGAAACGTCACACAAAGATGCTCCTCTGATCTGATGCTCCTCTTTACAGGATGTTCAGAATAAAGAACAGTACCAAGATAAGTTTATCACATAGAGATTCATGGATCTATACCTGTTTTTTGGACTCCAGGGTCAGCTTCTGCTGTGACCTTCAGGAAAACCTGCCACAGACAAATACATCTCCCGGTTAGGAAAAGAACAGTTACACCATACATCACCTTTCAATGTAACAGAAAAAATTTTGGATACCTTTTCAAAACTTCAACTTATTACAAAATCAGAGGTCTCTTATGAAATACCTCAGGAAATAAATGAATGAATAAAGACATAAAAAAAAGGGACATATTTCAGGCTAATGAGTCATGTTCCACAAGTCTACAATGAAGTAAGTCTTGCATCCTTTCTCTATGTCCTCCGCAGACTTTCTGAGTGTGTCACAGTATTATGTGACTAGGTTTTGAAGGGGATATTAGGAATTATGAATTACATGTTTAAGAATAGGGATTGTCTCAGACATTTTGGTCATTTATGGTAAGATCAGCAGGTATTTTCACCTTTCTATTACCTCTTCAAGTGGTGTGTCTGAAACTCCAAAACTGCTGAGTCCCAGGTCATCCAATGTTTCCTCCAGTTCTCTGAAGAGACTGGCATAAGATCGCTGTTTAAAGTTTTTGTTGGGCAAAAGGTAAATGAGTTCTTGACCAATGTTTTCAATTAATTTTGCTTCTGGGATATGATGATGAATTACTTCTGCTAGCTCATTTAGATTTCCTGTGAAAAGTCAAAACAGTGTTCATAAGATGAATCTTTAACCATACTAAGCATGATTTCAAAAGTTGTTGTTTGCACAATATAAAAGGGAATGTTTTATTACATAGCTTACAGATATCTCAGTTAATTCTGTACTAGACTGTGCTATGTTGCTATTAATACTTTGGAACTATGTAGCAGGAAACTATTTCAGGTTGTTAATAAAGCACAACAAAATCTTCAGTAATATCTACTTAAGCTCTTCTTTTATGGAGAAAAGTCAACTTTATTTTTTTTCCCGAGAAAATCAGTTTCTTTGCTGTAGGTATGCTTCAGTTTTCATTAACAAATTTCATATTTTGATGCAGAGTAGTTCAAAACTCTATATTATATTTCTGAAGTGCACAAATTTCCATTTCATCATCCATACCTGCAGCCAAATATACACCAAAAAGGGGCAATGGTAAGCAAAATCACAAAGAAGCCTTATCAAATTCGTATTTCAATACAATACAGATGTTTGACACAAGGACCAAAGAAGCAGGCCTCAGCAGCATAACAGGAGACATAGCTCTGTGATGGAATGTTGAACCATCCCGCTTCTTACCATCCAGTTCCTGCTCTGGAGCTTCTTCTTCGCCCTTGTGCACACAGCTGGAGCAGGAGCAGGAACACTGAGATCCACAGCTACAAAGTGACTAGCATGGAGAAAGAAAAAAGATCAAAGTGCTTCAAATACACAAAAAACAAGATGCAGGGTTGTCAGTACTGGAACAGCTTAAGTCAGTGAAAAATATGTCATATCCAGAACATCTTGCACATACTATACTGAAAGTCATCTCAAGACTGGATAAAGCAATGCAGAAAACATAAATCCACCTGCACAAATCATGTGTCCATTCCAAATTGCAGGCAAAATGCCTGAGGAGATGTGACCAGCACTGTACTGTGTTGCTACTAAGACTGGAAGCTATACTATCAGCAGAAAGAATCCAGGCCCCTACTTTAAACCAGCCTCTCACAGCTTGAAGCTGTGGATAAATGCAGACCCTTCTGGTGTCTGAGCTACTTACTAGACTACATAATGTTTAAAACCAGCGTACCGCAAAATCAAGCATCAGAAAGACCTGTATATGGACAAAGGCAACTTGAGAGTTGGAACTGCTCAGCCTGGAGAAGAGAAGGCTCTGGGGAGACCTTAGAGCACCTTCCAGCACTTAAGGGGAGCTACATAAACCTGAAGAGAGACTTCTTACAAACATAGCAATAGGACAAGGGGGAATGGCTTTAAACTGAAAAGGGGTAGGTTTAGATCAGATTGTAGGATGAAATTCTTCATTATGAGGGTGGTGAGGCATGTAAACAGGTTGCCTAGAGAATCTGTGGATGCCCCATCCCTGTAAATGTTCAAGGCCAAGTTGAATGGTCTAGTGAAAAGTGACCCTGCCCATGGCAGGAGGGCTGGAACTGGACGATCTTTAAGGTCCTTTCCAAGCCAAACCATTCTGTGATTCTATGATTCATTTTGAAGTCAGTTTTGTACACAGTCTCAAGCAGCACTTAACTGCTTTTTACCTTGGTGCAGTGCAAGTATTTTTCAGATTACATGCGCAGAAAGGGAGATACATACTTACTGTAGCCTTCCCCATTCCTGCATTTCTCATCTTGCGAACAAGAGTGAGATAAAAGCCAGAGCCAAAGCAGTTCTTCAGGAATACAGGAGAGCCTGAGCAGAAGAGTTTCCCTTGGGATATGATGGCTACTCTGTCTCCAAGGATGTCTGCCTCATCCATGTGATGGGTTGATAGGATGATGGTTCTGCCTAGAAGGAACAAGGAGGAATATTCAAGGCATAGACTCTCTGGAACTCAAAACTGTGCTTGGTTTTTTGCAATTAATGCAGGGTTTTCTTTGCACCAAAATCAGATCCCCCAGTTTGCCACAATCATAGGTATTTGTTCAAAGAATCTTGTTTGCTTGTATTCATACCCCACTACACATGACAGTTTACACAGCAGACATATGCTGCATCTGTGACAAGTTTTAAAAACCCACAACAAAATTGAACAATTTCTACTCTGAAATTTCTTACCTGAGCGATACTTCAGCAGAAGATCCCAAATAGATCGCCTAGAATATGGATCAACTCCAGAAGTGGGCTCATCCAAGACTACCACTTTTGCTTCACCCAGAAAAGCAATGGCAACAGACAGTTTCCTTTGCATTCCACCTGCCAGAGGACAGAGACATCCAGAAGTCTAAGATGAATTACGTTAGTGGCAGGAATGTAATTAACATTGCTTTTTGGTGGGGGGACAAACTGCTACAAATGAAACAAAATCCATCCTCAGACATATTTCTGCAAAGTTAAATCACTAATCATTTTTCTTCTTAAGTTCATAACAGCTTGTTCAATTTTTTTAATATATATATATGTTTTTCATCTTTACATTGCATTTTCTGCTTCTTGCCAGAAGCAAAAGCAGGAAGATATGAGGTTTTCATGTTCTTTTGTGAAACTAGCCACCTTTTATAGTTGCAATCAGGACAAAGCAGTGTAAGAACATCCAGCTATTTATTCAAATCAGCTTTTGAATCTGAAAGTGAGAGTTGTTCAAAAATGCTATGAGCATTTGTACTTTCAGAATGAAACAAATTACTCCTACCAAATGATACAGTACTACGGAGCACTGATCCAAACAGTGGGGCAGCATGACAGTATAATATTTAATTTGCCTTGAAATAATAGAACAATTTTAATATATATTTATTTAAAACTAATAGCTTTAAGTATATTTGAATTTATTGTATATTTGTAAGAAATGGAAGCTTTAGGGACAGTTTGTGCCAGCTTTACCACTTGTGCATTCTCATTATTCTTTGAGAATATCCAGAATCCCCAGTCCACATTGATGGGTCAGAATATAGCCTCAGACTTGTAACTCAAACAATAACTGCCCAAAGACCAGGCTGGATGGGGCTGTGAGCAACCTGGTCTAGTGGAAGGTATCCCTGGCCATGACAGGGGGTTGAAACCAGATGATCTTTAAGGTCTCTTCCAACTTAAACCATACTGTGATTCTATGAAAGATAAAGCAAAGGTAGCAGAAAAACCATCTTGGAATATTCCTTTGGGCACCTGACAAATTCTGAGCTTCTTCATTCCTTTTATTGGTGAGGCCCATGTCTTCTAGCATTGTTTCCAGCTCTTGCTCAGCTTCATCCCTGGATCTTCCTTTCAGTTGAGAATAAAACAAGATGTGCTCTGCTACAGTAAGGCTGTGAAATCAGACAGAAAGGCACCAAGACAATTTAAATGAATAAGCTTTTTTTTTTCCCCAAAGCAATAATAAATTCACTCTAGCTTTATCTTGCTAAAGGAAGAGAGGTTGCATTACCCTAGAAGATCTTCTTCAGGATCAACACACTTCACTTGGATGTCATAGGCTCTTTCTCTGCCTTTTCAAAGCAGAACCTGCTACTAAAGGAACAGGTATAGCAGGCATAAAACCATCCATTTATGGGAATAAAAGTGGGGCTAACATGAAGAGCTGCATTAAGGAAGAGAGTCTGTTGTTGAGGTGAACACAAACTAATGGCAGTGAAGCTGGAAGTCACCTGAGAAGGCAGTAAGTGGTTGTGCAGTAATGTGAAATGGGCGTAAAAATTTTTGTACTGTCAACTCAGATTTTTTTGCTTTGAGAGTCCTAAATTGTAGTGCAACCCCCAGGATGAACTCCTGCTACTGCACAGACTCCCACATTGCAACAGAAAACACCAAGACCACTCTCATTTTCCTAAGAAACTACTTTGTTTCCAGAAAAATGATGAAGTAGATTTCTACACCAGGATAACACCTGCTCCGTTTGAGCGTTAAAAGATGGGGAAGTGTCTCTGAAATACATCTACTAACAGCATAGTAAGAGAAATAACACAGGCTTTGGGGATTCTCACATATGCACATTGGGACACTTCTTAAAGCTAGTATGGAATGATACTTACTGATTGAATAAGATATTGTGCTGAGGGCACATGCCTAATCTGTGCCGAATGGAGTCCATGTGAGTCTGAATATCCAGGCCACCAATCAGCACAGTTCCAGATGTAGGTGGGAAGAGGCCCGTCAGTATCGACCTGGGAAAATAAAATGAGGAAACTCCTACTCTTCTATCTTTCTGTGTCAAATTAGGAAGCTATATTGAATGATTCCACTAGATGGAGCATGATGACCTCTTACTATAGGCCTTCATGAATCAACTCCAGTGAAAAGCATACATGTAAGTACTCTTGCCCTGCTACAGAGGGAATCTGCTCACATATTTTTTGATACACCTGTCTGTATGGTTCTGGCTTCCATTAAAAAACTGTTTTAGTCCGTTGTTCTGCAGCTTGTAGGGTAGCTTGTTCAGCACGTTACATCACTTCTACATATAAACGGATCTAAAATGAAGCTCATTAGACAGAGAATAGTAATTTGAGGTCTCCAGCCATACTGGATCATGCTTTACACCTTTATTTCTATAAAACAGAGGGGGATCCAACGTTATGTTCCTTATGGGTGGCATCTGTTACTTGATTTGTGTGAATATTTGGTTTCTCAGTTCTTAAAAGTTCAAAGCAACACAAATTTTTGGTTTTATCAGGAGAATAAAAGCCCGCAAATTTACAAAACATTTCAGCAGATTAGAATGCCTTTATTTTGGGGTGAACGCATTTCTTGTGGAACAATTAAGAAAATTAAAAGGCAATTTAAATTTCATTTGAAATAAAAGCATTTTTAAATAAAAAATGCTAAAGTATTCTTCTGGGAAAAGTAAAACTGAAACACATTCAGTTCTTTCAGCATTTGGTGAACTTTTCACAGACTCATGAAATGTTTTGTTCACCAGTTAATCTTATTTTGCCAAATAAAGTTCTGTATAGAATAAACTCTTCTGAATTCTGGCACACAGAACAAAAAATGTGACTGACTTAAAGGTAGTTAGAGAAATGAAGAACACATGGAATGTAGTGGCTTGCAAATCTTCAGCTCTTTCAGCCAGAAGATCCTTCTCCTTCTTCACCTATGAGTAGTTTGGCCATAGGAAATAAATTCTGGGGGAAAGAATTGCTTCTTTCTCTCTGAACTTGCGTTTGTTTGTGTCATGCAATGCCTCCCTCCCAGGGCTTTAGCTAATCCAAGACATCTTCTCTGTGCCTAGGGGCATCATTTCCCTGTCTGGAAAAAGACTGATGTGTGTCAAGCCAGCTGCAGGGGTGGTAGATAGACAAGGGAAGAGTGAAAAGAGAAGATTGCTCCTTGGGACACAGCAATAGAGTACTGCCCTCGATTTGTTTGTACTAAAATAGAGACTTACATTGTAGTTGTTTTTCCTGCTCCATTGTGACCAAGGAAGGCTGTGATCTGACCCTCATAAAAAGTAATATTCATTCTGTCTACTGCTGGCTTGGTCCTGTTTGAAAAAATCTTCACCAGGTTCTGAATGCACACTCCTGGAATCAATCCTGTTGGCTCAGGCTCAAAGAAGGTATTTACTTGAAAGGCAAGAAATAATGAAAAAGAATAAAAGCAAGTCTTTCAACTCTAGTTCGATGATGACACATCCATAAGTGCAGAAACAATACCACGTACTCAGTAAAATACACCATCATGTTCCAGGACAAGATTCTCCAAGTCACACCAGCACCAAACTGAAGCCAGATTTCTAATTGCAGTACAATTATTTAGGTTCACCCTCATATCAAAGACAGGAGAAGCGGAGCCCAGAATTGTGGTGGTCTGTGGAGAGTTAACTCATTGGATCAGGTGAAGCTGAACATGATTTCTGTTCTTGCCTTATAGCAGGAAGATTATTTGGGATTGTTTTTTGAAGATACTTATATAAACTGAGAGATTACTTTAAAAAAGCAGCAGGTTGCCTTTCTAGCCAGGCTGAAATCTGCCATTCAAATAATCGGCCCAGCTGTGCATTCTTTGACCATGATGCTTAAAAAACTCCCCAAAACACAAACAAAACACAACAGAAAAAAATTTGCCTTTGATTCTTGGTAGATGAAATTTACCCCATTGCTGAGGCAAGCTCAAGATTTAGACAGTACCTAACATGAGCACTACATGAGATGGCTTTCTCTCAGGATTAAAAATGCATTATTGTAAATAGCACCATCAGGATGTTTTATTGCATCAGCTTCTAGACAAAACAAACTTCCTTTGAAGTAAATTAAGCCCTTGGGCAATGTGAATTATGAGAGTTGAGAAATTGAAACTAAAGACCCTGTCCACTTTTGTTTACGCAGAATGCTTTAGGCTTTGTAGGGAGGCTTGTTTTGCAATTGCAGCTTACTTAAATTGTTCAGTACCCAGCAGGCCTGTGTGGAGAGCAGCCAATGCCATCTGGATGAAACCAGCCCCACCTCCTTCAGTAGCCTGTGTGACTGTCACTACAGACAATACTCAGGAAAAAGTCCCAAATATGCTGGATGTGAGAGAGCTGCAAGGCAGCTTTACTACAAGGCAGCTGAAATACTCAGTCTAGAATGGACAGCTTCATTTTATATAAAACTATGCTTAAAAGTAACTTTTGCTTTGTGAATCTGGATGTCCATTTACTTTACTGGGATAAATACAAACATCTCTGTATTCACAGAAGTTCACATGGAGTCTGGCTAGGTTGTTATGCATATGTTAGCATTTGAGGTGCAATTGAGGCACCTTCCTTGTTTTTATATGTATCATGAGCTCATTTCATAGTTGCCTGCAAGACTCACTGACAAGTTCTGAGGCAATTCTCTGATGATCTGCTTTGCATCACCTGAAGGACATTGGGGGAGGGTTGAGCTCTCTTTTTCTTGTGATTCATTCTGATCCTATATCCTCACTGCAATTTTGGGCCATTCAAGTCTTCTTTCAGCATCTGGGCTGGATGTGGATAGGGAGGTGGTGAAAACTTTGTTTAAAATGTATCAAGGAATTAGGACAGATGTATAGCATCTGCACTGCTCTGCTAACCTGTGCTAGGATTGGACTGCACAGGAGTTAAGCCATTAGAACTACTTTCCATTTCCAATCCCATTACTTTTACATGAAGCAGTAGCTCTTACATGAAACCATTTCGGAAACTCTGTCATTGATCCATACTAGGTCTGGTTTTGGCTTCTCTGCATTCCTGCCAATTCGTATGTGGGTGGTTGAAAGGGAAGACAGGCTCTCTTTTTTGTGCAGTGACAGGCAAAAAGCCCTTCCTCTGTGGCCATAGAGCAGCTGGAACCTGGGAACTCATGAGTATGGCACCACAAAGATAAGGCAGTACTAGGAGAAGACTGGCTGAAATAACCTTTGACCTCTGCCTGTCTTTTTTCTTTTGAAGTCTTGTCCTGTTTTCATTCACCCTGAATGCATGTTTTCAGTGCCTACGTGAGATGCTCTGATGACCCCACTTTTATCTCTAGCTTTTCAAGAGAGTCAGAATGGGCTCAGAGCTGACTGTAGAAGTTACTTATGCTATAGAATCCACATGCATTCCTCTGAGCATCACATACAGAAAACTCCTCTTGCTTCTCACAAAAGAAGACATTGGGACTTGGAAACAAGGCAGGTCATTCAGGAATTCTTAGGTGGTGGCTAATGTCAGCATCAGAAAAGGCTGCAGACAGACACAGAGCACTTCAGATAAATCACTTTGAAACCAGCCTTTCCCTAGAGATGCAAGACGTGCTAAAGATACGCACAAAAAAAAAAAGGAGGAGGGGTGAGGTTAGGAGGGAAGAACATTCCCCTCAGCATAAGTATTTTTATTGAAGTCATGGCTCTGATTAATCCTAAGAAGTCAGTGTGTCTGTGTCTCTGAGGCTTCCTTCATCATGAACACTAACTTGCCAAAGAAACTGCATGCATTTGCACAATAAAAAACAACTTATGGAGCTCTTCAGGAAGGCAGCTGTCTTATGTGTTGTGGCTAAAGTATTTTAAGGGATTATGAATGCAGAGGCATCAGTAAGAGTCACTGTCTCCCTTGTGCTTAGCTCTGGAAGTTGTGTACTGTCATTTGTAGCCTACTGGGCTCTTGTAGCTCGGCTCTAATCATTCCTATGTCTAGTTTGTTATGAAGTACAATGAGTATAGTATCTCAAAAGTACTCAGGTTGCTCTCTCTCCTTACTATTAATTTCATCTTTGTCCTGGACATCTGTCTTAGGCTTCCCCTGCTCGTCGGGTTCTTTTTCACGTTTGTGTTTACATTGTTTGTTTTTACCATCCTTCTTCCCCTTGTCATTCTTTTCTTCTGGCTTTTCAGGTTCTTCAGATTTATTTGTTCTGCTTTCATTTTTTCCCCCTTCCACGGTCTTCTGATCCACACAGCCTTCTGACTCTGGACTTTTTTCTATATAAATCAAAAGCAATGAAGATTTAATTAACCAAAATTTAATATCCTCTTATCTCCAGAAGTGTAAAGCTAACTGCTACTTAGATTAAGAGCAGCAGGCCAGAATGAATGATTTGGTGTTAATTTCTATGCAAGAATTTCTGGCTTTTCAGTTTGGTCTCAGCCCTTGCTCTCTCAGCATCTTGCATGTTACATGCTCCATTTCCTAATCAACTTGGTAGCGTCTTTACTGAGCTTGGCATAAATTATGATCTCGCTTAGAAACAAAGTAAACAGACTTAAATTACTGTCAAGCTAGATAGAAAAGGATCAAGTTTAGTAAGATGGAGAACCTCAGTGTAAAAAAGATCAATGCTTCACAAATGTTGTGCTGAGTGATGCCTTGAATGTCTCAAAAGCTGTGGGTTAGAGAGTGGGGATCTGGTGCTGCTTGTTAACCCATAACTTTAAAGGCTCTCAGAACAGCAAATCACCTCTAATAACAGGCCACTCCAAGTTCAAAGGCTCCTGCTGAGTGGTGTATGGCTTGCCATCTCTCACCTTTGCGGCAGCTCAGGTAATAGAAATGTTACATAGTCCCCTTTAAGCAGATTAATGAAGTTTTAAAAGAACTCACCATCACCAGTTGTTTTCTCATCTTTCGGGTTTCTAGAGCCAAACCAGTAAGATTCCTGCACAGGGAAATACCAAGGCTGTGGTAGCCCATAGTCTCCTAAACCAAAAATAAGCAAGTATACTTCATAACCCCATTCCTCAATAGACTCAAATACATCTAAACAAAGTCTAATCCTAGCACTTGCAGTCCTAGTGTTGCATATCAGAAGGTCAATCCATCAGTACCAGACAGAACGGATTTTGTTTGCAGATATTTTTCTTCTTAAGCAAAAAGAGGCTTTTTTGGTCACAGGTTAATTCAGTTTGGCTAAGAGAAAGTACAGTAACATTACCAGTTCTTGTCAGGCAGACAAGGGTTCTAGCAAGTCAATAGTACTTTACTGATTTATAGAATGCAAGAATTTGAGCTGCTGTGTTTAAAACTGGCATCCCTGTGAACCCAGATATTGGCCTTTTGCTACTTATTCAAAATAAGTAAAAGGTATTTGTGATACTGAAAGATGGTCAGTATTCCTTAATTGAAAACCACTGTTGATGAAAGTGTCTGCTTATTTCTGAAGTAACAAAAATTACCTGTATTTTAGGCAACCACTTATACTTCTTTTAATGCAAACACAAATGCCTTGCTCTTGCTATGGTCTGGATTATACTCCACTGGAGCTAGTGGCTAAAATGATAGCTTCTTATTCAGGATGAATGCAAAATCCAAGTGAAATTTGTTATGTAGCAGCCAAATAGCCAAAGGACCATTGTGCCAATGAGTGGTTAGCTGCAGAACAAACTTAAGCAGGAGCAGAACCATATGATTCAAAGGATTAACCAAGGAACTCGAACAATAACATTGATTTGGTAAATCTGCATGTGTGTAGAAATGCTATAAGAAATTCCACGGAAACAGAAGAGCAGAAAGCCAATAGACACAGCAAATATTGGGAGGATGTGAGGCTACTAACTGGAAGCCCTGAAAGGTGTTACTTTGGTGTAAAGTGCTGACCGAAAAAGAACAATTTGTATCTATGAGCGAAGAAACATGAATTGCTAAATTCCTGATGTGTTCATGGAAATTGTATGTTGTCCCCTATTCTTTAAATAAACAGAGTTGCAGAAAAGAAAAAAATAGCCATCTGCCAGGAACACATTCTGGAACTGCAGTTCACATGCAGGAGTAATAAATTAACGAAGAGAAAGCTCACTTGCTTGAATAGCATAAGAGTGTATTTATTGTAACAATATTCAATATGAAGCAAGATAAACATTTAAGCTAGAAGGACAAACCACTTTCTCACAAAGAGAAAGTTCCAGATTTTGTAATTGATAACAAAGAAAATCCTTTTGTGAACTTGCACTAGAACTATGGCTCTCACTTAGAAATAAAATAAATCCAGACATGAACTTTCACAATTGCTTAGGACAAAGTATGTGTCTTAGGAAATAGTATCACCCTTTAAGAAACAGATTGCCTTAAGTAGCCATAATATGTACAAGAAGTAGAACTGTTCCTTCTCTGTTTTTAAAAATTTAGAGAAGTCTCATTAGAAATGGTTGGAACTTCTCAAAAGAAAATATGTATGCAATGTGGATTTTAACAGATGATATTTTTGTAATTTGTTTTCTATTTAAATTATAAAATGGAACCAGAAATTGCATCCTCCTTTTTACTCTTTTCTCCTTTTTCATTCTGTTCAGGAATAAAACATGAGAAAGAAAAAGAGAGAAAAGTAGAAGTCCTTAATAAATCAGTGGTACTAAAGTGGATAAAATTCACGATCTACAATGCCAAACACCCTGTTTTTACAATGAAATAGACCAGATTAACACAGTTTACAACAATTGCCAAGAAATTGACATACCTGGAAAAACGTTATCGAGATACCAAGAAAGTATTCCATAGAGAAAAGCATCAAAAAGCATCATGTTAATGGAAAACAGAAAACTATATTCATCTCCTTCCAAGGGACTGGTTCGGATGTTACCCCATTGTAGGCCAAGACCTTGTTCTTCATAGCGTGACAAGTATTCTGTACCGAATCCAAAGGCTACTTGAGAAAGCAAACTCTGGAATAAAGGAAAAATGACAATTCAGACAAGTCAGTGGGACATTGTGTAAAAAAAAAGATAACCTTAAGGGACTGGACTTCAAAACTTATTAATGCCTAAGAAATGACATGGGAAAAGCTGTTTCACTTTTATATTGGCCTGTAATGTTTAATTCTCTGAATTGCAGTAATTCTAAGCAGTTTTAGCCATAATAGACTGAATTCGACCTTGGCTGTACGTTCTTTAACTACTAGGTAACCTTCACAGGTTGGTTTCGGCTTTTTTCATGAATGTCTCTATTCAGAAAATATGATAGATGCATCTAGAAGTTTACAGTGTACACCTTTGTCTATTTTGGAGACACGAAATATTTCCTATGGAAAATATGGAGCAGGGCCACTGAGTAACAAGACAAAGTATATCAGATGCTCAGGATAAGAAAAACCACAACCATCTCTTCATGTCTGTCATGTCTGCCAACTGGTTCTCATGCAACAAACTAATAAACTAGTAAAGTATCTAAACATCTTCATCAATGCTGCATTGCAAAAACAGAGGAAGAAATAATACAGTGTTATTTCACAGGACATGTAGTTCAGCCAGGAATGCCAGACCTTAGGAAAATGAGGGACCCCAACAGCACATCTCAGTGAGGCATAATCATAGTATGCTAAATCAAAAATCTAAATCAATACATTAGTTGTTCTTAAAAATTTAAATTTTTTCTTCAGGCCCCCTACACGTGCACACTCTGCTCTTATCAACCCTTGTAATCAGCTTTTCTTCAGAAACTAACCTCTGAACAACAAAGGTGAGATGAAAGTATAGGAACATATAGAAACATTCATGACTTCTGGCCAGCAAATATCCTTTCTTACATGGATGACTCCTCCTTCACTTACAGGTGAAGAGAGAGTTGCTTTTATGCTTAGGCTGTGTGCTAGTCCCACCATTTCTTACTAAATCAGAGCCTCTCAGAGACCAACCTTACTCATTTCCAGACAATGACAGGATCAAGTTTTGCAATTTGCTGCCATAATTGATCGAACTAAAAAAGGTATATAGTACATCTGTTAAGAAAGCTGACTCATAGCCATATTTACACTTTGTTATAGTTTTTAAATTGGGGTTTTTTTTCCTTTTTCTTTTTTTACAGATTTCCTAGTGCAAGAAGAAGAGACAGTTCTTTTTCTTATGTTGTTAAAATCCTCAGTAAAGACAGGGAGACTGAACTCAAACTTTGGGCAACACAAAATCAGTCTGAATAATTTTGTAAGTTCACAGCTTCATTTCTAAACACAGCAAGAAGTTTCCAGCTCCCCTAACTTGTTAAGTATCTTACTTAAAATTCAAGAGAACCAACAAGGAAACTCTGCATGAAGAATGTCTACATCTTCTTATATTGAAGGTATTTCTCAAAGCTTTGGCACTTGGGTTCAAATCCTAACTCTATGGTCAGGTAAGGAATATGAACTTGAGGTCTTCTCATCCTTAGATGCTATGGTGTTAACTATAACACATGATAAAGACAACTGTCCCCATTTTGTGAATTCCCTTCATACTTATTAAACATATCAGAAGTTACATTTTCTTTGACTTCTAAGGAAGTGTTCAAAACAATTTGAACAGTTTATTACTTTGCTAGCATTCAAAAAGTAAATTAAATTTTATTGGATTTTCGAAAAGCCATGAAGACATTTCTTGCACTAGGTCTTCTAAAGGCTTATGTACTTGCAATCCTTAATTATTTTTGAGAGATTTAGAGGTCTCCCACTCTGAGTCAAAAAAGCAGAGAGGAAGAGGTTTGCAATACTTTGTAATTCACATATGCACCATGAGAAAGGGACCAAAGACACCACAGAACCAGTGAAAGGCTTACTGCAAGGATCTTCACATTAACAGTCACGCGATCTTGCCACACAAAGCAGATGATGTGGGGCAGGTACAAGGTGAAGTAGATGACTCCACTGCAGGCAGCTGCCAGATTTGCTTTGGAGAAGAAGGTGCTGAACAAGAAACATTGCATTATGGTGGCCGTGATGAACGTCAGCAGGAACAGAAAGAAGAGAACAGGATTGCTATAATGTAGTACTTGTCCACGCTGTAAGCAAAAGGAAAACAGAAAAATTTACAAGTATTGCTGCATTCTGAACTAGCAGAAAAGGTCAGAATTGCCATCAACATGTAATGAGTAATAAGCCAATCTTTCTTACCTAATATGACTTCTAACTCCCACAGGTAGTAGTTTCAACACCCGAGGTCATTAAAATCAAAAAATCCTTCATCTAACTTTATCCCTGCTCCTAAGTTGTGTCTTCAGATTAGTACAATAGGCTGTGGAGTTTATATTCCTATTTGATGATTGAATTAAGGTCATAACTAATTGAAAACAGATATTCTGTACCTGTCTAAATAAGTAAATGATTCCAAGCAAGATGCGCTTGCTTGTAAACTCATATATTTTGAATAAAACTATTTGAACTATTATAATAAGCTTTCATTGATCTCTTCTCACCCTCTCTTCAATTCTCTTGCTTGATGTGCAAAAAAGACAATGCAAGGAAGTGTGACAAAACTTCTTTAAAAAAACCAACCACAAAACCACAGGAAAATCATAAAGTTTCTGCACCTAAATAATATTAAAACTCCAGAAGGGTATCTGAGGGTAGCTGAGGAATTCAAGTGCAGTTTCTCAGAGATGCTTGGGTACTAACTGATCCACTGGGTAAATTTTTATCGACCTTTCTGCATTAGAGTTTTTGTAGATTAAATGTTCCTTCTCAAGAAAAGCAAAGACTGCTGCCAATTATCCTAAACCAACGTTGAGATTATTTACTAGGTCAACATGTATAAGACTCAAATAGGTCTTTGAAGCTATAAATATCTCTCAGCCTTGTTGCAACATCCCACTGGGCATCACAGACTGATTTCTTTACCAATAGAGATGCAATGTCTCATAAGAACATATTTACAAAGGTGTCTCACACTGGCATAGTGAAATCTGGGAAAGCAAGTGAATTACAGGTACAAGCACATTCCTCTCTGGTATTAATTCCCTTCTGATTTTTAATTAAAGCAGTGTAGCAAATAAAGTAATATTTCTCTATCCATCCAAGCTGTAATGAAACTACCAAGAAGTAGAGCAACTCGTCAGGGCATGCTGATAAGACAGAGCAGATTGAACCCTAACTGGGCATTTGTACAAATATGAGTTCCTCACATCAGAAATGCATTCTTCCTTGTCAAAATGCTACAGCTTTATATAATCAAATATAGCAGAAAGCTATAAATATAGAGCTCAGTTCTCAGTTAACTGAGATATGAGATAGTCCTCAGAGAACACTCAAACTGTCCTGAAAAGTTAAAAAAATTAAAATAATTCTGAGATATCAAAGCAAAAAGTAGGTTGGTTTTTAAGATTTTTCTGAAAGTTCTGTTCTTACAGTCCTTTTTTCCATTGAAATGGTGGGACAATTTCTAATCAGGTGAGTGTTGGATATTATACATGAATCACATTTAGTGAACTATAAGGTTAAATTCTTCTAATTATTATCTCTTTGATTTAAAGCAACAACTATTATTTATTAGGAGATGCGCATCTGCCCACAGAAAATACAATATACAGAGTAATCAGCCTGATGTATTGTCCTATGAGGGATCTCACAATAAATCTTTACTAATGAATTTATCATTCTGTCTCTGCCAAGTGCTGATGCACTGTGTTATGAGGTCTGCTTAGAAGAATGTGCTAGCTGTGTGCTGTGATCAGAACAGGCCACCACCATTCACATCTCCCTATCAACGGCCACTGTTCTTTCTTAACAGCAAATTGGTATCAGAGAGTAGCAATCCTTACCATAATCAATGCTGTGAGGAGGAATGTGCTCACAGCCATCATGAGAAAGCTGTCTAGGAACCAAGTGCACCAAATCACCCCGTTAGTTATACCCCTGTTCTTCATCGCTTCTTTCAGACGCATTTCCTTCTCCAGCACTATATTCTTCACAGTCATGGAGACTGAATATATCCAAGCTAGCACCATGAAGATGGGAAAGGCGCGGTTTAAGGTGATCATGAAACTACCAAAGAAGGAAGGAAGGAATAAATTAAATTTAGGTCAAACAGAAAAAAATTGAGATGAAGAGCAAAAGGAGAAAGAATGCAATCATTAAATATGGAACTGGAAATTCTCAGTCTAAATATCAAAAACATGTCACTTGCGAGCTTCTCAAGCATCCTAACTATTAACGAACTAATGGTTGCTGCATTCTCATGAGATATATAAATGCTATTTCTATTTTACAAAGAGGATTATTGAAGACAATA
This sequence comes from Serilophus lunatus, assembly GCA_013399895.1. NCBI lineage: Eukaryota > Metazoa > Chordata > Aves > Passeriformes > Eurylaimidae > Serilophus > Serilophus lunatus. The sequence continues at coordinate 507,263 of VXBA01005644.1, forward strand.
AAACGTGATGGCTCATGAAAATACACCTCTTCACAGTGATTTGCCATAATTCTACAATACTATCTACAAAGGATATTTTAAGGCATATCCTAATGTTAACAATTTAAGAGTGTCACTGTCTTTTTATGCTCCTAAGATTTACTGGGAAAAGAATTAAACAAATTAACCATTAAAAGCATCAGATGTTGCCAGCAAGGCTGCTGAAATTTGTACAAACCCTGACTCAAGGTATTGAATCTAGATGAGATGGAGTTAATTTTCCCTATAGTAGCCCTCACAGTGATGGGCTTTGCCTTGGTATCTACAAAGGTGTTGATAACATACCAGTGTTTTGGCTACTCCTGAGCAGTGCTGGTACAGCATCAGCACTGTCTCTCCAACACTCCCACCTCACCAGTAGGCTTGGGGCGGGCAAAATTTTGGGAGGGGACACAACCAGTAAAGCTGACCCAAAGTGATCAAAGGGATATTCTGTATGATATCTGCTTAGATATAAAAGCTAAGAAAAAGGAGAAAGTGAGGGCATTTGATATTTATAATGTTTTTCCTCCAAAGCCACCTTTCCCAGAAGCAGCTGAACATTGACTGCAGATAGGATGTAAAGAATACATCTTGGGGTTGTTTTCATTTTTGCTTTTGACCTACAAGTTTTTTTCCATCTTTATTTCTTCCCTCGTCTTGTTGAGGAAGGGAGTGATAAAGCAGTTTGGTGGGCACCTGGTGTCCAGTCAAGGCCAACTCACCACAGTCCTCGGCACTCACCGTCAGGTGAGACAGTGGCAGTTTTATATTAAGCATGCTATAGTTATAGTAGTTATTAAGCAGCAAGGTCCTGTGCAGGACACAGAATTTCTCAGCTGCACTGCTTATCTCTTTATATTGGGAACATGTTAACAAAAAATATGTCTGTGATTCACCCTGGCATTGATGGCCTTGATGTGCCAGGGGAGTTATCTTGCGAAGATGATACATCTGCCTCTCCCCAGCCAGGATTGATGTGGATGGTTTTATTTTTCAGGCTCCTAGAGTCCTTTTTCATTCTTATATGAGCTGTTTAATACTACTTATTAACACTCCTCGCATATTATGGGGTTTGAGGAATCCAGTGTTGTCCTGGTGTACAAGAAAGGAAATTTTGGGTGAGGCAATACTGAAATGTGCCCTGAAGCAGCTGGTCCCAGGGTGGCAGGGCATTGACCCATCACCTGATGGAAGGGTGCCTTGCCCAACCCGATCAAAACCAGCAACTTCTTGCCCTGTACTGGAGCCTGGCCTGTGCCTATTGAGCCACAGTTCAGTACTCTCCATGTTGAGACAGGGACCCAAACTGCAGCTGAGAACACCATGGCTGAGACAGGGACCCAAAGAGCAACTATAGTAATTGCTCCAGAAAAAACAGTAGGGAAGGAGAACAGGTCCATATCATTTCCTGGAAAGGGAGGAAGAAGAAGAGGGAGAAGAGGAAAGGGAGAAGAGGAAAGGGAGAAGAGGAAAGGGAGAAGAGGAAAGGGAGAAGAGGAAAGGGAGAAGAGGAAAGGGAAATGGAGGGTTTCATCAAAAAGAGAGTACTTAACAAGGTTAAAGAACATTAGGTTATTGTTGAAAACTTGAGCATCCACAAGGGAAGGAAAAGGGCTGATGGTAACAGAAATCAATGCCACAGATCCAGTTTGATTGCAGATACTAGTCATGTAGTTATAAATGGAATCCTTTTTAGGAGTGAGTTTTAAGAGCCTAAATTATCTTGGGGTTCTGCAAAGCCTTTAGGTGTCTTCAAGGACCAAAAGCTACAGCTGGTGGTATTAGTATATCTAGATATGACTAAATCTAGAGCTAGGGCTTGGTAGTACACTTCTTGACACAGGCTTTATTGGTTCTTCAAGACTTACAGAGATATCAAGAGAGTTCCATCAGGTCAAGCATTTTTTGTTCAATTTTTCTTTAAGAAATGTTTCTTTGCATATAAATAAAGCTGGGCTTTAGAGATGTAATTAGGGAAAAGAAGCTTACAGCACTTACATGAATTCTGCACAGTTAACCAAAGGATGCAGTGTTTGTTATAACACAGGGCAGTGCTTTTGTTCAGTTTTGCTACAGACACTGATCACATGCTACAGTATGAGGCTTAGTTCTAGTTACATAAAAAAATTTTCAGAGGTCATATTTTTGCTGTGTCCTGTCTAAGCGCAGGGTTAGTTCACTGTTAAGGATCAAAACATTATAGTTGGGATACCCTGTTGGCAGATTTTTGGCTGCCATCAATGTGCAGATTTAGGTTAGGTTATTATTATTTCCTGGAAAACTAAGTCCCAGATTGTTTTTTGGATTTCGTATGATATGCAAAACGGGAAGAGAACTGCTGCTTTTAAGAGGTTAGCGTTGCATGGTTTTTAGGTCTGGATACTGGTTGCTCAGATGCCACAAAGGCCAGAATTGGGATTAGGGTTAGAATTTTGGCAAAGGTGACATCTGGAGTCTGGGTATGACAAGATAAGGAAAAAAACAGATTTATTAAATTATGTCTCAGTTATTGTTCTAGCATATACATCCTAGGACTAAGATTAATTCTGGTGCTTGAGAGTCTTCAAGCATCTAGCAATCCAAGTATTCAACAGAATTAAGACAAACTGCTTTTACTCACACATCATCCACAAAGCATGGATATGGCATTTGCTGCAGATAAATTCCAAATGGCACCTCAGTGCTGGTCTGGGTCTTTATAATCCCATGCTCAATCATATCTTGAAGATATGCAAAGCCTCCCCAGACATATCGTAAGTCGTCCACAGGATCAGCTCTTGGACCAGGATCCCAGTACCTCAAAAGAAAATTCACAGGGAAATCATTTGGATAAACAGTGACTTTAGGGGATGGTCATGGGGGAAATAAATGAATTAATGAATAAAATAATTAATCTTAGGTATTGAAATTGCAAGGGCACTGCCTGGACTTGTCTCTTCTAGACTTTGATCTGTCAGACCACATTGCTTGAGAAAGTATATGATCTGGAAAACTCTTTTTTTTCCTTTCATTTTCTCCGCACTGACTCAGAATAGCAATTTTGGCCAGATATGCATATTAAACATGTAGTAGAGTAACTGTTCTAGAATAGAAATAACTGTATTTGAAGTACAGTATCCTTGGAGATTAAGCTGGAACAGCTGGATTGCAACTGCCAGACAACATTACATCCCTCTGTAGACAACCCTGAGAAATTATTTCTGCTATCTTTTTAAGTGAGTTGATTTTGGGGGGAACTTGAGGAGGAACCGCAGAGAAGATCTGCTGTCAAGGTGAAGGACAGTTGGGTCACAATCCATGTAGGACTTCTCTCTGCCTTTCCCAGTGATGGAGCCAACCAAATTAAGCAGATTACTAAACAGATTCTGAGCACAGTAATTGCCTTTGCCATGTATTTCTGCACTTATCCACTGCTTTACTTGTCACAAAAGTGATACCACTTATGTTTGTACCTGGTAACTGGAGATGGATTCTGCACTGCATTACATAGTAACTGTTAATGAATACAGTTGTATTTCACTTATATATCCAATGCAGGTTCTAATATCCTTATGTCTCATATTCATGTTATGGCAGGCAAGAACTGAGGAGTATCCATCACTCACCTGTCTTTGATTTTGTTTGTTTTCTCCACTGCATCTATGTCCATCCGAATCTTGTATGTCACATGTGGTGGGAGATTGCTGGTTGTAGGTTCTAGGTCTGGAAAAACCACACCAGCCCAGAATTTGTTTTCCTCCAGCAGATAAAGGGCTTGACGAGTCAGTTGAGTTTCATCAAGATAACCTTCAAATTTATCCAACGTCAAACACTACAAATAATTTTAGAAAGAAAAATTGCACAGGAGTAAATGAGTAAGAGGCAGACATTAAAGCAAACATCAGTGGTTGAAAATAGTAAAGAAAGGTAGATTCATCTGAAGAAGTTATTTTCAGTTTTAAAAGCTTATGCTGAAACTATTAAAGGTTGACTCTCTCCTCTCTTCTCCCTCCTGAAAGTCGCTCCATTCTTAGTGTTTCCAAGTGCTCATTTTCCCAGTTTGCTTCAGAAAATTAAAATACATAGAATTTTATATCAGAAATACAAGGCCTAGTAAGGCAAAAAACCTCTCTGATTCGCATGTCAGAAGAAACATTAAATTAGACTGATAGTTTATGTTGTTTTACTTTTTTAGGGATACATTTTTCCCACATGGTTTCTTCAATTAACTACATTCAGTCTGGTTCTCGCCAAAGTGGCAATCTTTCCACAGCAAAGCCCTGCTGTGGAGCTGTGACTTTGTAGCATCTGGAGGATCATTGCTGTTTCTTTTTTAGGAGCAATTATTTTCCAGGTACTTGTTGTAGCTGCAGAACGCATGTAGTTCTCCAGGGGAATCTGTAGGAATGGCACTGACAAAGTACTGACAGACAACAGATCTTATCTAGATTTTCACTGCAAAATAGACAGTGCCTTGAGTGGGCTGAGGAGCAGCATAGGCTATTATCCAGGGATCCAGTCAAGGAATCTACAAGTGTTTGAAATGGGAAACACAAATACTTATAGATGTTCTGCATGAGTAAAGTGAAATCAAAGTTTGTAAAAGAACATCAGCTAAGACACCAGTGTTGCAATAATTCACATAATTTGAAAGTGAAAAGAGATTTTATATGGTAATCTATGAGCCAAAAACTCATATAAGCCAAAGCTCTCTTAACGTGAATTACATTCATAGCAAAGGCTTCATGGTCTACATAGGCTTTTTTTTTTTTTTTCCCCCAGTGAATTTCAACTCCATTTGTTCCATCATAAACCTCACTATATCAAAAGCCGTTCATTAACCACTTGGGGAAATTTATTTCAAATCTTCTCCCAGTAATTATTTAACAATTTAAAATGGTCCAATGAAGACTAGAAACCCAACACCAAAATTTTAAGGACAGGTTTGGAAGATCAAATCAGAAAATAATAAAGAGGTGACTAGGTAGCTCTCACAAACAGTTTCGTTGTTGCCTAAAGTAATCAAAGGGAAAAACAGGAAATTCTTAGGGTGGTGAGAGTGAGCAGCCACTGCATAATTTGTGGGATTCTCAGCTGCACCGCAGCTTACAGCACATATTTGGAGTCTCCAACGATAGTTGCTGGAAGCACACCTTTCCTCATTGCATACCATGGTAAGAAGTAGGCTGTCCCTGAAAGTGAGTTATTTATTCCCATTGTATTTGGCACAGTGGGAAAACATTCTCAAATGCAAACAACTCAGTGTAAACAGCAGACTTTAAAGAATAAGCTCATTACAAAGAATGTTAGGACACAAAGATCTATTGCCAGGTACAGGAACTGCCACAGTATTGTGGATGTTCCAGCAATGACCGGCTGCAAGCAATATATTTTGCTCATTTTAAGTAAGAAATAATTCTGTTAACAAGATGCAAAAAAAATCACCAAAATAATCAGCAGAGCTTTTTGCAAAACCTTCATTGTTCCCTCTTGTAATAGCTGTAGGAAGGCAGATAAACTCTTAGTTCCTGCCTCCTTGCAAGGGATGAATGGTCTTTTAGTCTGAACCAGAATGAAATTACGACAGTTAGGCCTAGTCCTGTTGTCTATAACTAGTACTAATTTTTGCTGTGAGCTTGAGGCTCACCTTGTTTAATCATTAAATAATAACTAAATATTTACTTTTCTTCCAAAGATGATTGTAAGATGTAATTCACCTCTACAAAGACCTTGGCTCTCATCTGGTAAGTGCTGAGTTCCAAAGCATCAAGCTCTCTAAAAAAAAATACAACCTTTTTCACATTGGACATAGTTTGATGAACTTATCAGTAAACTGGATTGCCTATACCAGAATAATCTCTCAAAGTATTTTCGCAATGCTCTGATATTTTAATCTAGATCTTTAGCATTTTTTATTTCTGTAATTAAACTTCACCTCACTTTCTGCACCACAGCACTCAAAAATCCTGAGGGCACCACTGAAAACAGCATGTTAGAGAAGAGGCATGTGGATTCCAGGAAGGAGAGACAGATATCTTGTCAGAAGTAGCTACAGAACAAACAGAAACTCCTCCATTGGTTTCAATGGAATTTTGATCAGGTGCTTAAAAACCTGAAGGGCGAATTACCAAACAACTATTAGTTTCTCTGATCTTGCAGAAATTAGTGGCTTAATGGTTATTAGCACTTATACAAAAATGTTTCCTTGAGGTTTTGCACTCACTTTCTGCCTCCCAGCACTGACGTGTATTCAGACTTAAACCAACATTTTCTATATAGCAATTAATGATCATTAAATTGAACTTTTTTATATTAAGTGTTCTTCTACCACTGTATTAAACACATACTTTTAATAATGAGATTAAATTTGAAACAAATGAAGAATGTCTTCTGATTTTAACATACTTGTTTGTCACCACAGACCCCAGTACTGCCTAATCGATGTTAAGATATCCTCTACAAGTACTCTCAGCAGGAGTGAGAGTGACCTTACCTCCAAATACTGACTGAGCAAATGCAGAACTTGGTCTACAGCACTGAAGATGTTGCGCCAATCAAAGTCTGCCATTCCCTTCTCCCGGCTCCTTGGAGATCCATTGTGGAGAAAGTTGATTATGTGTTCAGCAGTTAAGCCCTCAGCACCCAGTTGACTGTTCAAGAAGTCCCTTACTGTAGGGTGCTTTAGAGAGTCCTGAAGAAACACATCAGGACAGCTTCACTACAAGGATTGTCTTTAGCTAGAAAGGTTTCCATTTTCATTGCTCTTTCAAGTCAGGAAAAGTACAAAAAGGTATGCTAAGGAATTCATTTTACAAATGGCATAACTGGATGTGAGATTTGAAGGATCAATGACTATTTATTTTGTTGCTTCCTTATAAATAAGAAAATAAATGTTGTAAATGTATAAATCAGTATAGGAAAATCAAATGGTTCTTCTAGTATGAACTCCTTTATAGATAGTAATTATATTACAAATATACAATATATATAGATATACTATATTATAGATAGTAATTGCAGCTGATCAAAGTCAAAACAAGAGAAGTGGAAATAAGCAACTTCCCAAAGTAGTAAAATCCTAGCCCAGCAAAAGCATGGACCTACTGCCTTCTTTGCCTTTACAGAATCCAAAAAAATCAAGTTGTCTGCTCTTGAAGGATATTTTGAAGAGGCAGGGAAACAGCAGTTGCTGCCTTTATTAAGGAGTCATTAACCAGATTCTTGACTGCCCAGATCTGAGGTTTTGTCACAGAGATGCTGTAATGCATCTCTGACTTCCTTCAAACCAAGCCCAGTAACCAATTCAACAGCCTTAAAGGCCACAGATACCCTGCTGCAAAGGTGGTGCTTCCCGCCAAACCTTTCTAATAAAGCATCTTCTCTGTTAGTAAAAAACAAAGGATGGTGAAAGTCTGCTCTTACTGGGAATCCTTGCTAAGTTATAACATACACGGATCATATTCATTTGTAGGCTGTTTTGAAAGAAGTACCACAGCTGAGGTCCTACTTCTTCCCAAGATTTGGTCAACAGTCTGAGACGTTCAAGTTCCTCAAAAGTGGAGTTTGCCTGATGAAAAAACAGCAACAGAATGTTAGAAGTCTAAAGAGATAAATAAACAGAATTTATGACCCATCCAGGATTCAGTGACAGGGAAACTTATAACTTACAAGTGCTGTAGTTTTTACCTTCAAAACTTAATAAATGTGTTAAAACAGCAGAAATGTTAATAACCTTCAGAAAAAGAATCTGTAAAATCCAACCAGAATCAAAATCACTTAGGATGAAATTCTGTTGTATACGTAATGGAGAAAAAAGTGCACATTACCCCTAGTTAACCTCAATTCCTTTAAATACTCAGATTTTAGGCAGAATTGTTATTGCTCTCTTTTTCTCTTGGACTATTTATCTCCATTAAGAACTAAAAATAAAGATGATGTAGGTAGATGAATAAATGGGAGGCAATTGAGGAAGACAGATACTCTCATACTTATTAGGTAAGATTTGAAGTGTTGGGCTGCTGTAAATCTGGTATTCTCCTGTGTGAACTATGAGCAACAGTTCTGTGCCTTGTATAGATGTTGAGAGTAAGTAAATTGTTGGTTATGAGGTGGCCAAAACCTAGGTCACATGCTCAGATTCATTTCACTCAGCTTCAGACATTTTGCTGCAGAGTCCAGGCTCCATTCTATTTTCATGAAATGAAAATCATTTACCATTTAAACAGATATAATACTAAACCATGATGTTGCTGCTGGTTTTCAGTTTCTCAGTATTAGGTCTCAGTGAGTTATCCAAGGATCACAGCTGCCCCATTTAAATATTTACTGTTTCCTGTCTCTGTAAAATAAATATAAATATTACTATTTTTACTAGTGTAAATGTGGAATCATGGCAAGAAAAGGCTGGGCTGCTTGAGTGAGCCGGAAAAAGCTTGGACCAAGATGAGATGATGTATAGATCTCTCTCCTGTTTTCTAAAAAAAAAGAGTAACTGTCCTTCCTCTGTTTACCATCGGGACAAATAGGGTTCTGAGAAGAAAAGTCAATTAGGCTGAGGTAGTTACGTCACTGTTTTTCAAAAGATGTCTTTTAGGATGCAATTTATAGAAATATACATTTTTGTACTTCAGAACTTCTTACGTTTTTTAGGATTTGCCGCACAGAAGGTGAATCAGGAGCAAAGAGAATTTTTCCCATCAGCAGGGGCTTCACAGCACTCCAGGCTATTTTGGTTAAAGGGTTTGATTCCAAGTTCTGGATCAATGCATTACAAAAGGGTGCTAAAGATAGAAAGAAAGACAGTCTTTATGTAACTCTACTCAAATCCTATAATACATATTGCCAATAAAAAGCTCTGCAGGACATTATGGACAGCTTAAAGCATTTTGAATATGAATTGAATCTGAAAGCACATTCTGCAATGTAGAAGCACAACATCTGAATGGTTAGAAAAGACTATTAAGGAGATATTGGAGTTGTAAAATACACACTATGGAAATAGGAAAAGCAAACATAAATAACTATTTGAAAGTTGCTGTTATTTATATGGTATTTCATATGAAAGGAAACTAGACAGCTCAAAACTCACTGAGCAATTTTGAGCTTTAATAGCTTTACTCATAACGACTTAGCTCCTTTGTATTGCAGTTTATACTGATACAAAGCCGATCCGGGAGTCTTGGACACTGAATTCTGGAACAGTTCAGAACTGGATCCTACAATGACTTAGAATTAAACATTTTAATGTAAACATTTTATCTTACTCCTGCACTATGAAGTAACTAATTTACTTGGATAGGATGCAATTATTTTGTTCCCTGGCTGAAGAAATGGAATAATGGGCATTTTACAGGTCTTTTGAAGGTTCAGACATAGGTAGAGTTAAGCAGCAACATAAACAGTGAAAGGTAGGCGTCTCTATAAGCATAGTTCTCATCTGTACTTTGTAACTATGCAACCATATGTATCATAGCGGAAGGGGTACTGAAATATACTACCAGTTACAGCATGAATGGTAGTACAGAAAAAAATCGCTGTTGAGATCAGTGCAGAGAAAAACTAAAAAGAAAACAGAAAGGGACACAGTAAAGAAAGGTACAAAAGATAAAATCAGTTGCTCTTTGCATTCTCTCCTGTCACAATAGCAAGAAGTAAAGAAATCGAAGTGACAGAAGCTGGTAAATTGAAACATTTTCTACATGAAATGTAATGATGCTGTAGAACATTACTGCTACAATATATATGCACTTTTCATGCAGGAAGAGAACAGCCACCATGTATCAAATGTAGTATTATTAAAAATGAGAGATTTTTAAATTTCTGTGCTCCAGGCCATCAAACAAGTAAAGATTAAAAACAGAATCTAGAAAAAAATATTTTGGATAAGAGTAATTCCAGAATGCAGCACTGTCTTTTCCTGAATCTTCCTCAGAGTCACCTTGTTCTTACTGATATATCAGTAGCATATAGAAGATGAAACAGAGGGACTGTCTTAATTATGATGACAACCATCTTCATGCCGCCATATTAAAAACAAATGCATATTTCTGTCAGTTATCAATTCCTGGGCTTCTCTCCTGCCAGCTATGTAATAAGTATGAAGTAAAATCACTTCACCTGTCTCTAATTTCCTGAATCAACTGCTTAAAAATGTTATTTGGTAAAAGGAACAGTGGTATTCTAAAATAAGTTGCATCTGTCTACAGTCCCTTAAAGGTTTGGTGGAAAAACTTACTGGTTGTATTATCATAAAGATAACCAGATTTCTTCCTTGTTGAGTCAATCCCCAAGAAAGCTTTGTAGTTGTTGTCTTCATACCAGTTGAAGGAAAGCACTCTGGATCCACCTCCTTCTGGGTAGCCACAGAAAAGATCTGACAGGGAACTCACCAAGTGACCTAAAGATTCTGGCCTTCCATCTTGTACAAATGGTTGCAGGACCATCAAAAGGTCCTGAACACTTGGTTTCCTGGCCAGCTGCAGAAAGACAATACTTTGTTAATTGCAACCTTCAAAGGAGATAAGTATCTGGTGAGGTCTCAGGTGTGCCCAGATGATAAAGCATGAACCTCATCCTTTTATCTCCTCTGTCCTGGTCACTGACAGCATTCTCAGTTCTTTTTCTTTCGTATCTTTTCTGAAGAAAAGAATACACTTCATAACTGCCAATGCTTATGTACATTTATTCTGTAATGAGAGAAGAATTATTTTTTAAGGAATCAGCTCTTCCATACAAGTCTGTTTTTCTTCTGGTAAAACAGGTAACTGGAATATAAAAAGAACTAAGGAAAACAAGGATTATGTGCTACACAGAAGAATCATCCATTATTAGACCACTTACCTTCTGCACTACTTGAGAGACATTAGACAGCACCCTCCCCCAGGCCTTCAGGTCAGCACCTGGAGAGTTTCTGTCCAGTACAGTGGGAAGCTGTGAATACACAAGACACATAGATGAGTTTTGTATAGATTCTACATGACAACAGCTATTACAGTGAGAAGAAAATCCAAATGGCAAGTTTTTAGCTCAAATACTTTGAATTATTTGGAACAGTATCTTGTAAGCCTGTCTTGTGGGGCCACAAATCCAGTACCCATGTGCAGACTCATATATTAGCCTGGGTAAGTGTTCTTTCTACTACAAGGCTGAAACCATCACAGGCCACTGAAAATATAGCTTAGGATTTGTTCTGCTCATCCAAGCCCACCATGCCAAAAGGTGAAAAAATGGAGAAGGAATGCAGAAACTGGGATTTCTGAGAAGATGCTTCTCACAGAGGCTATTCCTCCAGCGAGATCTACAGTCTCTCAGTAACTTCCAAATTTAGCAAAGGCTGTGATACAGAAGCCCCCACTTGCCATGGAGGTAAATAACTTTTTGTATTTTGTACTTCAGAGAGTTGCTGATTTTGGAGGCAGTCTGGTCTTCACAGTCTGTCAAACATGATAGAAACCATTGCTTCCCCAAGCTCCTGCAGACTGACAAAATTGCCTTTTCAGCAGAAGTTAACACTTTAGGTATCAATGGCTTAAAAGAAACAGGTGATACCATGGTGTGCTTGTCACATACCACTTTGTTGGTAACACTGCATCCTTCTTTGTAAGCTGTCTAAAGAATCACGTGCATTTGGAGTTAGCCCTCCTGAGGCTTTCTCAGGCATGTATTTCTTCTGCTATTACAAAAAAAATATAAAGCTGGACTTGTAGATAGCTAGACTATAATATTTATGAGACAAGCCCCTAAAAAGTCTTCCCCAAAACTGCCTAGCTACACATCCTGCTGATTGCCTGCCGTTCCCTTCAGTCAGTAGGTGGTTAAGAAAGCAGAAGACAGCTGCACTGTGTACCTTGGAGGAAGTCACAGAGGCAAGAGTTTTTACGGAAAGCTTATGTTAGCATGTTCTGATGTGTCACTTGTAACTCAGGCCGGAACAATACATGCACAGTGCTTCAAAATACATTTTTCTTGTCCCCTGAGAGGAACCAGTCTCTGTAAAGATTATACAAGGTTCTTGGAGCACTTGCCTTAACCTGGCTTTTTGAAACTATGAAGAACAGGTATTGTCAACAGGATGGAAAATAGCTGGGCAATGTAGTGTGCATATTTACATGAAGCTTTTAAATGCTGAAAATCCATCTTAGAAGTACTGTAGCATTAATTCTCTGCTACTTCTGCAAACATCAGATTTATGAAAATACAAGAGTATATTTTTAGAAATAGAAAAGAGCAGCTTTCAGAAGCTGACTACAGATTCTTATCAGGATCGGTGCAATTGGGAGCAATGACAATGCTACAATAATCAAACAGTGCTGGTGTGTCAATTAAAGCTTCTGGCATTCTTTGTTCCCAGTTCTGAGCAACTCAGAGCTGAATAAAATCCATGTCAAATTAATGACAATGGTACACTGCTATGGCAGAAAAGTCCAATCAATACTTGCAATGTAACTTTAGCAGTTGTTCATATATCCTGCTTAGTTCTATACAGCAATCTGGCAATGTGATGGTTTTATGCACTAAATTACAAGGTGAAAGCCAACAAATTAAATTCATTGTTGAAAAAGGAAAACCATGGTCATATGGAAAACAAGCATGAAAGATGTATACACAGTGATGGTCTAAGTTTGCAATTACAGTGAAAGAGAACTTTGAGTCTTTATGACTAGTTCCCTGAAGGCACCACCTCAGTGTGCAGAACACAAATGAAATATTAGAAAAATAATTAGGAAGAGAACATAGAAAAAAACAACCCTCCCCACACCAGTATGCCATTATATATATGTTATCATTTATATGTTATTATATATTCAAAAGTAAAAATAATAATCTAGGTTTATTTTTATATACAGGAAATGGCATGTTATCTTCATCCTAAATGAACCTTGTAGATTTGGTTGGTTTATAGCAAGGCCACAGTAGAAACAGTAATAACACAAAGAATGGCGATGAAAATTAACAGTGATGAAAGTCGGTACAACTTGCTAGTTTGCTTGGGAGTTTCTTATTAAAAGGCTCATATGGCTATGCCAACACAAGCTGCATCATGGCTTTGACTACAGCGTGAAATTTTGTCGCAATAGATGGAGCAAAGAGAGAATGGGTTGTAGAGGGTATTTTCAGAACCCTCAGCAAGGTCCCTGTAGGTTCTTGCCACACACTGTTTTGCTACACAGATTGGAAAGACCAGATAAGTTTTACACAATTATTGATTTTAAAATTGCATTTTAATCTCTTAGTTCTGCTCTACTGTGAATTTCATGTTTCATCTCAAAGCACTCAGAACTGTCTAGTGTCCTGCTGACAGTAGGTTAACAATCAAACATCCACACCCTTACATTCACAGGGACAGATAAACAAAAAATTCTTGAAGGGCAGTGAAATATCAGCCAAAAGACACAACAACATAAGGTAGGATGATTTTGTTAATACTTACCAGCTGGAATAACTTAAAGAAATCAACATTTGCATACAAGGCATCTTCTACCTTCTGTAGAGTTTCCTGGGACAAGGCACACATGGCCTTGTGTACAGAAGGGAGACCTCTTCGGCTGCTGAAGATAATAAAGCGGTCTAGGAGCATCTCACTGCAAGCAATGTCCTTCAGAGTCAAGCTAGGGACACCATAGGCAAACTGCAACCAAAACCAATGCTGTGAAACCTTCATACTGCTCAGGAACAATTCAAAATTTACCAAAAGTTGTCACCCTGATGCCAGTCCCTGTTAATATTTTAATGAATGGAGAACGATGTGGTCAGGTGAAGCACCAATTGTTGAACCACTTTCACCTGACACGATGCTAGATCACCTTGCCTTCAGTCACATTTTTCCTCTCCTCATTAGTGATTCTTCCTTTCGTTGCAAAAGTTTTTGTGAGTAATCTTCCCTTCCTCTCTGTCATCTAAGTACACCTGAAACCATGCCACCCATCCTTGTGGCTAAGGAGGGATAGCTATAGATTGCTTGAAATTATTTCCTCAGGTGAAACTGGTGGTGCTACATCACTCTATCTTTTATGTTTAAGTTGGTTATATTTTTGCTGTCAATTCTTCTAAAAAAAGGGGCCAATTCCACTGATTCTCAAGCTTGATCTCCCTCAGGATTTTATTTCATAGTGATGACTATTCCACTGCACTGCTTCCCCGCAGCCATTATTCATTGTCACTGTGCACAGGCATACAGCCAGGATTTACAAAGACATTTTAGATTAAATCACGCCCATCTAATGATTACCACTTCTAATATAAACATGGAATAGAAAAAGCCACATTTTTTATCTTTAGTATTCAACCACTGGAAACACATTACTTTATAATTAAACTGACATAAATGCAGAATAACTCCATAGAAATCAGGTTCACTTGGGATTCACATTGTTGTTATGGAATGCTCTTGGTAGTCTATGATTAAATTCTACTTACTTTATAATGGACAGAAAACATGGCAATATAATAAAAAGTAGCACTGGAAGTTGCTCATAAGCTAATGATCTCATCCTCTGTCCCTCTCCTTTTGCAGTACAAATTATAAGAAGGCTCAGAACACTGTGATGACTATAAATGCCTACTGTGTGTGAGACAAATACAGACCTTCAGAGAAAAAACATCATTAGGCTAAATGAACTTAATAAGCTGCACAGAAAAAGAAACTGTCAAAACCTACTCAGAATGTAATTCTCTTTATAAAAATAATCTGCTGAGCATTCCAGTCTCTAAGACATACGGATCCAAACAAAAACAACACACCCTTACCAGGTGCATATTTATAGACATAGGTGCAGATTTATTTATTAAGCAAATTAAGAAGTTCTTCTAAAATATTCTGAACATTATCAAAAATTAGTATCTGCAAATCTGCTGGAGTTAGAAGCTGAGACTTGTTTGATGGCGCCCGTAAAGAAAATATTTAAATGCACGGATAAATGAGAAAAAAATTAATTCAGTTACTTTGGAGGGTAGATTCAAGCTTGAGGAGTTTGATTCATTAAGTTTTTTATCTGTCAGGAGCTATCAACAAAAGTGCAAGAGGGGCTGTGGAAAGTCAGCATGCAGAATACAAAAGGCAGGGGTAGAGAGGTCTAGTACAACATTGTATTTTGTCTGCCATGACTGTCCTGAGTTCCAGCTTATGGACCTGCAGTTGAGGGGGGAAAAAAAAGGTGTCTGAATTACACACAGATCGTGTATTGGAATTATGCAAAAAAGGGATATGAATCTCTAGCAAAAGTATCTGAGAAGCACTACAGTGTGTCATCACTACAGCTGTACTCATATGAATGCATTGCTAACACAAGATAGAGTGTGGAGAGAGGCAGAATGCAAAAGAAGGAATGCAACTGACTAATACAGTCTGTCCTGCAAAAAAACCTCCAAAACAAAACACTCCTGCCCTCCCTCAAACTGGAACATTTGAATTGGCATTAATTGAGTTTATGTCAGTGAAAGAGTCTGCTTATTTGTTCTGTTACTTATGTCTTGGGGATGCATGTGATAAGAAGAACATATTTTAGCCATGTATGCTTGATCTCATCATGGAGTGTGAACTGCAATAAAACTGGGCTGCACAGGGAGGCAGCCTGGGAACGTTGCTTTGACTCATGAAATTAGAAACAGTGACATTGAGACAGATAGACCCAGGTTAAAAAAAAAAAACAAACAAGAGAAAGAAGAAGAGTTATTTACAGGCTATAACTGCATTTCAAGAACGTCCATCAACAGATGAGATTAGAAAAACATTAAACCTCCGCCCTTCCAATTCTTCCGGTAGAGTGGGCTGCTGCCAATCTTTCCTGAACTTCTTATTGTGTTTTAACATCAGTCTCTCACCCTTATCTTAGAATGACTCAAAAAAGCAGGCCCTCAGAGGGAAACTTCAATACCTTTTTTTTTTTTTAATCAATGTGTCACTGTTTGGCCAAAGCAGGCAAGATGAAGTCCAAATTATTTTTTCAGCTAGTTGGCTGTTTGATCAGGTTCAGCTTTCAGCTCTGTGTGTCATTTCCTGACTCCCAGGCGGCTCAGATCTAGATCTGCAGCCAGCTGTTGGCAATAGTCAGGCTTTTGTAAACAAGTTGCTTTCAGGTTGATCAGCTCTATGCCATCAGAACAAGGAGGAAAGGGTGTACAGCAGCATGCAAGCAAACAGAGGGCAGAGCAGCATAAAGAACTAGAGATGAACTATCATGGTTGAAGATTAAGATAATCATAGATCTAGGGTCTAGTTATGGATACGCAACTTCTACCTCAACCATACAGAAGTCCAGCCCAGAAACTTCCTTACCAAGGAGGTCTAGAGGTATTAAGTAATTTACCTGCCACATGAAATGAAGTTATAAATTCCTATTGAAAATAATTCTCTTGAAAATTATGAGGTTTTTCTGCACCAGTTTCTTCTGAACGAAGTATTCACAGTGCTTTCTTTCCTTATACCTGTAAATCAGCTCTGCTGAGATGATTTTGTATCACTATGATTACTGCTAACAAGAAAATTGTGTGGAGGATAGCAAAAGTAGTATTTAACATTAGATCTCCTCCAGCTTCCTCTCTAATCAAGTTCATATTTCTTTAATTTCCAGCATAAAGAGAACTACATCTCTTTCTGCATCAGCACAGAAAATACAGCAGGAAGACACCAGTAGGTTTCAATCATACTTTCAATGGTGGTGTTGCAAACTTCAGTCCTGCATACACTGGCAAGCAGAGGATTTAACAGTAGATGAATGAATGCCATAGGGAGCTAAAAGAGACTAACACAGCAGCACTCAGTTCTGACACAGCAGATCCCTGGTGAAGAAGAGGTTAGAGACGAAAAGAGAAAGAGAAGCCCAGCAAGGTAACTGTATATATTCTTCTTGTCATGAGTAGCAAGGAAGCAAATGTTCACCATCTCAGCTGATATTGAGGTGTGAAAAATAACTGGAATGTATCAAGTGACACTGGTTTTGGTGTGATCCTGTGGTATTGCTTCATGATAAAGTGAGGACAGGGGCAGGCTTCCCCTGGTACTAATAAAAAATACAGCAGATAAGTAATCTGGGTACTGGTCACACCAGCTGGAACCTGTGATGCACAAAATGAACTGCATGCAAGTTTAAGAATGCCCTCCCTCTTTCTGGCCACACACAGTTTCAGCATTTGTGCTTTATGTGGCAGTGAAAAAGAGGAATTTCAGCCTCAATTATTCACTTGTTTCCACCCACACACTAACGCAGTGTAGAAATTGTTCTAGAATTCTGATTCAGCAACATTCATTCATTAATACAGCATTCCTCACAGAGCTCCCAGCCACCAGTATATGCAGAGGCAGAGACAGCCTGGACTGGTCAAACAGTCCCCTGCTTGGCTGTTTTAGGAGCTATTTGACCTGCAGTATTCACTCTAAATTTTCTGACCAGATCTATTATTCAATCAGAATCTAAGAAAGCAGGTCTGCTTCTCATTATTTGGAAGCAGCAACAGCACTGAGCAAACATCTACATTAAATGAATATTTAAAATGGTTTTGTAAAGACAAAACAAACATATCTTTCTCTGGATTCACAAAAAATAAAGGGAGAAGCTGTGCAAACAAGCTGTAAGACATTAGGTGTTCTGGGTCCAAGGTCCTCATTGAGGCGGCTTTGCACATCAAACTCAAGAGATTCTTTCCTCACAGATAACCACTAGGCAACTGTTCAACTCTACCCACCTGTTCTGGGCGGACTTGAGCATTAATAAGTTGGAAAACAACAAAATCTGTGAGGCCAACATTTTCCAGCAAGAAGGAAGTGAGCGTTTCCCCATCTTTCAAAATGTCTAGAATTCGTATTCCTCTTCCTGGATGAAGAAAGGAATGCACAGATCAGTGAGATACCAAACAAAGGAAGCTAAAGAACAACTCATACCCTGGCTTAAACCTACAAAAAGAATGCACTTTGGCTCTTATACTTAGTAGTGACTAACTGGGTCTAAAATTATTTTTGCAATTCAAAATCATTTTAATCCTTTGTTAGGTGATAATCAGAAAATGCTGAGTGTTCTGACTGCATATCTGACCTCTCAAAGATGTTGCAGACTAAAGCTAAAGCAATGGATGCACTGAAAGCAGCTCTGACTGCATTTGCAAGCATCTTCCTTTTTCTGATGCAATGCTTTATTTTAAATGTTCAGATCCAAGTACTGTTGTTAATGTCCTTTCTTCTGCCAACTAACTTCCATAGTTCCATCTGCAATAAGCATATTCAGGCCTAGGGCTGCAGGGGTTGAGCAGGATTTCTTCAGTTGTTCTGCTATGTATTTATTCAAGTGGTAAACACTGAAAACAATAGTAGGAGTCTGTCCCTCATATTCTCACTGATGCTCTTCCAGGCACCCAGGCATTGTGGAGGAAAAAGCATACTACAAGAACACATCTCATCAAATATGGCACTGCAAAGGTAGAATGGGACAAGGAAGGAGGACTCAAGAGACAGATCTGGTTTAAGGAATCAGCAGTAGGAGCAATCTCAACTCTGACATTTGCTAAATGGCAAAGGACGGGAGAATGGGTCATATCAATTCTCAAAGCCAGTGCATTTTTATTCCTTTAGTTTTAAGAGTATTTTTTCAAATTCTGTACTTAAAGTCCAAATATTAAATAAAAATTTATTATTATACCATTCGTTATTTTTCCCCAGGACTGTTGTGATTTTGGAAGGTTTTTCTAAGTAAAAATTAATGCAGTCAATTTGCTATATGCTCTCCTGTTTACAAGAAGTGTCTAATGATTTCTCTTTCAAAAAATATCATCAAAACAAGGTGAAAATGTCTCCTTCTTCATTGTTCCAAACCTGTTTTAGGTAACACTTGTAACAAAGTACCTCTAAGTACTTCTCTGGGTTATGCTCCTAGTATATGTTCAGGCATGTTCCTAGCTTTCCATTCCTCTGCATCTTCCAGTGACACTTTCTTACTTCTTCTGTCTCTACTGTAATAATAATTAATGAAATCTCTTCAGCCACATGTTTTACTTTGGGCTTATAAAAGCATATATCCATGCTTTTGTGTTTTGAGTTTTGTCTACCATTATTTAAGGAAGATGGTTGTAGAATGGCGTTGACTGCCTATCTCCTTTCTCTTAAATGACAGGTGTTACAACACAAAATGGGTTTTAACTTACCCTAACAGTAAGCTGAGTAACAGCTACATGTGAAATATATTATAATGTTGCCAGTCTACAGAGTAACTACTATCCAGTTCTCAGAGGGAAAAATTAAATAGTCAGAAGGATATAGACAAAACAATTACCTGCAATTCTTTCAGGATTAGTTCTCATTGTTTCCATAAACTGAGTCATAATGATCAGCTCTTCCCAGATTCTGCCAAGGTCATGGATTTCAGGGGCTTCCAGTAAGAGCTCCTGAGCATCTTTATATACCCTTGCAAGGCTGAAAGAAGAAATAGAGAAAAAACAATAATTTAAGACTGATGATTCTTGAGAACCTTTCATGTTAAAAATAAAAGAAAAAGAAAAGCAAAGTTGACTTTCTCTGTCTAAGGACTGAGGAAAAAATAATTCGTTTTTTTCTCAGTCTCAGGTAGTGTGAGATTCAGTTAGACTTGGAAGTCCATAGAAGGCTACTGGTGTTACAGAAGGTTGGCTTCTCCTACGTTAGCCATACTGATCTTGCTGGGGAGACAGAATCTTCCTCAGATTGGAATCATCTCACAGTTATGCTGCAAATCTGCTCTGGTTTTAACCCAGGCTCAGCTCCAGAAGTTGAATGGTGCACTCAGGATACATGGGCCCTGCTCAGCCATGTAAGTGACATGGAATCATTCAGACACACTTCCCTCTCTAATATCAGTCCCCTCCAATGTGCCCCTTCAGAACATTGCGTCTAGGAGTGGCAGGAAAACACAAATGACAAATGAGTACAGGCCATTCACCTACTGGTTCTGGGTTAGAACATGAACATCACGCGAGGATGCCGTTAGGTCCTGTGTTTATGAACAAGTATGGAACATTCTTATCAGAGGAGGCCATTACATTTCTTTAAGAGTATTATGTTTTTCCATACATGGAATGGTATATGTCAGTCCTCATGACTTATTTTAGCTTACAGGAAACAGCAAACAGGAAGGACCAAATTCTTTCAGAAAACACAATGTATTTACTTCCGCTGTAATGTGCTGAACTTACTCTGACCAAGTGACAGTTTGATCTGTAACAAGTAACCTAGAAGAGCCAGGATGTATAGGAAACAGAACTCTCTAGACGTGTGATTGACTGTACCCCACAAAAAAATTCAGCTGACTCTTTAAAATCCTGGTCATTAGGAACAAAAAGTAAATGGTAAGTAAATTCCAAGCTACAGACTTTCACATGACTAAAGCTTCAATGGTCTTGACATAGTTAGTTCATGAATTTTAATAATTAGATGTTCTGAAGTGGACTTTGCAAAGGGAGGTTTGGTGCAATTTTTATATTTATTCTAACAGGTTTTTACTCTAAGGGTCCTTGTCTGCTATGCTGTCGTTCATGTCTCAGCTAAAACAAACAATGCAATAAAACACTCCCATAGCTCTCTTTCAATAACAGTTCAGAAATCTCCCATCTTCCTATTTTGCTAACGAGCTTAGTACTGAAGGTTGCTGTGCTGATTAAAGTCTCAGAAGTATACAGCCAAAATAGGTGTGACATAAGAAGTGATAGTGCAGGTTTTTCTTTGCTGCTACTTCATCAGAGCTCTCATTCAGAAGGGACAACTCAAGTGAAGAGAAAAGAAGGCTTAGGGGTTTCACGCTTTTACATCATAAAGATCAAGACATTCAGTAAGCAGTTGACAATAGAAAGGATGGATTTTTTTAAGTGAACACGTGTTCCCTACAGATTAGTACAACAGAAGTCTTCCTCCGAAAGGCCCAAAACTATCGTCATGAGCTTTGTTTCACCTTTGCTGACCATTGTTAACATGAAATCAATGTACTAGAACCGAAAATTTTTGTCTTCCGCCGTTCACACACTGGTGTCTTATTACATGCTCACCTTTCCCTTTTTATTCACATCACAGGACTATTCTTTAAAATATTCCTGGGTGCACTGAGGGACCTTTCTAAGCAGGATGAGGATATTCCATCCTTTCTCCTTGCTTGCATCATTCATGTCCATGAACACCCAACAACTGCCAAGAGTAGGCTATCAGCAGTTGCCTAGCAGGCCTGTATTGCTGCAACCCAGTCTCACACATTCAACTCTACTTACATGGAATTTTTGTAGTTGGACACTACACCTGGACCCTCTCCATGGGTTGGGCTGCGGAAACAGGGATTGTTCATGTTACAGAAGATGCCATGTAACCATGGCAATGTTCCTGCTGATGGCATTGCCTTGTTTGGGAAGTGACCTAGAGTACAGAAACATAAAATATAAATTGTTAGATGTCTTTTCTAATGCAGGCTGTGGGAATCTAAATAGCATGATGAGTTGGATCACTACAAAATGAATGTGATAGGAATCCTATAGGTTTATCTATTACCAAGAAAAAAGAAGTCACCATATAAGCTATAAGGCTATTTTCAACAAATTCTGAACTAATGGGGGAGTTTTTTTAGTAGGTAGTGAGGTAGTACTTTCTCAGTAACGAAATTACAGAAATACAAAACTTGACAGAATTTTGAGTCTTCATGTATGTCTGACCAGAAAGCACCTCACAGGGAAACTAGAGCCTTTTTTTTCCGTCCTCACTGGTAATTCTTAAAATATATGGCTGTAAATACATAAGCTACTTGAACTAAAGTCTGTTCTTTTGCCAGTGGAGAATAATACTCCACATGCAGGTCTCAGTATCTCTCTCTCAGAACTTCTAGCCACTACCTAGAGTAAGTCAGATCATTGTAACATTTTAAATGTTCTTACATTCATGTTGGCGATACAGTGGATTAGCTTTCCTCAGCCAGACAAGGGCAAGAAATAGTGTCAGAGGCCATAAAAGCTCCACTAAAAAACGAAGCTGGGAAAAAAAAAAGAAAAAAAGAAGTTGAATTTTACAAGCAGACCACCATAGAGCCACTAAGTAACTAAAGAGATGAGGGCTCTTCTCACAGAAACAATGCTCAGTGCAGCATGTGCCCATGGCAACCCTTTGTCTCCTTCATCATTTGAAAAAGACATCCATAAAGAGCAAGGATTCATCAGAGTGCTATGAAGCATTACCATTAACTCAGTGCTTCTTGCCTCTTCTAAAGAAATATCTAAGCATCCTGACAGAGGTAAAAAGAGGAAACAGGTAGTGAAAGACTCTACAACAAGGATTAGAAGAAAGAGAGAAAGTGTGGGGGTTTTTAACTGACATTTTAACACTGCTGGTCTCATTAGTAGGCTGTCAGTGCACGGTACTTAACCAAAGGTAAAAGACTTCAGCATAAGCTTAACATTCTTTGACTTCTACTTTTGCTTCTTTTTGGCATCACTCATTTCAACATTATTGATTTATTAATTTACAATTTATTAATTTACAAGTAGAAGTGTATACATTAAGATCAATCACCTTATTCAATAACACAGAAGATCCCATCACAGGCCACTTTATTGCCCAGATCTTTCAATACAGTTAGAACAGTCACTAGCTCCTATGTCGACAGCAAATCGAGAGCACTGCTTTACCACAGAGCAACATCCTGCCTGGTTTTCAGTCTGTTTCCTCCACTCCTGTGTTCCAGTTTGTTTTACTGCCTCTGTGTGTTTTGGCAGAGGTTTGAAACTACAGTCCTTTGATCCTATAACACAGGCTTTGGGCTCTGAGGAACAGCAATGGGATTTTTGTGTCCACATATGTGGCACTTTTTTCCTCCTTCCCACAAGAGCCAGGACAAAGTATCTTCAGAACCAGGGTTGTAGCACACGCACAGGAAGGCCCTTCTTGCTTCTTAATCTTTACTCCATCCTCCACAACCAGGTACCAAATATGTAACAATAATTAATATATAGCAGCAGAGCCAAAGAAAAGATTTGTCACGTGCAAATGTTGTTTTGGACAAGGGAGAATAAATAAGAACAGTTTCTTTGGAGCAGCCAAACTATAGCTATGCCTAATAGCTTTAGTTAAGCACAATATATGCTTACAGCAAAAGGGTAGAAAGCTTTACACCAGGAAACAATTTTCCATTTCATATTTATTTCTCATAAGGTTGTTTTTTAAAACAAAATAATAAGAAAAAATCATATGCACCACCACCTAGGAAGTTATGCATGCCTGGTATTTTTAAAGTCAGGCAGAATTTTACCAGCAGCAAAGGGCAGATGACACAATTATTAGAGAAGGAAACTTGACAGCTGTTGTGCAGAGCTCAGAAGAGTGTGTTACAGACCCTTCTCAGCAGTGTCCACAAGGTCTGACCAACATCCATTGCCATCCATTTGGTAAGACTTTTGAGAAAAGCACTACAAACCCATAAACTTAGAGGGGCAAGAACTGAGGAGACTGGTCATCATTTTTGCTGCAGAGTTAATCTTTGTTATTGCTCTGATGTTGATTCTTTCTTCATCCCCAGGAAATACAAAATCCTCAGACTTGAATTTGGTAAATCCTTTCTGTCTGAGCTAACTATTTTGGAAAGGATTGAGATCTAAAGCTCAAGGGAAGTTTTCTTTCAAGCTGGTACATGTGTCATGTGATATGGATGGACCAAGTACTGTCAGTCCTCTGATTCTTTCCTGTGAACCTTTTCCTGAGGACACAGAGGAGTCTAAGAATCCACTAGAAGTACCAGGAATCAGCCCATAAGCCTGCAGAACCACAAGATAAATAGCCAGAAATCCCAGCAACATGCATAGAGAAATGTCATATCCAGATAGAGCTGTAATGGAGCAAACACAGTGATAAGACCATATAAATGTGACAAAATATTGTAAGATCTAAGGGGATTGGAAAGGACTTAAAATACTTCTGATTTTTGCTTTACTTATGCCTGCTATATTGAAAAAGACAAAATCTGTAGGGCCCTAACTCATCATGGCCAGGCTTCATGAATGAAGATACGGGAAGGGCTCTACCCATGCTTGCTGCAAGCACGCTGACGGCTAAAGGCCCTTAACTAGAATCATGTCTAAGAGCAGCTGAATGTGAAGAGCACATATAAAATTAGGAATCAAATCTCCCTCAGCTGAATGGTGTCCATGATGTTTTCTAACAACACAGATCTTTTTACGTGAAAATATATAAATATTACTACCCACAACTCTTCTGGCACACAATATTATTTGCCAAAGAAAACCCCAACACAAGTATTCTATGTTTGATCTGTAAAGAGCAGCTTTGCGAACTGCACCACACAAGATCTCAGACAACAGGGTCCATACAAAGATCACATTTGATTCTGGGAGGAAATTGTGACTTTTATATGCTGATAAATGTCCCAGTCACTTAAACCAGTGGAGCGCATGCTCCAAAGCTGAAATCCAAAGACTAATACTTTACCTTTTGTCTTTTCCGGAGGATCCAGTTCTTCCAGAGTAGAAGTCTGACTTGGCTAAAGAACTTCATTCTTCTGCATCAACACTTCTGGTTAACCTGTGGCAAAGGATGCATTGCCATTTCTCGGATGAGACAGACCTTAGAGCAAAATAGCAGCTTTCTGTTCTTATTTTAAGATTACTATAATAGAGATTAGTTTCTTTCATTGTCTGCACCTTTTAATTTTGCACTTGATACACTATCATACATGAAAAACCATGGTTTTCCTTTGTTTGGAGGCTGTTTCCCAGGACACATCAAAAAGTAGCAGAGAGTAAAAGCACCTCTTTCAAATATAAAAAGTCATTAACACTGAATCTGGCTATTAACTTGGACTTGTATGTAATGAAGGCAGTTAACTGTTGCATCATTTGCTAGATTAAGTCTGTGTTTTCAAATTATTCTTGCTAAGATGGATTTATTACTAGACATTTGTTCATATAAAACCGTTCATTTACTATGACACTATTACTTTTCCCACTCAGACACTAAATATATATTGATTAACAGAGTCTGCAATGGATTTTGTAAAAGTAAATCCATTTTATTGCCATTTTATTAAAAAATACAGGATTTTTATGCTTTTAAATTCAGCAATTCCCATAATATTTTAGTTGCATTATAACAGAATTGAAACTATTGTATGCCCTGGTTTTCAGGTCCATGACTCATTATAGTTATAATGAATTTTTGTCTTCAAAAGGAAAAAGAGAATTTGACATATAAATTCAAATATCAGATACAGGGACCTGTTAAAAAATAAACATGTTTGAATTAGCAACCTATATCAACTTCCTACTTTAGAGATGCCTTATGGGATTTAAATGATTAAAGAGTAGTTTCTTCATGAATGATTAGTAACAGAGTGTGGAAAAGGAAATGGAAGAAAGATATTGGAAAGCACTCTCTCATAATAAGAATGGTGAAGTAGTAGAACTGACTTTGTGAGAGGGCTGTGGGGCCTCCATTGCTGGAGATTACTCAAACCTCTATCAAAACTTACACAGGTAAAACTGCTCATGGATTAGATGATTTTTTAAGTCTCACTTGCCACTTGTGGCAATACTTGGCTGTTTCTTTCTCCTTCACAGGGCTTTGGGAAGACATTTGAGAACCCTCCACAAAACTCTTTTCACTGAATTTAACAATCACTAGATTTACCCCAGAATACACTGCAGCTCTGACAGCAGAGCACTGTACTCAGCATTCTGCTTCTTTCCCAGCACCATTGCAGGACCTTTGAGCATCTGCCACCTAAACCACTGACTTGAACCTGCCTTCCTTCACAAAAGATAACAAGGTGCAGGATCAGTCCATCCCTATGTGCTGAAAGATGAGCCCATGGGAAAGAAGACGGGCCTTGGTTGAAAAGGGCACTTCTGTTTGAACTCAGACTAAAACAGAGAGTTTATGACCTTTGGAAGAAGGGTCAGGAAACTCAGGAAGAGTACAAGGATGTTGTCAGGTCATGTAGAAAGAAAATTAGAAAGGTAAAAGCTCAGCTAGAACTCAATCTGGCCATGGCTGTGAAAGATAACAAAAAGTGTTTTTATAAATGCATTAACAACAAAAAGAGGGCCAAGGAAAATCTCCATCCTTTATTGCATGCAAAGGGGAATATTGTAACCAAGCATGAGGAAAAGGCTGAGGCTCTTAATGCCTTCCTTGTCTAAGTCTTCAACATAAAGACTGGCTACACTCAGGGCAACCAGCCCCCTAAGCTGACAGACAGGGATGGGGAGCAGAAAAGACCCTCTGCCATCATACTGACCTGCTGAGCCACTTAGACACTCACAAACCTGGGGCAGGATGGGATCCACTCAAGGGTACTGAGGGAGCTGGCACAAGAGCTCACCAAGTCACTCTCCATCATTTATCACCTGTCCTGTTTCACTGAGGAGGTCCCACATGACTGGAAGTTGGCCAATGTGACAACCATTTGCAAAATGGTCATAACAACCCCAGGCAGTGCCACAGGTTTAGGGAAGAGTGGCTTGAAAGTGGCCCAGTGGAAAAGGACCTGGGGTGCTGGTTAACAGCCGCTTAACATGAGCCAGCGGTGTGCCCAGGTGGGCAAGGCAGCCAGTGGCATCATGGCTTCTACCAAAAGTAGCGTGTCCAGCAGGACCAGGACGATTGTCCCTGTGTTCAGTTCTGGGCCCCTCACTTCAAGAAACACACTGAGGTGCTGAAGTGAGTCCAGAGAAGGGCAATGAAACTGGAGAAGTGTCTGGAGAGTAAATCACATGAGGAGTGACTGAGGGAGCTGAGGGTGTTTAGCCTGAAGAAGGCTCAGGGGAGAACATACTGCTCTCTACAATTACCTGAAGGGAGGTTACAGCAAGGTAGGGGTCAGTCTCTTATCCCAGGCAATCAGCAACAGGATAACAGGACATAGCCTCAAGATGTGTCAGGGGAAGTTCAGGTTGGACATTAGGAGGAATTTTTTTCACTAAAAATGTTCTCAAGCACTGGAATGGGCTGCTCAAGGAGGTGGTGCAGTCACCATCACGGTAAGTGTTCAAGGAACAGCTGGACATGGCACTTAAACATACCGTTATTTGACAAGGTGGTGTTTGGTCAAAGTTTGGACTTGATCTTCGAAGTCTTTTCTAACCTTAATGATTCTATTCTATCATTCTCTGACAACCTCCTCTTTACAAGTAGCTTTGACCTAATTTCTGTTTGACATACATTCATATCACAGCTGAAACCCAGTTTGCTTCAATCTGGACAGAGAAACAAAGGTGTATGAAGCCACAGGTAGAAGCTCACTCTGATTAATGGCAGTAAAAAGCAGAGAAACTAGTACTGCTGTTGATGCTCAGCTGTAGACTGTATTTGTGCACTACTGCTGTGTCTGAGACAAACTGATAATTTA
Source organism: Serilophus lunatus (assembly GCA_013399895.1). Taxonomy (NCBI): domain Eukaryota; kingdom Metazoa; phylum Chordata; class Aves; order Passeriformes; family Eurylaimidae; genus Serilophus; species Serilophus lunatus. The sequence continues at coordinate 534,607 of VXBA01005644.1, forward strand.
TTAGTTTTATTCAGAAAAAAAAGCATTTTTACCCTAAAATCCTAAGTCAAGTTATTTTAAGAAAATAGATCTGTTTTTGCTGTCCACATGTTTGCAGAGACAGCTCTAACAGATTAAACTAATCTCTCCTAATTAGATTTTTTACCTCACGATTGGATGATGGTAGAGTATATTTTGCTTCCTATGGTCAACTGCATCAGCTGTTCCTGTGACACATTTTTGCCAGCAGCAACAAAAAATGAGACATTCCACTTATGTATCAGAACACAAAGAAAGCACTAAATGGAAACAGGTATTTGGTGATAGCTCTCACATTATGGTCACAGTAGATAACTGATAACATAAAAGTTCCCCATGATGTGCTTCATGAGCACATTTATTGAGCACAATTAATACATAGGGTCACATGGCATGTGTGTTACGTTATCCCCTCAACTCACACACATATGCTGTAGTTTTAACACCTGTTTAAAATACCAGCTTTTTATTTGTTTTCTTATTTCCAGGCTTATTCCTGACTACGAAGTGAAATCTGGTTAAATGCTGTTTGTCCAGCAAATTATAAAAACATCCCTAGTAACCTTTCCAGTGCCACAAGCAAGTATTTCTCTAAAAATTAATAGAATTTAAAAATCACATGAAAAGATAGCTTTGAAAATATGCACACGGGTATTGGGTGTGCTTGTGGGCCAACACTTCCAATTTTCAAGAATAATACTTTCCATTACTCAAACAATTTCTCAACCAGTGAGATATTCTCACACACGTAAACGTGCATGTCCCTGGACACAACCACAGTTTTGCCTAGGCTAACTGTAGGAGTGGGTCTGTATAAATGTATCTTGCACAGATAAACAGACATATTTATGTGTGTGTAGAGAAAATGACACATACCTTAACTCAGAAAGCCCCAAGCTGTGTAAGTTTTGCACCTAGCTATCTTAAAGTGCCGGGGAAAGCTCAAGCTGAAGGGTTTTAGATGTTTCCTATGCATTTCAGAGGCCTCCCCCCCTTGAAACAGGTGGGGAGTGACCTGAAGGATATGAATGGCAAGTTCTGTCAAGCTGGGATCAAATGATAAAAGAATCAGAGACTAAGAAAAGGCTCCATGAAACTTCTGTTTGAAAGGTGTATTTCTACGAATCAAAGACAATCAGAATCAGATTCTTCCACATGTCAAACACAGGAAAATGTGCAATCTTGAACAGATCCCATGCATGTACGAAAGCAGCGGTTGGCTAATCAGCCCAGTCTGCATAAAGCACAGCAAGTGGAAACTCAAGCTTTCTACTTCTGGTGTAATTCAGTTTACTTCATATAGACACCATTCTGTCATCTAGCCACATAAGGGCTGAGGAGTGAGGATTTTCATTGCATTCACCTTTCTCAAACACATTACATTTTGGAAGATTTAGGATAGCTTTTTCTTCTACCTGTGAGCAAACACATTTTCCAGGGATCTCTCAGATGCCTAAATTAGAAAAAGAATTCCTCTCTCTCTATGAATATAAATGGACATGCAGATAGAACATTTTTTTCAGAAAGGCTTGTCTCCAAAGAATCCTCCTGTGAAACCTATTTGCATAAATATATTCAAAATACTAGAGTTTGTAAATGTCAGCCATTCCCTGCCTCTCCCCCCTCCGACTTTGCTAATGGAAAGTTGAAACATTTGGTTTGTTCCATTTTCACAACATATAGGTTTATGTGCACACTGACAAGTGGGATGGCCCAATAAGAGCAGCTTTATGGTCAAACAGTGAGAGCTGAGGACCCAGAACCCACACATTACTTGTCTAGGGGTTACTTCACATACCCAGAAACTGCATTAGCAGCTGCAGCACATCAGGTACGCTGCTGAAGCACATGTTCCAGTTTAGTCTCAGCCAAACAGAATTAAGTTTGTGTGCTCTGTATTGTGAGCCACAGCTGCACAGAAGTCACTTGAAAGGTACAAACACGCTCTGAGCTACGTTACCATTATTGGCATATGTGCTACCTACCTTCACAGAGCATTTCATGGCAGCTTTCAGATTAGCTCTATTAGGCCCCTGCTATGTTATGGAAGCTAAAGAATTAATGGATGTTCAAGCAAAACACAGATTTCTTAAAGAGGAGCAATAAAAACCTTGAAAACTTACCACAATATCTCACCTCATGTGTGAGCACTGAAGAAAGACAAAGGTTTCTGAAGTAATGTTCAGCTTTGTGTCAAAGAAACACATACCTTAGATGCAGTTAGTGCTTGCAGAATAACACTGCTCACTTGTAAGGAGATTGTTTTAATCCCCTACTTGATACAGAACAGCTCAGTCTGTGAGTTTAAGGACTCCTGAATAAAAATCCTCCCAAATATCCAACATGAACAGCACAAACACAATCAATTCTGTACTAGGAGGCAGATACTTCCAAATGTATTTCTTCAGATCTGAAGAAACCCTGTATTTGAAAAGATGGTCTCGGAAGGGTAGTTGTGGTAGCATCAGGGGCCCCACTGAACAAACAGCCGTCACCACTAATTAGGTCAGCGATTTGTGGAGGTCGGTACTCTGCCAAAGCTTTAAGAGGGATAAGGCAGTGCATTACGACTTAGAAAAAACGCAATTACCAAGCAAATCTGACAGAAAAAGGTTTCCTCCCCAGAGGACAAGCCCGCAGGGTTGTGGCACTTCGCACGACCCGCAGCCTGTCACCTGGGGCAGGTGGGGGGGGTTGCCGCAGTTCGGTGGGAATGAAGCCAGTTCAAAGCAATACTCAGGGAAATCTGCACCAGAACCGAAAGGAACAACAGGGACCCTTAGTAACATTTTCAGTCCAAAAGGAAGACAAAGTCTTTTGCACCAGGCTTGAGGCTCTGCAGCCGCGGCCGGCTCCCCACGTCCCGCCCCGTGCCGGCTGAGGCGGCCGCCGCCCGCCGCTCCCTCGCACGGCGGAGCTGCTCGAACAAAACACGGCCGTGACGCCAACGTGCGAACGTTTACGAAAATTGACTAATTAAGAAGTCACACACTGGCCCTCAAGCAACTGCCTCCCACCGCCTCCCCCGCCGGCTGCCCTGTCCGGCCTGCCGGGCAGGCTCCGGGAGAACCCCCCGGGCCCCCGATCCGCAGCCCCGCCCGTGGCGCCGCCCGGCTGGGCAGCAGGGGCGCAGCTTACACGGGCGGCAAGGTTTGAATTGCCGAGGAGGCGTCCCCGCTCCTTCGCTTGCATGGCATTAAAACAACTGGAGGAATTATAAAACTGGGACATGTACTGTAATTGGTATTATTCTTAAGAAACGTGTGCCTGTTTCTCACAGATCAGTATTTAGTACTGTAATTCTCCATCTCGGAGATGCCCACTGCTGTGGGCAGTACTAGAGATCCTCCATCCCCAGAGGTGAACAGCTTTATTAAATTAAGAAATTATTAAATCGGGAAATTTAATTAATTTCTTAAGTCATTAGCATATTCAGTGCTACACATGCTACAACATTTAAATATAGTCAGACAATAAATTTAATGGTAAGTTACATATTACTTAGCCATCCTGTGGACCTAATCAATACTGACCAGCACCATCCTTCTACAGCTCTGTTACAATGTCCATAATGATTCATTAACAGTTATGTGCAGTATGTTCTGCTCCAACGCTGTCAAAGAACAAATTCTCATCTGTGTTAAGAAGCCTTTATCCCTCCACTTATTTTGTTATGTGACTCACACCACAAGTCCGGGCAGACAGCAACATCTGGGCTCTTCAGCTTTCCTGTACTGAGGCAGCTCCCTGAAGAACCAGCCTCCAGCATGGCCAGCACCATCCAGTGAGGGATGGCTTTTGCCGAGAATGACAGCCATGCTTCCGTGCAAATGTGACAAGGGACCAGAAGTTCAGCTTTGTCAGGTTAGTATCTTTTGTTCTGGAAATTAAAATCAGATTATGTCCACCAAATGGAGTGTGAGATTTTATTTGGGATATTCTGGGAAGATAGGAAAAGGTGATAGACTAGGAAAGTCCAGTGTATTTCATGCTGAAAAACAGAAAAGTGATTCTTCCCTTTTGCTGTCCTTTGAGAGTCCTCTTCATTCTTACAGCAGTAGAAAGCACCATGCCAAAGTAACTATTCTCTACAGTATGCAATAAAGGGTCATGCTAATTGTAATCCCATTAAGAAAAGCGTGCCACTCTCCAGCCCAGGAAGATAGATACAGCAGAGTACTATACTATTGCAAAGGCCAAATGTCTGTATTTTAATAAGTTAGAAGAAATACAGATATAGAAGCCAGAGAGTCACTGAAATGTTAACACGTTAATATATTTTAAAGCAAATATAATACAGTGTACACATAAAAACCATTTATTACAAAGTGAAAACCATTAGATGCACCTACTAATGAAGATTTTTGGTTACTTTCAGCTCTTTCACTGAAACTTTGAAACAATGCTCTTCATTTCAGTTACACCAGGTTAAGTGGTGAAACTGATCTACAGCAAGCAAATCACTGCCTTTTCATTCACCTGGGAAAGACAGCACCACTGCAACAGATAGTCTCTCCAGAAGGGCATCCAAATGAAATAGGCCATGCACATTTGCCCCACTTGCTAAGCTACACAAGAAACCAGATGTGAATTGATTGCTGCTTCTGAATAGTAAAGCTCAGTAAGTGCATCCTTGCTGTACAAAAAAAAAAATATTAAAGTGACAACATAGAAAACTGGCAACAGATAACCATGTCTGCCTAAAATATACACATATGATACATAATTATGGCCATGCTGGCCAGTATGTAAGACTGTTCAGGAGCAAAGCTTTAATTGCACAGATTAGAAAAATGAACAAATGCTTTTACAGAGCAAAGCACAAGCTTTGGTTTATGCTTAGATGGTGAACATAAAATTTTCCATTTTTATTATAACATCTATTAAGAAAAATAGCTGTTTCTCTATGAAGAAGCCATTCCACACAATGAAATGAAGCTCAGTGTCTTACTCAATGAAACTTTTAACTGTATCTAGATTGGGAATGTATTACATATTTATTGAAAGCTACTGAACTACAAAAAGTTGGACTTTTCTCATTCACAATTCCCCAGCCCTCCCCCCAATTTTAAAATGTTGCATATATAAAAATAACTCCAATATGGCACAGAAGTGGGATTCTTAAGGGAAGGCAAAGGATAAAGCGGCAAAGGGAAGCCTCCACTGGCTTGATGTTGCAACATCAACATGTTGCATATAGTCCAAGAGGAATTTGAACCCTATACAAAATGAGCTTCCCTGTGTTCCAGTTCTTGGATCCTTTTTGGTCTCAGTCTCTGGTAAGCAGGCTTCAGATCTGTGGGCTGAATATCCTCTGAGCTAGCTCTCTGTTCATTTGTGTTTTGCTCAGGATCACCTGATGGGAGTGCAGAACTCCTAGCCACTTGCACAGTATTGTCCTGGTGAAGCACAGAGCTAGTACTGGTTGGTGCACAAGCTTTAGCAGAAGAACCATCTCCATTTTCTTTTGATTTATTAGATGGTGGTTTATAAAATGTCCCTGGAGGTGGTTGCAATGTTCTTGGTGCCCTAAAGGCAGCAAGAGGATTAGCATCAGGACCATGCTCTTCTGTTGCTGTCCTTCCTGACCTGACAACAGAATATGGCTTACTAGGAAGAATGGCATTAGCTGAATTCTTACCAACACTGCATGATGATGATAAGGCACCTGCAGTCCCACTGTCAAGTGCTTTGTTCTCCTGGGGTACATTAGTCACAATCATTGCTGTCCTTGCTGTGATATCATACTGTTTATATTGCTTGTCCCAATTTTTTCGCAGCATCTGGGTGTCAGGAGGAAATCTGCAGCAGGTATTAGCAGTATGGAGTGCCCTCACCTCTGAAACTTCTTCAATAGTAGGGCTCCTGCCCAGCTTCTCTGAACTTACTGCTCCTGCATTTCGTGAATTTCTTTCATTCAAAACACATGGGGGAAGTATTCGGTCTACAGGGAGGCTCACAGGGCGAGACGCTGCCTTCGTCCTTGGAACCCGCAGTGGAACTTTGGTAATCTGACGGTTAGGTTTTGCAGGAAATAAGTTGATTTTACAGCTGTCTTCACCTAGAGAAATGAATGGATCATGGTCTTTCTCTGAAGCTGGACTCACAGCATCACCTAGAAACACACAAACAGATGCGACTGGACCTTTGCACCATATACAGAGAGAAGGCAGCAAGACTTTCTAATTATCCCTTGGTATTTTAATGGGATAACAGTTTTTAGGGATAGCTTGCATACATACTAGGAGTATAGTACTCTAACCAAATGTTAGCATTTCAATAGCAGAAAAACACAGACTGTACAGCAGTAACCAAGGAAGACACCAAGGAGGAAACTAAAGCAAATAGACTGTACTTTTTTGGCAAGTGCTTTCCCATTCCTGAATATTTCAAGTTTTAGTATGTTTCAGGATGTTACACTGTTAAGGTACAAGACGTGACAGAACTGGTAGCGTCAGCTGAAAACCAGTGTAATTAAAAGGGATTATGTATAGCTATTCCTAAATAAAGTAGATTAAATCATACCTACATTAAAACAAACCACTGTAGTAGCACAGGCAGATAAACAGAAAAAAAATAGAGTTAGGTTAGCAAACCTGGCTTTTTTTGAGCAGAAATATTGATATCCAAAATGCTCTTAGCTGATGATTCTGTCAGAGTCTTCCCAAAGCCTTCTGGTTTAGTTCCAGTGAGTGGTAATGATACATATTCTGGGGGAAAACAATGGACAAAACACATTAATTGCTGGGTATTAGTTTGCAGCATCATAGTGGATTTCAGAAATCTACAGTCATAGCATAATTATGGCTTTGTTTTGTTTACTTGTTTAAAAAAAAGAGAGAAACCAATACACCACTGTATTCTCTTACCAAATACTTTAAAACTTTGATTCCATAAACACAAATTTCTTGAAAGCCTTGAGAAAAATTTAATTCTGTTCTTCTTACAGAAAGAATTACCATATCAAGCAAGTTTTATCACTTGCTTCTAAATTGAAGAGCTACATGCACTATAATCTAATGCATCCAAGACTCCTTATTCTCCCACCCCCAGAGTTAACAGCATACTAACCAGTTACAGATGTATCTGCTTCTTCTTTTGTATTTTTGCTATTGTTTGTTTCCAAAAACAGTGCTGCTGTTTCTGAAGCTCTGCTTTCACTTGGAGATATTAGAACACCCTGCTAACAAAAGTCAGAGTAAAAGTCAATGAGGACACAAGAGAAAAGGCACTGCTTAACAAAAAAACACAAAAGATTTATTAGACAGGCTGCAGCATTTACTACAGGAGTTAAGATGGCACAGGTACCATTGCAGCAGCACAAGAAGAGTCACTCACTTCCTTTACAGCAACAAATGACTTCCTCTGCTGCTGTGGCTCTCTCTCGTCTGCTGATAAAGCAACTCTGACTGTAACAGCTGTTTCTTCAGACTGAGATATGCTCAAAAGTGGCTTCAATGAAACATCAAATATCTTTTCATAGTATGTTATGAGCAGCTCCACTACCCGAGCCTGGTAAGGGTAGTCCACAAGTGACGACAAAGAAACTGTAGCATCGGTTTGACGTGGTCTGATCAGAGTTGGCCCAAATATTATTCCAAGGTTGCTGGCTGACATTTTATTTTCATCAGACTGTTCTGTAACTCTGCATAAGGAGGGGGGAAAGAAAAAACAAAAAAAACCTCACAGGAGTTAGAGAGTTTTATTATTTCAGAAATATTTTAGATATTAAAATCTTACATCTAAAGAGGATAAGAAACAATAAAAAACTAAAAGTGGGTTTGGTATGCAGGTAGAATCTTCAGTTCAGACGGCATTTAAAGCAGCTTGGACTTCCCACATAGGGTGTTCTTGTGTCCTATTTGTTAATGTTATTTGTGGCTACTTGGCTTTTCTGGTGTCGGAGAAAAGACCATCTCTCACTCTAAGTAATAATATAGCTGTGGCCTAATATTACCCATTTTTATTAGTGGTCATCAACTTGGTATATCATCATAAAAAACAGCATTTAGAGGACAAGGAAGTGAAATGTAACTGGAGAATGGTTATTTAAGAGATGTGATACAAGTTTCAATTTTCTGTTAATAGCTACCAAACTGCTGCTCTGTTTGGATCATATCATGATATAAATCACACCTAGGCCCCTGCATGTGACACTAGTTACTAACGACTGACATGACACTAGTAAAAGATCAAGAATATTGGAGCTCAGCACTTTCCCTGCTTTATTTCCCTTTCATATTCTTCTCTCACTTGAGAATTCATTACATGGAAAAAAGATACCTTAGAAGACATTGTTTTGTTGCAGTTTATGTGACTTCTTCCTGTACAGTCATCAAAAGGGTACAAGAGATTACTAGCATGCAGCAGTTTATCTTTCAACATCAGTTTGCATTTGAAATCTTTTCTCACCTGTGAAGGTGTCCAATAAGGTACTGGAGAGTGTTATAGTTTGGTACGGGTAGTTGTTTCAGAAGATCTTTAATTTTAATGATGATCCTATTCAGTTCAATACAGACTGACTGTCGTTTCTTTGATTCGGGACTGGCTTGTTTAGCATCCAACTCCTCATTAACATGCTGGCTTTCTTTTCCAAGTCCAATGAATTCATTATAAAGCCGAAATAAAATCAAGGGCTCTGGAAGCTGAAGAAATAAGAACATTTCAGGAATATATTCAAAACTAATTTTGTTTCCTTCCTGATTTTCTTCAGCTTTGGTCTAACATCTTTTCTTAGATGATGACATGGTTTAATCCTTGCTCATTAGCTCGAACCCTAATTTTTCCCAAACACAATCCCAGGTAACAAAAACACTCCTTCCCACACCCTTCTCCAGAATTCTTTTGCTAGCCCTTTCCTATGGTAGCTTCTGGACTGGACATTTATCAACACTTTATTCAAGTAAGATTTCAAGAAAAAAATTAAATTTCAAGTATATGATCACTATGAAGGAGGGTGTTGCATCTCATATGTTCAAACACCATGATAATAGAGTTATTTACTTTTTTGGTCTTTCATAGTATATGATTTGTTTTAATTATCAGTCTCAAGTAGGGTTTAACTCAGGATTCTGTCTAAAAGTACCTTAACTGCACGTTTCTAGCACTGCTTCTTTATTTAAAATGAGCAGGATTTAAAAAAAGCCACACCAACAGATCAGCTACAAAGCAAGTAATATGACCAGAAGATGATTTTTTTGTTTTTTAATTATAAGCCCTATTCAAAATACAGCACAGTGCTTTAAACTGGTACCCCTGTATGATGTATGTAGTATGCTAACTTTTTAGTTGAATATGAAGGCAGAGTACATCTTATTAATCTTTGAAAATCATTTAATGGCAGTGATCATAGGATTGGAATGCTCATCTCTGACAGCCACTGTAAAGAAGAGGAGAGGACTATGCAGCTAAGGATTCTTCCTCTCAGGGTTAACAGTTTTCAGAGTGACTCAGTCACTTCACTTGACAACATCCCAGCTCCATTTTTTTAGATACATATTGAATTTTCCAAACCAGTTTCAGTTATGAAGTTTTAAAGCTCTATTTTGAAAACAAGGATGGATAGTCCCTCCATAATGAACACATCATAACCATTATAAGTGTTTCATGAAACTTTTAGCAGATATTAACAGCAAGACATCAGCATCTGTCTATATGAAGAGACAAGAACATGGGAAACTTTTAAGCTTCACGTAAGACAGGCAAATACACTAATCAGAAGGGTAGACAAACGAAAACCTGTTCTGTGTATGGTACTACTGTATAAAGGGCCATAACGCATCCATGTGGAATACATATTGTAATACCAGCAGCTTTCCCCACCCTTGTCACAGGCTCCATGAGAAAATACAGAAGCCTACTACAAACAGACAAGGCATTAATTTAATCTGCTCTAGGAATGCAGAAAAGGATTTTGTTCCTATTGTATTGAAGAAAGTTGCTACTGTATTGAAGAAAGGTTTCCATCTGACCTCTCAATTCCATACCTGGCGGAGATACAGCTTCAGAACATTGCTGATATCATGCGCATAGAGTTCAGAGAGCTCAACCAAATCCTTTCCATTTTCAAAAGCTTGACAAAGCTTTTCAACTCTTGATTTGGCTCCATTCACACGATAGATGCCCTGAAATTAAAAGGCCAGCACAACTCTATTTCAATTTGAAAGTATAAAACACAGAGATATTGACAGAACAACATTAAAAAAACCAAAACTCTTAGTGTGTTAAAGATTGTTTATAAAACTTAAGTGTGAACAAACTTGAGTATACCTTGACATTCAGTGCTCTGCTTTCAATTTCTGACGTACACTTTTTGATGATGAAAGGAATACCATCAGGAACATTTTTAGCAGCTTGGGCAAATTCCACTCCAAATAAATGAAGCCTTCCATGAAGTTTTTTGTGTCCACATTGAATAGCTAAAGTCTCTAAACATTTTTTATGGCATGCCAGTGAACACTACAGGGGAGATGAAAAAAAGCACATGACACCCTAAGAAACATCTCTGCTGTTTGTCACCCCACGTGCAAGCCAAATGCAAGACTTACTAGTTTTTTGTGTCTCTTTGAGTTCACGGTGAGCCACAAACTCTAGTCTTTATACAGAAACATAATTCAAATTTCCATAACTCCCAACTTTACGTAACTCCCAAGCAGAAATTTAAACTAATTTTCAACTCACCTCCTCACATTCAGCTCCGTGAAATACCACTAAGCTGTCGCATTCTCTGCATTTGGATGGAGCTCTCAGCTTCCGTAGTTTGTGTGTTTGTGCTGCTTTAGACATGTTAGCATTTCTGAAAGGTCCTGGAGAATTTGCAGTTTCAGATGTCAGATCATTTAAACCTGGAGAGAATTTCTCTGTTATAGTCATTTACTATTGAGATGGTATTTATTTTGATTTTTTAGAACCCTGCTGTAGAACACAGAATTCTATAAGTAACAGCAACTATCAAAATAGTCAAAAACATTTCAATCACAAGGAAGCAAAACTACATTATAGTTTACATAACAGATGTACTAACTATCAAAGAATCTCACATAAAAGTGGAATCAAATAATCATTTTTGCATTTTTAAGTATTCCAGTTTTCCCCTCTATTAATGGCACATGAAAATATTAGGACATATAATATCAGCTGCTCTATAGTTCAAGCAACAATCCATGGAAGTTTCACTTTATGTATTTCAAAGTCCTGTACAAGAAGATGAAACATGACAATATGCTTTGGCCTGTAGTTTTTCTGAAATACTTAAAGAATACTTTGCAGCAGGGAAGAATTAACACACACTCATGGCAGAATGTGTATAAAAAAAATTCAAAACTCAGTGATTCTCTGTTTCCTATACCAAAATCAAACTGTTTTCTAGAGGATTCTAAAACTAAAAAGAATAGCAACTGGTCCTTTTTGTGTCAAATTTCTTGCAAGCCATTTACTTAAAAATCAGCAACTCTGTGAATCAAAATCCTTTGTTTCACAGATAACTTAAAATTAGCACACACAGTTACTTGCCCAGAAAGCTTCTTAAAAGCTCAAGCATTGATTAAACAATATGACTCCAAATGAAGTTTGCGTTTATTAACACACTGCTATGCTTTGAATTTAGATCCAAACCACAGATTTACTCCTAGAAGGCAAAGTATATATTTAGGAAATAAGGACTAAGTGAAGAATTTCCTAGGGGCTTTCCTGAGCGAGTGACACAAATATTTCAAAATTGGTTTATGAGTACTGTAGAACTATTCCCATAGAACTATTGCTGATAATCCAGTTATTCAGGTTTTGATGCCTGTGGCAACATTGTCTTTATACAGTCAAAAAGCATTTGAAAATTAGAAATAGCCTAATTAGACATGTCTCAGGTCAAATCTGGGTCAGATGTTACTGAACTTGTTTCTTTTAGTTGAAAAGGGTAGAATCTCAGTTATTACCCTAAATTTTTGGATCCACTTTTTCCAATCTGCCAGTTACCAACTCCATGTACCTGTGCATTTTACCTCAAAGTTTAGAAGTTATGTAAATAACTCAGTACCATGCAGCTAAATTTAAATGCAAATGCCTGGAGGGAATGGTTAGTAGGCCACTTTTGGTGTACCTCAAGAGGTAAAACCAGAAACGTTCAACGGCTGCCCATATAGTTAACCTAAATGCATAAAAATAATTCTGCACCACTTCATTTTAATGACATGAGCATTATTCTTCAGCTCTCCATCTCAAGTGGATGCACACTGTATTGTAAAAAATCCTGTTGGTAATCACGGCCTCCTTAAAGTACTTTTCTTAAGGACATTAATAAAAAGGTACACTTTGCAACAAAAAGCATCTTCTGGGGACTTCAGGAATGGAAACAACATTACCACAATCTGAAGGAGATGGTGGCTCTCTTTCATCAAGATCATCTGCAGATGACATAGTACCAGTGGAAGGTGTTCGGGGAAGTCGTCTTTTAAAATCCCCTGGCAGATAAGAAAAATTTGCAGAAAGCTGTAATTATCAGTTCCACCCAACTGTTCATTGTCATTATACGCTCTGTTAAACACTTGCTAAGAGTGATGTTCTCACTAATGCAAAATAGTGAAAAGAAAGGACTTCAGATCAGTATAGGAGTGAATATAGCTGTACCTGGGCTGGCAGATGGAGAATCCATGGATCGTGACTCACTGCTTCCACCTGCACTTTCAGAATCACTGCACATTCCTCCACTCTGGTTGCCAACTGACCATGATCTAAATGGTGGTGGCCCTCGCACTGCTTTTGAAAACAAAAACCCACTAATTCCAAATGTGAAGGACAAAAGTTATGGTTTTTTTATTTAAAGACTAACTATGACTATATTCAAAATAGAAAAATATTGCAAAAAAGTTACATGAACATGCAATATAGTGAAAAATCCCCACAGTATGTATTTCTGTAAAAGATTCAAGATCTAAGAAGGTTAATTTCAGAAACCTGGTATTTGTGCTTTCACAAAGACCTGAATTCAACATAGCATTTACAAAACCAATGGATTTTCAACTGCTAAACCTAATTGAAACAGTTTAGTCCAGTGATCTTGACAGTACTTGCTGTCTGAATTGCATCTCACCTTTCTTGTCAAAGAATCTAAATATGCATTACAGGCAGTTTTCCATTTGTCTTTATTATGCTCAAGTACATAACATTTTATATGCCTCAAACCTTATAATATATTTTTAACCTTTCAGTGCTATGTTTCTGACTGACATCAAGCATGCTTTTTATAATTTTTTTATCATTTTATACAGAGATTGAGCTCCAGATGAAATACAGAACTACCTTGAATTTCTGTGTTGCTGGAAGATCTCTTCTCTCTAACCTTTTGTGAACGATGATAAATTGGGCTTCCCACATCATCTAAAGTCTGTGCAGAAAAATCTCCTGAACACTGAGATAAGTTACCATGTGATGTGTGGATGCTGTTTGTTGATTGCTTATTAAAAACCCTTCAGGGAAGAAGAAAGTAATTTGAAGAATGACTAAGACAGAGTTGAATGAAAAGCAATGCATTTTTTTAATCCCTGAGACTATAAATGCTTCATTTAATTACTGAAATGAACATATATTTGCCATGTAATCAATAAAGTCCAAATGCAAAAAACTTAAAATATAAAGGTGGCCATTGGTTAAGCATGTGTGATTTTCCAGCATTTTCTCCCCATGCCAAAAATCAGCTTTTCCACATCTCTGCATGGTATTATAAACATTATCTTGTAGACTTTGAAAAAATAGCCTATCTGTTAATCTGAAGATCAGAATAATTCAGAGGCCATTGCATTCTATGGTTATGCTTTCCCCTCCAAAAGATTCTCTGCCCAGTCATCAGGACCATCCACCTATAAACATACAGGTGTCAATACAGAATGCTTTTTAAAAAGCACAGAAAATACACCGAAACTGCCAGAGAGTCAATCTGTTGTGACTATCTGCTCTCTCAAGGACAGAATACTGTTAACAGTAATTAATGTAAAATGCTGAAGCACCCTGTGGAAAAAATGGCCTGCTGGCCAAGTTTAGCAGTCAGGAAGCTCTTCCTTAATCAGTTCTACCCTATCAAGCTTAAGGAAATAAAGACTGAAAAACATTAAAATTTGCATTTTTTAAAGCTATTGTCCCTTAAATTAAGGCAGTCCTAAACAATAAAAATGGTCCCTTCAAGTACATGAAGAATCACAAGGCTGTGACAAAGATAACAAAAGATGGGAAGAGAGAAGAAAACACACACTCCTATAAATCTTAAGCCGTAAATAGCTGGGAGAGCACACAAAGAGTTGGAAATTTCATGCTCATCAGTTTCTCAGGGAGCTACAATAGTTAAATTCCCCCTAAGTCAAAGTTTATAAGTATAGCTTAATCAGTCTTAAAAGGCAGGAAAAAACTAAGAATCTCAGCTTTAACTTTGAATTTCCTGGCTTTTGTTGGTAGAAGTCTGACTCAAGACTTCATTTTTTTTGTATTTAGTTTCCTTTTGAAAAATGATGACGACACTTTCCTGTAGAACTGTGAAACACACAGATTGGAATGGATATTCTGGTGCTTTAGTGCCAAGATGACTATTTTACAACAAATTAAAGGTGGAAAAGCATTTGGCATGCTGACACAAGGAACTGTCTTTTTGTTTTGAAGTCTTTACTCCCACATGAGCTAGATCTTTCATAGATTAGCAGTAAAAAACCCTTCCATTTTATACAGGTTGGAAAAAAATAATTGTTATAACATATCCCTACAAATGGCCTCTGAACTTTTTTTAGTCACATAGCATGAGACAGAAATCAAACAACACTTCCTGCCAAAAAGTTGTCAAATGTAAACAATAAGAAGCTACTGCAGCAGCAAGAGCTGTAGAAGAGGAAAACTACCTCCTCAGATTTTCTGAATTGACTATCAAATACACTGCTACACTATTGAGTCCCAGATTCACATTCTTCATATTAACCAGTATATACATTAAAATAGTAACAACTCAAGTCATGCACAACATTTGTCAATGTTACAGCAAGTCTTATTGCATGAAATGACATTCTGTTTTAGAATTTAGAGGCAGGTTTTAATATTAACATTATATGTAAAATGCCACCTTCTCTTTGAGACTTACCCATCAACCTGGGAGCTCTGGGTTTCAAAAGAACCTGATTCAATAGGAACACCATCCTTTGGCAAACTTTTCACAAACTCTGAATACTGCTGACCAGGGTCATAGAGTTTGGCACTCTCACACAGGGACTGGCAGTTGACTGGAAGAGATACAACCTGAGCATGTTGCAGCTGGAACAGATTAACTGTTGCCTGTTTGGAGAAAAAGACATTCATTAATTGCCAATCACTTACTAAGTATTTCACTTACACTTCACTCAATCCAAATTAATATCCTAACAGAAGATTATTTAAACAGTAAGACTAGAAAAATTCCAGAAAATACTAATGTGTTACTTTGTGCAAGATTCCCGAAAGTCAGCTGTAAAAACATAATCTGTAACATAGATACGAGTATTTCTCTTCCCCCTGAATTATTGAATCCTCCTGATATACCAAAGTCAACCCCAATGGCTTCCCACTCTGGGTTGACCAAGATAAATAGCAAGGGTATTTGCTCCCAAAAAGATATTTTTCATGCTTTGAAAGGAATTTTAGTCAGCACTACAATGATGAAGCAGTTGGAATTCCAAACCCAGGTGAACTCCATATTGGCTTGAGACATGAAATGACAAAACTCTGTCCCAATAGAGAGATTAACTGAACACTTTGTTAATTTAATTACATAATACTTCTAAATTAGTTTATCACATGCCAGAGACCAGAAAAGGGGACACTGTGTGGCTGCTTCTTCTGCTTCGGAGCTGCAAAGTAGTTTGCAATTTAGATGGACTTAAACTGACAAGTCTGTCTAAGCTTTCTACTGCCTTGCAGATTGGTTTTGGGGTTGCTTGGGGAGGAGAAAGTGTGTTGGATGTTTTATTTTCTCTTCCTGCTCCAGCATTAAATTGTCTTTGCCTCATCAAAAAAAAACCCCAAACAACAAAAACAAACCATCTCTTGACATAATGCATTCTTAAAGCACTTTTAGAAATTGTGCATGTAATACACAGTTTTGACCACCTTTTCCCTATTTACACACAATAAAATGAATCCACTCAATTAGCTGCAATGGATCCTGCAGGAATTGAGACTGCCATCAAGACTGGCAGGCTCTTTGCAGAAGTGTGGTAATGTCCATCCTATGCTTGATCCAAACGTCTTTGCTAATGCATTAATGAAAGTAACGGAAGCTGTGCTCAGAAGCGACAGAGGAACACTACTGCCATCAATATTCTTAAGAGATATTTTACAAGGATTGTGTACTCAGGGCGCTTGCAAGGCAACAAGTCATGATACACCCAAAAACATTAAAGATGTGTGTAACATCTCACCCTTTTTTCTTTAACTCCCATCAAAAAGAGACTACCACAAAGAGGTTAAAAGTTTTCCTTTTTCTATTGGCTTGATCTCTGTCCTTAGAAAGCTTTCTATTTTAAGTGGTAACACTATAAGATTATAAGGGCTATAAGGGCTTTCTGTTACTTTTAACAGTATTTGCTTATCTGTGTAAAATATATTTTAAAAACCATGCTTACAGCTTTAAGAGTAAGATCACACTGGTAAATAAGCTCCCGAAGCTGTGTTAAAACATCACTTTTAAAGCTTTCCAAATCATTTCGTTTTTCTTCCACCTCTGCCATGCTTGCTTTATAGTGTTCATTGGCCTCTTCAGCCTGCAGAAAACACAAATGTAAAGGGTTGATGGACCGCAGGCCTTGATACTAGAAGCAAAAAAACCCCACCCCATATCAGATGCTTGTAATTGGAGATTCTCATTAAGGATAAGAGCCCAAAACAGCATATCATGATTAAAATTAAAATTATGAACTCAACTCTTACTTGAATACTCCCATTGGTAAAGCATGAAAAGAACCAGTGTAGGATGAACTTTAAAAGGAAAGAAAAAAAATTCTTCACCTTTTGAAGAGCTTCTTCTTCTAGCCTTCGTTTTTTTTCCAGTTGCTTGCTGAAATCTTTCACAAAGCTTCCACTTGAGCTAAGATGTTCCTCCTCAGCACGAGCAGTGCAGGATTTTGCCTTTTCATACTCATCTTGACGTTGTGTATATAGTAACTTTGCTTTCCTTAGAGCAGCTTCTAGCTCTTGCTGCAGAATGCAATGAAAGACAAAGCAGATGAATAACTGATTTTTCAGTTACTAATGTGATGCTTAAAGAGGCTGCTATGCACAGGTCTGTATGCTGCAGTCAAATACACAGTCATTGAAAGACGATCTCTTACAAATACCAGATAGTCATGAAATTGACAGTTGCATTCTACTTTGAATAATCCCTATAGACTGTATATGTGAATGTAAGTGCATTAACAGCCTAATTTGAAAATTTCATCTTTTTGGAGAATTTTAGACTGAAACCATTAGATATGAAAGAATTACCAACCATTTTTTTCTGTTCTCGCTGCCAAAGCTCCTTGATATCTTTCCTTTGTCTGTCCAACTCATTTTTCCTTCCAAGAAGAGGCTGAAATTTTATAGGAATTATAACAGGAAATATTAATAGAGTACAATAAAGCCTTATAGGCTGCAAGTTTGTTATTTTAAATAATCTGTGGTGCCACAAAATTTTTAAAAACCCTAAATAGTATTTTGGTCTTTTTCCTTTAAGCTTACCTGCACAAATTTGTTAGATTGAAGAGCAGCAGCTGTTTGTTGCCAAAGTTGATTGTTCTCAATATCATTTTGAAAAGCATTAATGAATATTGATTGGAATGGCATATAATCCTAAAATTACACAAAACACATTAATGTTCTAGGTAAGATAGAGGTATGCTGACATTCTTAGTGTCTGTAAAACTGAACTATATTTTCAACTAAATTTAGTAAGATATTTATGTGTGTGTGGAATTCAGGCATAAATGTAGAAAATTACTAATTTCTCATCTGTGTTTCATGCTACTAGGAAGTAGACAAGTACAAATCAAAGCATAAATACAGTAGACAGAAAAGAGCATATTGTGAAAGCTATTCTGCATATTCAACAAAATTAATCATATATCCATTTGTTATGGAAATTTGGAAAGACATAAAATATAGCAGATCTTTTAACCAGTGCTTTACTGTATAAATCAATTCTGTATCAACTTAAAAATCCATACTTAAGATCTCCAGGCTTTACTTCTGGGCAAGGCATTCGGTAAAGACTTACTACTAAGATAAAGCCCCTAAGGTGTACTCACCTGGTGTCCAACAATAGCTTTAGCAGTTTCAGCCATTTTTGCTAAGTTTTTAGCACATTCCACTTCTGTTAAAAAAATTTCACAGTTACTGTTTATACTAACAGTTTTAACACATGATAAATGCTTTTTACAATCTTCCTTTTACATATAGGTTACAGAGGGGACCACTTTCACTTTGTTACAGGCCTTTAATTATAGGAAATGCATGATAGTTCTGTCCACTTCAGTGGAACAGCTACTAATTTAGAAATCACATTATTGACAGTCTGCAGCACAGGGGCCTGACAACAGATTTAATTTCATCATGACAAAGCTGATTAAATGCCAGAAAGAGCCACTCACCCACGCTAAGCTTTTTTTCTACCCATGCGACTACATCCTTGGTATATTTTGACCATGCTTTAGCATAGGACAGAGCCGATTCAATTCCACTGTCATTTCTTAGGAGCATGCTATCAACCTCCTCTGCTCGAAGATGTCCTGCAAATAAAGCATTAAACACAATGAAGTGATTTTTAGACATGACCACACACTGAGAGCAAAGCCAGTATTAGCCAACTGGGAATGCTTAAGCAGCTCTGATCTTGAGTTGGTCTTTAATGCTAGTTGACCCTAAACAGGACTGACAGAGGTTTTAGAACAAATTAAGGGGTCATAGTATTTTATCTGGAGCAGTCATATGGTCAGCATAACTTTCTTCAAGAAAGTGATCCAACAAAACACCAACCATATGATGACGTACAGAAGTGCTTCAGGCCTTGGTTCTTTTCCCCTCTTGAAGAGCAACCAGGTTGATTATTTACAAAAGGAATAAAACCTTTGCAACAGCATTTTTGTTTTCAGTAAGTTTTAACGGCAGCACAGGGGTAAAAAAGTGACCAAGCAACTTAATTAGAATATTTAGAGAAGTAAAACCCACAGATACAAAACGGTGTTTTATCAATGTTAAATGAATTACCTACCTTGAATATCATCCCTTTCATGCAGTGAACCCCCAGACTCCACAGAAAGATTCTCAAAAGACTGGTGCACAAGAAACAAAACTTTATGTTAGCAAAGAAAAGCTCTCACAAACTGGCAGGCATAAATGGCAGACAAAATAACTGGCATTATTCGCCTCTTTTTCAGCAGATAATGCAAACTGTACTGTAACTCTCTCAGTTAAGGCACAACACCTTCTAACCTCCCACAGCTGTCAAATGAGGCAATAAATAGAAAAGAATCCTTATATACCTTTAAATCAACAATCTTGGAAGGCTGTGATGAAAGAGTTAAATATCAACCCAATTTGTTGAACAATTTGAGTTCCAGCTTTTCTTAGATGCCTACCTATCTTTTAAAAACCATTTCATACAGACCTAATGTCATATACATACAACAGACATCATTCTACAAGCCATTAGAATCTTGTATTTCTTCCTCAAAGGACTAAATTACTGAATTACTTGCAGGTGTGCACTGTAGGCATAACAGCTGACTAGTAAGCACTTGCTAATGAAGTCCTGACAATCAGGTACAACCTGACAGAATGTAATCCAATAATAAAAGGAATTTAGCACATCATGTCATCTCTACCTTTGTCTCGTGCTGCATTTTGCTACTCCTTTAATTGTGCAAATTGAACTACTTGTAGGATTGTGCTGGAGATGTGGCTGCTCAATGAATTTAAATGAATAAGAAGTTTACCTAGTGACCACTACTTCCCTCAAAAACCAAGGAAAAATGACAAACTCCACATAATTTTAAATGGATAAACTACGCTTGACAATTTCAAAGCACAGAGCAGATGAAAACAAAGGCTAAGAAACAGCTGCAGAGTGCCTTCAAGCTTTAGAAGAACATCCTGTTTCCATTTAGACTTTGATGCTGTTGATTTTCAGACATTTGCTAAAATGGAGCAGTGTATCAATGATGCAAGTAGTTTTGGGTTGTTGGGTTTTTTTAGCATAATTGTTTACTTCACTTTCCATAGACCAAAATGTGATACGAATCATCAATGCCATTGAATGGCATTAAGCTACAGTCTAAAGAGCTGCTCCATTCCTAATACAGTATAGAATACTAGTATACTATGTAAAGTATGGAATAGCACAATTGCTGTCTAATGTAAGAGTTTCAACAAAATGGAAGGTCTTTTCCAGAACAGGTGGAAAATATATCCAATGCTATCCTTCAACCAAACTGTTTAAAAAATAATGATCCTAACTTAGCACTAGATCAGTATTCAGCTGCAGAGAAAGTTTGAACATTCCTAAATTTAGTTCAGATTTTATAAAAACCCCTATATTATAATAACTTGAGTACTCGTAAGTTCTGGTCCTAAAAATTATTTTCCATTCTGTAAGACCAAAATCACCGCAGTCCTGAAAACTGTTCAATCCTTTACAGTAGATCAAGCATACAGACTAGTTAGGGCAGCTAATCAAAGATCCTTCAACCTTTCACATTCACCCTACTACATATAAGTAATAACATGCTTTGAAAGCAAACAGGAACAAATACTTTTATATATGTCCTGCAACTTATGATCAGAACTTGATCCATACAGCTTGCCTCCTCAAGCAACCAATGACTCATCCTCGCAGTCCTAGCAAAAATTAAAAGCCTTAAGTGAAGTCTATCTAGAAGTCAAACTTCAACCAGTCTTCTTTTTATTCCCCCCATTACCCAAGACTCTCACCCTGACAGAGGCAAATCTCTTCACGCATTTTGAAAATTTTATCCTTTGCCTTTATTATGTGCTTAGATCTGCAAAGCATCAATAGCATTTAAATAGCTTGTTGAGTAATGAAAGGTCAGACATGTCTGTCTCGTCTCTTCCAGTGTATTCTAAAGTGCTTCTGTTTTTAATTAAAAAATATCTTTGCTTCCACCTCGTACTTCTGGTTGCACTACAAGGGCTAAAATGAGAACAATTACATTTGCTAAGAGGGGGTATACATATCATTTAACTTAAGCTTCCAAGTGGAATGCCTGAAGTAAAGAATGTAGACTCCCCTGCAGTCAAGAGAAGCAAGATCAGTGCTGCCCACCCCCCTCCTCCTTGGGGCAATCCTCAACAGGTTAGTTAGGGAAGTCCCTAACTAAACAGGCAATTAAAATCTTTCTCCTAAATCAACTCTCAAAGAATTTACATGTTAAATTCTACCAAAATGTTATGCTCTATCTCTTTAAGGTACAGCTAACTGCTATGATCAACCACTGAACATAAACATCTACAGGAAGAGTTAATACAGCTCTTAAGTCTTTTGCATTTAACTCCTCCTAACACACAACTCCTAGTTGGCCTCCAAATTGCTCTCTGAATTGCAGATCCAAGTGAAATGATTCATCTGTTAAATGTGTAATTATTTGCCTAAATGAACATGCACTTAAGACAGATTTCTAAGAAACTGAAATATGTTATCCTACCTGCTCCAAAATTTACAATTGTTCACCTCCACATGAGAAAAAGCAAGAGACACTAAGAAAAAGAGCTTTTAAATATAAGCTGGTGACTTCTGAAGCACCTACAATTCCTCCTTCATGTCACTGTGTTCTAATTTCCTCTTGGCCTTCCCCCACCACTGTGTTCAGAAAAGTGATCTTTTAGGCAATCATTTACTTCACAATATAAGACCATCTCATTCCACAGGCATACATTTTTGCAATGCAAAACCATTTCAAGATGAAAATGTTAATAAATTCAGCACCTTCCTTCTGCTGGTGAACCAATTAGATGAACCAGTACCTGTTCAAATAATCTCATTTAACTTAGATGCCAGCTTCTATGCTATTGCATTTCATACTTTTTCTCCACAACCTGATTCTCAGTTTGCTGGAACCAGTTTTCTGTGTATGAAGATGAGTTTTGCAGGAACTACAGAAGTAGAACTTGTATGATAATCTTTCTCCCATACGTGTTAGCAAATACAGTGAAAATTTCAAAAGATTTCTCAGCTCTAGCTGGAGAGCATTGCTATGATCAAGCCTGTGTGAAGGAATGCTAAGCCTTAAGTATGTTTCAACAAAGCCTTGAAAAAACCCCACAATCTAAAATTTTTAACCTTGCTACAGCTTGGCTTGTCATACACGCTAATCCCTCAGCTGCATTTTCCTTGCATATAACTTCTAATTTTATCTGATTTATTTGAAAGTCTCCTTCTAGATATGCAAAAATCCAGAACAGAATTTGGTACTGAGCCTTTTTCAATTACACCTTCAAAGTGTTTAAAGGGGAGTTTAAAATGCTAATATTTTTCTTTGACTACACGTAAGTTCACAATAGTGAGTTGTTGCTGAAAAGTTACAACACAAACAGGGCTCTGGAAGAAGAAAAGGTTATTTTGTAATGAATATTAGTCTTTAAAAGACAAAAACGGTCATTAAACCTTTAGCCTCTATGTTTAACAGGTATATTTTAACTACTCCAGCATGCAAATCATTCAAATACCTTACTTTTCAGTACTTACTTTTTAAACTGGTCAAGTGAAAATAATCTCAGAAACAATTACAGCAGGTTATCGTTTACATATTCAAGCACTAGCCCTGTTGAGTCATCACTGTCATTTAGAAGTGAGAATACATTCAAGTATCTGAAACCTTGAATACATATTTTTCATGGGTTTAATCAGTTTTTAACACTCAAATGACTCCAAGTGTCCCAGGGCCCTGATGCACAGTTTTAGTGGAAATACAGGTCTCCTTTAAAAGATATCATTCCACCCTCCAAGAGAACGTGTTGAGCCTACCCGACTTCTCCGAGATACAGGAAGTCCCAATGACGAGCCATTGTCTACATCTCCCATAAGGAAGTCTGAAACACTGCCAGAATAACAAAGAATTGAACTGGGTTACTTCATTACTTTACCTCACCAAGCAATGTTGTTATCACTGAAAACAAAAATTCAGATAATATTTTTAACATTTTTTAAAAAAGTTCTGCAAACCATTTCTAGAAGTAGCCTTATATTCACTGCAATTTCCATACCGTCACAGATTTCCTTGTTAAGAAAAATCCAAACAGATGACCACCCAAAACAGTAAAATTGTTCTAGATGTGGTTAATTTTTATTATTTTGTCAGCTAATATTTGTCCAAAAGAAAACAAAAGTTTTTGTTGATGTTGTTTAGTTTTAATTTGATTCAGGTCCATGGAGGCTTTTTAAAAATTCCTTCTGGATTCCAACTTACACGTTTCCAAAGGTGAATGCCAATGTTTCAATTGAAGAAAATATTTCACTGAAGAGCTCCCTCTTGTTTTCCTCGTTAACTTCTTTGAAGTTTACCGCTTAGGAAAAAAAAATTAAAACCAAAGGGTGAGAGATGAGGTCAATCAAGCAAGTTTACTAGACCTAAAGACAAATTTTACAGTCTCCTATAGAACATGAAACATTATACTTTTCTAAATAATTGAAAAAACACAGTTTTAAAGAAAGTTAGTAAAAAAGTAAACACTAAAGAAAAGTAATTAACAGAATCCAGATGTTTCCCACAATGAAATCAGATTACTCTTTCACTTCCTGTATCTTCCTGCTTAAGAAGCAGCTTTGTGTGGGAACATGTTGGTAACGTGATGGGAAGAGAAAAACAGCCATTTACCAACAGGAGGCAAATCACACAGCAACAGCACCACCATCACAAAGCAGCTCCCAAATGCAGTCAGATATCTGAAAAACTGTTTCTTTTCTGAGTAGAAATTTTAGATTTCAGAATAGGAGCAGTCATTTACGGGGGTGCCCACCTAAATGCATGCAATCCAGAACACAGCCTTTCTGGCTTGATACAAGCAAACAGAAAGGTTCCATAAGGTAGTATCCATTGCAAAACCCTTTAAAATTATTAGCCCCACAGTCTGGCAAAAGCTCCTCAGTTTTTCCTGCTAACTGGGGAAGAAAACAAACAAGTGGTGATCCAAAATAGGAAGAGGAGTGTTGCTGGACAAACTAACTAGATGGGTTAAACTGCTCAAGTACTTAGACATGAACCTTTAGCATGCTTCCATGACAAATTGGAGTAAAAGAGAAGAATGATTCATCCAGAATTTCCATTAACAACTACTAAACAAGAAGGAGGAAGAAAAAAGACAACAAAAACCTCAACCATTTTTGTTTCCAACTACACTCCTTAATCATTGGTGACTGGGAGTTTATTTTTTTAGAGCCAAAGTTGTGCCTTCTGGATGGAAGTTTTTCCCAGTGTTACATTGTGAGAAGTGAAAATTTCACATTAGAATTTATTTTTTTAAAGTTTGAGTTTTTTTAAGCAATACATTGTTCATAATTCTCCAGGTGCTTAACTCACACATATATCTGTTTCAGAGAACTGCAATGACACACACATACAGGTAATTCACTGCATTCACCACTTTTTGCAAAATCTGTACCAAGGTTAATATCTGTATCTTTCTTACATTTTGAGTACAAATATGGAAATAATAGGCTACAATGACTTGTAGAAGTGGCAAAAATGAAATCATGTTAAAATATTGCCCATTCTATACACATTTTCTTAGCAAATTAAATTAACAGGCTTTAATCTTAAAACATATTCAAACTTCCTGCCAGGTGCCTAAACACTAATGGGTAACAAACAAAGAAAGTACAGTAATCTGCTCCCCCATTAGACTTCCTTTGTGAAAGGAAAAGTTTTTAACCAGTAAAGTTATACAATTAAACCCATTCCTTTTTATACAACATGTCAACAGGCCTAAACAACATTTTTATAACTATTTCTATACTAAGTTATTACAGAGAATACATATTCTTCTCACAGGCTTTTTTTACAGTTACTTGCAGATATGTAATCATGTGTTTCAAGAAGACTACAGCAAAAAACAATCACCACATATTACAAAATATTACCAGTCTCTGTTGCCACAGCTCACTGCTAAATAACAGCTTCTTCATTCTGGTACACTTCGTAATTGCACAAAAAATGCCTCTGGCACCTTTGTTTGAAATAAGATTCAATAGAGGTCCACAGATGACAATTTTTTTTAACAATTTTGTAAATAGGAGTGGCTATTTTTGTTTGTTTTAAATTCAGGTTAGTTGAAAACCTCAACTTTCTAGAAAAAATGCTTCTTATGAATCCAAATTTTGCATTCCAAATCATTAAACAACAACAGTTACTATGAGACCTATTGATTACCGGCCACCAATGACTGGAAAAATCATTTGAGTGCCGGCATGAAAATCAAAACTGTTTCGAAATTAAAACTTAATTAAACTTCCAAAATTAAACGGAACTAACAAAAACTGTCTATCCACTCAAAGCACTTACCACCGAAATATTCGTATGTCCATTAGCTGCAGTGTCTCCAGAGAAAGAGCACTTCTTTCACTTAGTTAACAAGACATTAATATAGAGAGCCTTTTCCTAAAGAAATGCCGTCTGTTTCACTCTGCCTTCCTGTTCCAGGAGGAGTTTTGTTAAGCTTTACAGTTTAAATGCCAGAAAAATCCTTTCTTTTTCGGATCCATCACAAAAGGAATAACCAGTCTCAAATTTTTCAGAATTATCACTTCTCTCAAAACAGGTTAGTCCAATTTCTATTTGTATTCTACTGAATTACTAAGCTTTCTTCGAGCTTACCACCAATGGAATGCTGATGTACTTAACATCAACTTTAAACCACGCACTCTCTTTCCCCAGGACATCCTGACTGCACACAATAGCTACTGACAACAATGAACTATAGTAATCTTGCCATGTCTGGAAATGACAACTATCTATCTATAGTTCTACAGATTTCAAAGCAAGTTTACAATTTGATGACTCTTTTAAGTAAGACTTCAGATGACACATAATGAACTCCAAAAAAATTCCCATGACAGTAATACATTAAAATACAAATCCAGCACCTAAAATGCACACTTAGCTTCAAATGGATCTTCATTTCCAAAGCTTTCTTCAAACTGAGGTGGGTTTTGCAACCTCATTAAAGTGCTGCAAGACTCTGTAAAGTTTCAGCTCTTTGGTCATGCCACGAAAACTTCTCTGAACCAAGCTCAAACTAGGCTGAGAAGTCCAAAACAGCCACGGAAGTTTTGGAACTGAGAATCTCAGGAGCTGAAGCACTGCCCGAGGACAATTGAACAATGCTTCCGAAACTATGAGGAAGAAGCTGACAACTGTCAAGACCAAAGTACAACCAGAGCCTTTAAAAGGTGACACTTGGACGATTCACAGTGACCACAGCACAGCTCACAAGCACACAATCCATGGGACATAGCCACACTGGAGTCTACAGAAGTCCATTACTTCCTCAATCCTGTTCTCCATAGACACATGCAGGACTGGCAGCAGCAAAGCGACCCCACCATCAGTCTGCAGAGCCTGGACAAGCAGAAATGAAGCTTGCTTTTTTTGGGTTGATTTTCTTGTACATAATAGACATATATGGTGACATCACCATCTATTTTTTTAGACAGGAATACATCCTCAATCCATACTTTACTAGATGACTTTTAAGCAGTATGCAACTGGAAGACTTCTGGGAACTGAATACCTTTGAAACCTATTTTATCTTTCAACTCCCAACAGCGCTTTCAAGAAGCTTTCAGAACTATTTCAAAAACAAAACCACCATTCAAGCAAACAAACATACAAAAACCCAACCAAGACCAAAAAACCACTCCCTCTTGCAAAACAAAGACTTGTATTACTTCTTGTTAATATCTCTCTTCTTTAAAAATGTGTAAAAAAAAGGGGGGGGGGGGGAAGAGCCTGTGTAAAGAGCAGTAGTAGGGAGACTGGAGAGAGGCAGAAGAGTGTTCTTGGACTCTCACAGCTAGAGAGGATCAGCAGACTGTCTAGGGCCTACTGTTCTACTTTTAGTTCTTAGTACCATATAATTTCACCAGCCTGCACTTACTAAGAGGTTTGGCAGCCTCCTCAACTTGAGCTAATGTCAAAAAGCCAAGTTTGAGGAACTGTTTCCTTCTCCCTCCATAATAAATTTTGCTCTGAATTTTCATCACAAAAACACCAACAAAACTGAAATTACTTCATTTTTCTTGAGACATTTAATTTTGATGCAGAACTACTACAGAAAGCCCAATGCCTAAATAGGAGATTTCTACAAGACAAGTGCAATTTTCAGCTTTACCAGGAATCTGTGTTCATTCTAATGACTCAGTTAAGTCAAAAGGCATAATTTAGAGCTAAATAACAGTAAAAATTTGAATTCAGCATGAGATTGGGAGAACCACGTACTCTAGAGCCATTAACTATTTAAAGGCACCAAGTGGGAACACAAATACAAATATGATAGCGTGCCAGACTGGGAAGTTACTTCCAGAAATAGGAGTCTAAACAGATTCCAAGCCAGATGCTTTATTAAGTTGCAATCCTTCCAGGTCAAGTGAGGTGTCATTTAAAAGACACTCTTCATGAAGTACTCAAGAAGGCATGTGTAAGTAGTACAGTCCAAAGAGGCTCGGAGAACCACATCATGTCCAAGATATAACCAGAGAGATCAAATGTGTCACATTCCATCCCCCTCCCCAGCATTTTCATTCAACCTCAGTCCAAAATGGTACAAGTCTAACATTATCTGTTCTGCCAAGCATCACTCTCTGTAGCAAGATTCAGATAACATGTTAAGCTAGTTAAGCATTAGGCATCCAAAGCAGCGCTACAAGCACATTCGTATCATTCCCATTCTAAGGTCCTGAGAAACGGCCGAGAGGCTCAAAAGAGGGACAAGCACTCCAATTTTTGCTAGCATCCAAAAAACTCGCACTTGCAGTAATTTGTCAAAGGTGGTCTATCTGCACTGGACATTATGTTTAAAGCAAGGCATAACTTGTCATTTACGAGAATACTTCACAAGACTGTCACTAAGAGTCCAAAGGATTTAATAAAGAGCAAAACGCATTCAAAAAATAGGAGATGGAATCATGTATAAATCTCAGCTTGTTTCTATTTCATCCTCTTCCAAATAAACACCAGAAGTTTTCCATGCCAGGTTAATTTTCTTCCTAGTCATAAATCTGACTACAAATACACAGTGCTTCCATATCTTTTTATAGTTCTGTCCTCCAATAACAAGAAACAGATGAGTCACATGAACTTCTTTCACAATGTCACATTAACACAGAGAAGACAGAGGAAAAAGGATACTGGTTCTGTTCTACCAGCTCCTCACATTCTTGTAGCTTCCTGTTTATTCAACAGCTACATTACCTCTAGTGAAATAACCACAGCTGAAAACCTATGAATGCATGTGTTACAGATAGGCCACTGTAAGCAAACTTGAAGTCTAATATGCTTACAATTCACTACAGCATGCTGTATTTTTACTTCTGCTTCCTCAGTACCAGCAGTTATACAGTTCAGTTTGAATACAAATATGGAGCAGTATGATCCCCACAAAAATCAGGTGCAAAAACCAAACAGGTGCTAAAGACAAGTCACATTTATATTTACCACAGGTTAAATTGGGGGAGGTACACTGTTTTCATTCAGCAAAGGTTTAGCTGTTCTTAGAGAAGTAAGACTTAAGCACCAGTCAGAAAGAGTTGAAGTCTTGTAACTCCCCATTTCCACCTCCAGAGATGCAAGGAATACAGTATGTGACTGAGCAAACACTGACAGGCAAAATCTTCATATCAAAGTACTTGTTTGTATTAAAGGCTACAAATATCGAGGTAGGAGCGACTGAGACCATCTTTAGCATGAGGCAGTGTTCCCTCTCCTTGCAAATTGTTGGCCAGGTCACACAGTCTAGATTACAGGAACAATTTGCCACTGAACATGTTTGTGTTTACTTCAGCCAAAGAATCACAGAATGGTTTGGGTTGGAAAGGACCTTAAAGATCAACTAATTCCAACCCCCCTGCATAGGCAAGGACACCTTCCACTAGATCAGGTTGCCCATCGAGCCTGGCCTTGAACTCTTCCAGAGATGAGGCATCCACAGCTTCTCTGACAATCATTTCCAGTGTCTCACCATTCTCAAAGCGAAGAATTTCTTTTGTATATCTAAGATAAACCCACTATTCCCTCAGTTTAAAGCCACTCCCCCTTGTCCTATAGCCATATGCCCTCGTCAAAAGTCCCTCTCCAGTTCTCTGGTAGCCCCTTTAAGTGCTGGAGGGGCTCCAAGGTCTCACCAGAGCCTTCTTTTCTCCAGACTGAACAACCCCAGCTCTCTCAGCCTGTCTTCACAGAAGAGGTGCTCCAGCTCTCTGATTTCTGTGACCCTTCTCTGGATTCACTCCAACAGGTCCGTATCCTTTTTATACTGGGTGCCCCAGAGCTGGGTGCAGTACTCCAGGTGGAGGAGTCTCATGAGAGGGGAACCTCATGAGAGGGGAACAAAAGAGGAGAATCACACTGCTGGCCACACTCCTTCTGATGCAGCCCAGGACTGGCTTTCTGAGCTGGGAGTGCACATTGCTGACTCACATTGTGCTTCTTCTCAACCAACACTCTCAGGTTCTTCTCTCTCCTCAGAGCTGCTCTCAATCTCTGCCCAGCCCATGTTAGTGCTTGGGATTGCCAGGTGCAGAACCTTGCACTTGTCCTCGTTCAACTTCATGAGGTTTGCAGAGGCTCACCACCTCTCAAGCCTCAGTGTCCCTCCGGTGGCATCCCTTCCCTCCAGTGCGTTGGCCACACCACACAGCCTGATGTCATCCTCACAACGGCAAAGGGTGCTCTCAATCCCACTGTCCGTGTCACCAACAAAGATGTTAAACAGTGTCAGTCCTAATATCAACACTTGAGGGTACACTACTGTACTTTGGATCCTGTAGTAGGAGTCAAAGCTCAGTTTTCAGTACTGTCAAACCGTTGCCAATGAGAAAATTATTCACAGAGTAATGTAACTGAATGGGAGAACAAAGTCAAAACTTGAGCTTACTTCCAGTTCAGGGACAAAGACTGTTATCGTAACAACCATCAACTCCTTTCATGCCTTTTTTTCTTTAAGAAGTGTGTCATTATGCAAGATCATATTTAAGATAACTCACTTGAACTATGGCTGAGCACAGACTTTTCTTATACCTAAAGTATGGTCTTAGAACTTGACCAACTTGATCATATTTGACAGAAAAATGGAAGACATAACTGAACTGCTTCTGTTTCAAGTGTCACTCTTAAAAAATAAAGAGTGGAGTTACTTTCAAAATTTTGTAATTATGCAATATGCTTTCCTAGGAGTCATTTTTCTTTCCATGTGGAAAATAATGTGACCCCTCCACGACTTTAGTTCTTCTTAAACTCAGTATTTTAACAGTGAATGAAGTGTACAGTACATGTAAAGTGTATGTAGAATTATGTTCGCTGAACATTTAACCTGTTCTCAAGGGTAAATATCTGACTACCATTGTATGTGTGCACTTAACTCTCCTCAAGATCAACAGCAATCTCTCAGCGACACCCTCTGAATTTCTACTGTTATGTACAAATATCTACAGCAAGTTGTTACAGTTATAGTCTTGAGGTCATTTCAAATACCAGGTACAGATCTGTAAGAAACTGTGTAGCAGAAAGAAAATGCAAAGTAGGCTGCTAGTGCTTGCCAAGATGAAACACACTAGCAAAATAATGTGTCTATAGGAAGACTCCATAAGAAGCATGGAAGAATCCAAGATACAGGAATCAGGCAACTAAACACCTTGGCATTTTAACTCATATTCCCACGTTACTGAATAAGCAGTGAATATTCAGACATACTAAGATAATTAGGAAACAAGATAAAAACCCCCTAGAATAAGGAGAAAAACTCAATTATGTGTCTCTGAAGGAAGGTATTCTATATTATTTAACACACACAAGAGGTGGAGATTTAATCCTACACAAAGTTGGTTCCATAGTAATATATCAGATTTATTCCAGAGTAGTGAGAGCTGCAGTCAAAAGTTCCACAGGGAAGAAACAGCTACAGTTTATAGGGCTGGAGCAATTGAGAGCTCCACTATTTGCATTTGTCTGACATGCTGAGAACTGTGGCAGCACAGGTCAGCAACAGAAAGTATTAACATGTGTCTGCAAGGCTTTTTTTTTGTTGCTGTTGACACGTTTACCATGGTTATGATCCATCTGTTTAATTACTGTTAGGCCATTCAGATTTGGATTGCTCATTTAGGTATTACTGAACTGATATAAAAATACTATCCCAACAGATTCACAGTAATAGGCAAAGATTCTTGGCAAATCTCAAAGTGGGTAAATGCCAGGTTTATTAATCTGTGACACTATTCTGTGATACACAGATAAGGAAAAGCTCAAGATCAAAGGCTTGTGCTTTTAGAATTCAAAATGAATTTGCTATTAGCTTCCTATAAACAATCTTATCACATGAGAAAATGAGCTATTTAATATTACTCTTCACTTAGAAAAGGTATTTTTTCAACACGTATTGAAATATTAGTCACTAATTACAAGAATTTCCCAGGAATATTAAAGGTAGTAATTTCTTACCTTTTACTTTTGCAATAACTGTTCCTGCAGCACTAAGAATATCAACTGAATTAAGAGTCTGATGTTTATTTATCACTGCTTTTAAAACACGTAGCAACTCCCCCAGGCGTTCGTGCACTACCTGATGCAGGCTGTCTTGGTTCTCTGAAAAAAGGAAAGGAGAAACTACAGTAAAACAGTGAATTAACACCCAATCACATCACAAACCACTTCGATGGTATTCAGCTGCACAGAATTCTAGTTCATATTGAAGCTAGGCCTACTTAGAACAAAGAAATTGTGAAAACAAAGTTATACTAGCAGTTGCCAACAGTTTACTTGCAATGTTGCACATCATTTACATACAAACCCGTTTCTCACAGCAAGTTATGCAAGCATACTTTAAAAAAAAAAAAAACAACAAAAGGTTTGTGGGGGAATTCTACACTAATACCCTGTGGTTTCTGAATTAAAACATCTTTTTCTCAGGTCATTTCTTCAATCACCATTTTGATAAATACATGTGTGCAAAAAAGATATCAACAAAAGCAGATTTGCGTTGTTCATTAAATATTACTTCACCTGATATAAATTCTACACAATTTCTGTATATTTGTAGAATTAAACAAAAATTTTTTTAACTCAACCATCTGTGACATATTAAGCATCATTAGTATAAAAGTCTAGATCTACAAAGGTCTGTCTTTAAGTGTGTCAGTCCCAATAAGTAAGTTGAACACTTAAATTGTTTTGTGAATTAGGCCTAATTATAAAAAATTCTCAAACGTACTCTCCGAGATGGTGATGCTTTTTACAGCATATGCCTCTTACTATGCGTCTCTAAATCCCACTCCATCTCAGTTTGCTTTAAAAACTAGTTCATATTCCATACATGGCACGAGTTCAACCACAAACTCATCCATTCTGTTGCAGAAGAGGTGCTGGTGCATGGAATTAAAGTCTCACATGCACCAGAGTGCTGCGTTGCAAGTTGTGGTAAAAAGCTTTCAAATTCAGGAAAGTCTAGCTTATGAAAAAGAAAAAGAGGATCTAATACAAGCTGACTCACTTCCCCACTGAGCAAAAAGGAATGGCAACTCTGTGTTGTCTGTGGCCATGATAACAAACAGGGCAATAGAGACAATTAGGGAACAGTGCAAATTGATCCAGTGCTGCTCAGAGAACAGTTTCAAATCAGAGCCATTTTGTTCTGGTGTCAAGATACTGTATTTAGGCTACAAGCACATAATTTTTTCTGAGGAATCAACAAAGTCCAACAGGACACACCAGTACAGTCTGTCACTGCTCTCAGGTGGGGCGACTACATTCAAATTGCATACAATTGTATCAGGTGCAAGTCTCCTAAGGGCTGCTGTGCTTCAGGCTTTGTTTCCCTAGTTGTCACATATCAGGAGATTTTTTTTTTCACAACTCAGACTGGTTTACACATTGTCAAAGGAAAAACCTTGACTCAGGAAGTGACTTGACTAAGGCAAAAACTTTATCTACCATTCTCTGGCACTATGCATGTTTTTTCCTGCTGGAAGGGAGTAGGGAGCTCCATCTGTAACAGGACACATAAAAGCCTAGGAAAACCCACCTTACCCAGCAGTAAATTAAGAAAATGATATGCAATTTGTTAAAGAAACTAGTTGTGGCTTTATCTTCATTCACATGCACACAATGATTTTTAACTAAGGACTCAAACGCAGCAAAGGGAAAAAAAACCATCAAAAGCCTGGTACTAAACATGGCCCCGATTCAGTGCATCCATATTAGCAGCAGAGGTTGTTTATGACAAACACACATTGATCTAAAGGCATATTATAGCTCAGAGTTTGGAACTTATTAGGGAAACCAATCCAAGCTTGAAGCAATTTCCATGCAAGCAACAACAACAGAAGCTGTGACCTTGGATAAGAAATGATTTATAGGGGATATGTAAGATTAGAAAATTATAAGCCACATGAAAACGGAGGGTAGAATCAATGGGTTATCTGTGTCTTTCAATTATATGTACACACACCAGATGATTAAACAGAGCAAGCAGAAGCCAGATTCAAAGCAGAAAAGGGTGATTCTTCACATAAGAGACCTGTGGAATTTCTTGCCAAGACACAGCATTGACACAAGAAGTTTACACGTAAACAAGGAGAGACAGACAAGTTCTTTTAAGTTTCCCTGTGGGTTACTAATGAGTCAATAAATGCCTCAGTGAGCCTGGCCATGGGTTCTGCTGGCCTGTGCCTCACACAGCAGTGGGTGATGCTGCTTAGGAGACTACACCAGACTGGCTGCTTGCAGCAGTCCAGGACTCACAACTGCTGCACCACAGCTGTTCCTGTGCACTTCAGTAACTACTTACAGACCTCCTGTCTTTGAATTAATTCCTTCTGAACCCGCCTCCACAACTTCTTTACACTCAACTACTCCACTCTTTAGGCTACTGAACTACTAAGCATTGTACTAAAAAAAAACACAAAACAGCTGAAGAATTCTCCTAAGCAAAACCAGTTCAGAGGACATGTCCAATTTATCATTTTTACTTTTCTGTGGCTATTTTCTTCTGGCAATCATCAGAGCTTGGACACTGAGTTAGACACAGCTTTAGCCTAAACCAGTATGGCCATTCCCACTTTCTAACACTCAGAAATTTTATAGCTATCAAAATGAAACCAAATAATTTTAATGGTCCCTTCAGGCTTTAATCCATCAAAGCCTCAATTGTATTCATCAATGCAGGAATAAATGCTGTTAGGAGTACCAGGCAGCTCCAGGCAAAGGCAATGAGGAAAATGAAAATGACAGAGCTGTACTGACACCCACAAACTCAAGGTGGATCAGTCAACATAGAAAATGCATCCTAAAATTATATTAACATGTTCTCTTCAGGAATTATGATATTTAAAGATAATTCAAATTGGTTCATTAAGAAATACATCTAGTGTGTAGACTTAAGTTTTGAAATACTTAACAAGGAGATACTACCTATTAGTCTAAGGAGTTCATATCTCTTCTTACTGATCTCCAGAGGTAGACAAATATTTCAGTCTTTCATTGGAACTAATGATTTATATTGCCAAGACTGGGAGGTAGGCTTTTATGAAGGCATTTCAAGGCTATATACCACAAACCTTCTCCATCATCTGCCTCTGTCTAGCCAGAATATGCACAGTCCTCACATGAAGGGCATGAAAAGCATGGTCAGCAGACTCTAGAGATGGTCTGCACAGGTGCACCATGACTACAACTACATCTTTTGCCTAGCCAAGACAAAGGTGTCCCTGTCTTATGATGAATAGATGCTCAATTGTGTCCAGAGAGAACAGTTCCTAATCTGGTGATCAGGAATACCCATACCCAGATCCTTCTGGCAATGTGATGGGTAGACTTTTGGACCTCTAACAAATAGGGGAGAGGAAACATGGCCATAAAGCAGTCAAACCACTCCAGAGATTACTTTCAGTTTGAGAGTGTTCAGGAAGGAGTGCATCACATACATCAAACTGCATGAATTACTCTTGGGACTTCGGCGTGACCACAACTACAGTCTCATCATTCTAAGATCAAAACGTCTCTTCGGGTTCCACACAGGTTAAGTGAAGGCAGAAAAAAATACAGAAGACTTATTAAAGCGTAACTGTTCCAAAAATGCAATTTCTTAATACCAAAATTTGATATTATTTTACCAGAACAACAGAGTTGGGGGAAAAAGCAAAACAAGCAAGAGTAGAAGAAAGAGAGAAAAAAAAAAATTGAAGAGGACACAATCCTCTTCAAGTCTGAAACAGAAGCAGCAAGCTTCAAAGGGAAATGCAAGTTGAAAACAACTTCTGAGTTGAATTAGATGTTTATCATACCACCCAGAAAAACACTATCACTAAAATAATGCACTCAAGCATGAGACTTGTCTTCTCAAAAGCAGAGATCTGGCTACACCCATCTGAGATTTCTTTGTATTCCATCACGGTATCATTTGTTTACAAAACATCTGAAACATTGTTTCTGTGTCTCCAGAAGACAAAAGGCCTGTGACACAAGTGGTGCTTGGGGAGAGGTGGGGGCAGAAGTCATCATGAGCCACAGCTACACTGCATTCAGCTACAGTGATACCAAAGAGACACTAAACCAGAGATTTCCTGTTCAGGACAGATTTGGAAACTTCAGGTAGCAAAACAATCTAAATGTGCCAGATCAAAATAAACCAGTTTTTATGCTAAGAAGTGCAAAAATGGCTGAGACCAAAACAAAAGTAGAGCAAATGCTGCTTACAGTGAAAGGAAGGCACAGGGAAGTGTCTCCAGCAAGTTCCCACAGCAATACAATCTGACTTTAGTAGTCAAAAAAAATATTTTCAGGTTTTCTGTCCTTCGTATCACTGCACCATTTATTTATCTGCATGAAGTCAAGCAGGAAATTCTCTACCAATGGACGCTATATTGTTTTAAAATCTCTCAAGCTTAATAACATGAATTGCAATACCATAGAAGACTGAGATTGTGACCACTGGTGATCCTGCAACACACAAGACCTCTCTGGGCACTCGAATTCAGCTGTTTGCTCAGGTGACTACAGCCTCCTGGAATCTCCTAGAGGAATGAATCAGCCTTCTACCTCTCAAAAGGAAAAAAAACCCTGCTCTTAAAACTAAAGGTGACAAAAAAGACTTGGAGAAAACTCAGTAGCCTATCCAGAAATCTTCTTTCATGAGGGTTTAAGCTGTCATTTACAATAGCTGAAAACAAGTTCTTCCAAAATGAAAGGATACTCTGTAGGAGAAGGGGAGAGAGAATAGGGTGAAAAAAGCATGTATTCAAAGCTGACAGACCTAATGCACAAGAATGACATTACAAAGCAGCTGGGAAGTCTGTCAGTGTTTGCCAAACCATCTCAGTAGCACACTGTTGTCATTAGCATCCTACTCCTGAATGGTTTTGGTCACATTTTATAACCACCCATCCATCTTTAATGTAAAAACAGCACAATCTACCCATTTTCTAATTTTAGGTATTTCTCAAAGGGAAGCCTTTGTTTAGTAAGTTACTAAGCAATAATGGTCCTACAGCTACAGATTCTATTCACGCAAAACAGAATCAAATTTGCTCATCCAGCTTGTCAGTGCCAGTCACCCTCCCTGCCAAGTCAGGGCTGGTCACAATACCCAGTCAGGAAAGGCACTGCTGTGTCAGTTGGCTGGCATTCTTTTGTCTGACCTGATTTATTGTTGGCCCAAACATTTCTGAAGCTGTTTATGTCAACAAATGTTTGCCAGGACAATTTTAAATACAGACTAACAGTTTTCCCCCTCAGTGGCCACTGCGCATCCTACATTGCTGTTCAGACCCACACAGAAGATGCACGCACAATTACACTTACTGCTTCTCCTGGAACATTAATGCTTTATAACAGCAGCAGACTCTCCCTCTACTACCCAATTTCCACCAGACACAAAAGAAGGGAAACCACTAATACAACTATTGTCATGCTGTGGCTCAAAGTTTGTTTATAACTGGAGTTGATCACACTGATGATAGATAAAACAACTGAGGAGGAACACATCTGTGAAAAATTACCAAAGTCAGAGTACACACGAGACTGTCACGGGAGATATTCTAGCTCACAGCATCTACTATGGCCCTACTTTCCATAAGAAGCTTTTTACAAGTCAAAAGGTATGATTAGTTATGTCATGCATTCAATGGCTTTCACGAATGCTACGTAGTATGAAACATCTTGCCATGCCAACTCTCTACAGCCACACATCTATATACAAGGACCAGTCTCTTTTGACTGGGGGTGGGGAGTGTGGAATACAAACTCATCTCACTTGTGAAAATCTTAATATAATCAAGGTAACTAGTATTTTTGCACAAATATTTTCTCCCTCTACCTTCATGAACACAATCAAATGCCTTGACTGTGTGTACCCTGAACTCACTCACTCTTCTGATGTTATCACTAGAATTGATGGAACTGGATGAGAACACTCAAATGCTGTTTGTAATCATCACTCTCACTAGGTCTAGTCCTCATTTTGAGAAAGCCTTGGTAAATCTGCTCTTATTCAGATCCCTTTTTATTTCCACTGAAATCTAGGAGTCTCAATTCCAGTTTTAAGTACCACTTTACAACTTCTGCATAAATACCAGCCTCTTTCAGGACAAAAGGAGAAGCCAGACAAAACAATCTTGCAGGATGGTGGTGAGAACAAGCACATAAAGTGGGAAGCAATTTTCCCAATATCTGAATATTTGGATCCAGAACTTTTGTTAAGTTTCACCTTATGGAATGCAAACAGTCAGCTCCTCATCACTTTCAGTCTTGAAAGGATTCAGAAGAAAGAGGTTTGAATAACCAACATTTCAATCTTCAAGACCAACATCCCGGCTAAAAGACTGTCCACTCCTACTAAGAAACTCATTGTTGACCTTAAGGTAAATTACATCCTGTTTCTGTTATGTTATATAGAAGGATTACACTGTATCACACAGTTATCCCACCTAGGGCAGGGGAAAAAAATCAGAATTGGAATGAAGCTGACCCAAAATAAAACAGATTTAAACTAAAAACAAATTACTATCCTCTTCATCATTGTCTTTATTGCATACTAGGAAACTGTCTGCACTCAGGTCTGAATCTGATCCAGACTGTGAGACTTTCCAGTGAGCATCACAGCAAAACAATCACACAACAATGAACTGTGTGGAAATCGCCTAATTCCTATATCTGCAGTTTGGGAAACAGTCCCAGATTAAACCATCATTTTATTTTTGAACTTCTCTCCCTGTCAGCCCCATTCTAACACGATTAACAGCCTGGCATATTTGTCTGATTTAACAGAGGTTACCACCACACTCAAAAGACTACAAGAATTAATCAAACACAGTGAAAACACGTGTTGCATTGTGGTTTGACCATAGCAAAGTTCATCTACGTCATTGCTGTCTAGTCTTGTGTAAAGGAAGGTTTTTTTTAAGGCAACAAGTGCATCAGCTAAACGTGATTTTCATCAATTGTATGGATATAAAATGAAAACAACTTTTTCCTTTAATGGTGGTATAGACATTTTATTTGTTGATGGCCATAGTTGAAAAGTGATGAGAATACAGTAGTCTTAGCTATTGTACTTCTTTCTTTATTTGGCTACATGCTGCAGATGTAAGGAATGAAACATTTTAATTCACTGAAAAAAACCACTTCAGAATTTCTTGAAAAATTTATCCTTGCAAACTCTCCAGCAAGGCTGGAAGCTGCCAAAGGCACTAGTAAAGTAATCACCTTTCAAGTCTGTGTTATGAAGAAGAATTAGAAGCTACTGACCAATCCCTCTGTCAAGAAATATCTTCCAAAATAGCCAATCCTACCTTTTTTGCTAGTCACTATTACAGCAATCCCCACTCTCATGGCATCATTACGAGACACTACACCAAATTCATACAGGCTTTGGCAACACGTGCTCCAGAATCCACTGCAACCAATATCTTCATCGCAATTACAGTAAAAATGACAATTTATGGAAAATACTTAGTTAAGGAATTATTTCAGTGAAGAAAACCTAGGGGCATATGAAGTTTGATTAGGAATGAGGAAAAGGAAGCATTAAAGTTTGCCAGGTTTTTGGGGTTTTTTTTGAGAACAGCAATATACTGACTCAATTCAGTGAGAATGCATTGAAATTTCCTGCAAAAAGCTCATTGAACATGGCATATTGAAAGAAGCAATGTTTGATTTCAGTTTTTATATGTCAATAATGTATTATAATACAAGAAAGCTTTTAACATCAGGCAAGTCAATCACCTATTAAACTCTAAAACTGATCTTAAAATTAGCTTTTCCAAATTTAGGTTAAGATGAAAAGCACGCACCTTGTACTTTATTTTAAGGGTGGAAATCCTTTCTTTACTTTTCGAAATAAACAGGGTGAATGTGCAGGCTTGCAATTCTAGCAGAAAAAACTGTTCTTGGTTAAAACACAGAACTATTATCCACTAGTTCAACCTCCCAGGTTAAGATTGCTAGCATGATGACCTTTTGGGTATTTGTGGTACACAACAAACAGACTTGACATTTGCTATCAGGGTTTGGCCAAAATAAATTAATCTATCCATTTAGATTCAACCATTAACTGTGCTGAATAGCCTCTGGATGTGACCTTGAGCTGTGGTAGTTTTGGGGGTTTTATTATTAAACTGGACTAACATTTCTACTCCATTTCAGTTATGGACCAACTCTGTACTCGTCAAGTCAAAACTTGTGCAAGAAGTCCTTCTTGACTACAGATGCAGAGCAAACCAAGACTAAATTCATTTTCAGAAATCAAAGTTACAAGAATAAAGGTATCTTAAAATATTTTTGAAAAGCCAATAAAATTGGTGCATATGCAAAATTCATCAGAATAATCAAAATCTTATAATTCTGCCTACACTGAAAGCTGTTACATATTTTCCTTTTGCTGATTTGCCAACTGACATCAGCGGAACAGTTGTTACTTCACATCCATTTCACATTTAAATTCATAGACGAACTCCCATTTGTCTAAGTGGGGAAGCCTTTAAAAAAAATACCACAATGCAGCTTTTCATGAATCTATTTCAATATGCTGTACACTACATTCCTTCAACTTTTTTATTCTACTAGCCCTGAGATTCCAGTCACCTAACCTAGATGTGTTCAGCCAAGCAGTTTAATCTTCAGAATACATTAATCTTTTATTAACCCAAAATTTAAAAGATCAGAAACCAGTCATAAAAATTACTGGTGTTTCCTTATTTACCTGTTTCCCACAAATGCAAGTGAAAACACTACACGGTAACTTTAGCCACTTTTCATACCATTTTCCTGAGTGTTCCAGAAGATTAAGAATAAAGCTAGGTGAGGATAATGCTTCAGAAAGCATTTTAAGTTAGAATTTTAAATTCTCAAGTGGATGTAAGATTACATTCTTTATGATGAATACATCTGCAATAAACCTCATCAGCCACAGTTCACCACAAAGTCATATCCATCAGAATAGGAAATTATACCACTAGTAGCAACTTGCTACTTATTACTTATTCAAAGGCATTTCACTAAAGCTTTGTCAGTCACTGGACTGAACAGCTGCCAATGGAAGACACTTGAAGTATCTTATGCTTTAAGCAACTATGTTCCTTGCATACTGGTTCAAGTTCTAAAAGCATATGAAGTAATACTCATTTAAGATTCACAGCACAAATTTCTGAAAAAAAAAAAGTCAAAAAATGAAGGACAATCCCCAGCAATTCCATCACACCATACCAAACTGGCACACAGAGCAGTATGAAAGTTACAGTTTGTTCATTCTAAATAAAATAAATTCAGCCTTTGCTAACCAACATTCAGAGATTATCAAACAATATTGAAACTTCAGCTCAGTTTAACTTTAGTCTAAAATACTATTTGTTTTACATGCCTGCTCCTTCCACTTTATCCTCAGCCACTGATTGCACGAAGAAGCTATTTTACTGCTGCCTTCCCACCAAGGTTTCAAAAGACCACACAAAG
Source organism: Serilophus lunatus (assembly GCA_013399895.1). Lineage (NCBI taxonomy): Eukaryota > Metazoa > Chordata > Aves > Passeriformes > Eurylaimidae > Serilophus > Serilophus lunatus. Next base: position 575,823 of record VXBA01005644.1, read on the forward strand.
TCAGGATTATGAGATTGTATGGTGTTAAAGAAGAGGTGCATAACTTGGTGCATTTATTTTAAAGGACCTTTTAAACACAATTAAGGACTGCTAAAGGAAGTGATTGCAGTCCTTTTCTGTTTTGTTGATGAAAAGAAAAAAGTTAAACTAAATCAACTTAGTTTTTAAATGGTATTCAAATAACTAGAGCAGCAGCCAGTAATACTAATTGTCTAGAAAACTGGTGAACATAAAGGATTAAGGATTATTCGAAGCTCCTGTATTGAAGTCCTGCTGAAACAACCACCCAAGAGAGTAAAGTTTGACTGCATAATTCACACAGGTGACATAGAGCCATTTGAATGCTCCAAAGGAAACACTTGAAAAATCTTCCCATTTCCTAGATTTAGGAACAGTCAATCCCTTCTGCAATATAATGTTTTGGTATTAGGTATTTCACACCAAAACATCTTTGAATTGGCATGAAGACATTTGAATGACACAACAGTGGTGTCGTTAACACAGTAACTGATGTCATACTGTCACTGGCACACTCCAAAAGACAACAGTAACCCAGTGTTCTTCATAAATGCCTTGCAATAGAATGATGAAAAAAGACAAACTATGGAAGTTCTTTGCTTTGTGGTTCTGGATTTACATGGCTTTTTCTTCCTAGTACCACTGAAGTTGTCATTCCAGCTGATCAATGCTACATTAAAAAAACCAAACAAAACCAATGAAAAACTCAAAGGATGTGCAAAGGCAGTAAAAGCTACAGAATGTGAGAATTTTAATAGAAATAGAAAGAACTTGGTCAACTGCATATACCAATAGTAGCCCCATGCCTTTAATTCTTCATCCAATGCATTCAGCATCTGATGTTGTAAAACAAGCTTCTCTTATTAAGAATCCAATTTACTTATATGCTCCAGATCTATTGCTTTCTTTCCTAATTAAGTTCTCAGCCACCTCCTCTAAAATTTAATGTCTAGTCGCTATCTGAAGCCAACTACAGCTCAAAAGGAGTTCTTCATTCCTTGCTGAATTTGTTTGCTTTTCCTTAACACAAGGACTTACATGAATACCAGAAAGCATTTAATCTGACCACTCTGCAGTCTTAATCCCACTTCTTCACCACTAGCACAAGCTATTTATCACGGCCACTTTCTCAAGGCCCTTCACAAATGGTCGTCACTCAACTATCACAATTCATACATGCTGCTAAGCTTTCTGATAAACACTTTACCTAACAAAGCACAAAGCATATATGACCATTCCTTCAAAAAACTGCCTCCTTCAACTGCTCTTCTGTGAGCTGAGACCACGGCCCATTTTCTTGAACAGTAGTGTTTGGTTTCTCTGCACTTCCATTTTAGTGATTCCAATAACCACTTTTTTCCATTTGCTGTCAGCACTGGAGAACTCCTGGGCAGACCTTTCAGTTCCATAGTTGTGGTAGAACAAAGTACTTTATATACTCCCCATACAATCAGTGAATGAAAGAAAAAGTCCATAGGAGATACAAACAAAAAAAAAATCAGGAAAAAAACCCCTACAAAAGCATTCTACTAAAGAATCCATTCATAACACTATCAATACTAAAAGATCAAGATGAATTTGTGAACACTGAGCAGTCTTTAAGATAATGCTTCACATCCTAAAGATGTCAAAGCCTCTTATTGAAAAAGCATGAGGTGAGAAAGAGGACACACTTATGCTTAAACTCCACCACAGAAATACACTTCCTGTAATTTACTGATCTGATCTTGCAATTAATTTTTTCAATTGTTCCTAATGCATCTTCGATGAAGACTTCTAAAATTAGAAAAGGATTGAGATGTTACAGGTGTTAAAAGAAACACTTGATTCTTTCCAAAACAGGAATCTTCCTTTCCCTTTTCCATGTATGTGTAGTAACACACAGAATCCTAGGGTTGTTCTATGTCTCACAGATAAGTAGTACTAACAGAACTTCCAGAAATGTAATGAGCTGCTGCAACACCCTCCTGTTGGCCTTGAACCACAGAGAATCAACACATTTGAAAAAGGGAAGGTTATATTACTAAAATAGCTTAAATATCTGAAGCAGTTCAGTCTTGACAAAGAACACAACAGTGAAGAAGTAAGTTTGGTCAACTTAAGGCTAAAATTGGTTTAGCAACTAAAGGTAACCAGAATTGGCAAATAAAAATTCCAAAATACTCCTAAAAATCCGTCCAAGAAAGTATTCAAGCAGTAAAAAAGGGAAAAAATGGTAAAAAGGAAAAATACTTTGTTCAGCTAAATCACAGGCTCTACAAAAATATTCCTCAAGTCCTAGACTTTGCAGTTACACTATTCTGTAATGAATGTCATTAAGTTAAATGTCATTAAAGTTTAACTCAAACATAAGTATTTTCTACAGTCTTACATGAGTCACCTCAATCTTGTATAAAAATGAACATTTTAGGCAGACAAAGGGATCAGTCCCAATAAAATCCCCACTGTCCTTAAAAAAGAGAAACAGCTAGCTACAAAGATCAAGGTCCAGGCTCTGTCCCAAATCTCCTACCCTGCCATGCAGTTCTAACTCCAATCCATTACCAAGACATTAGATCTAACAATCGTATCACTGCAACCACCAAACTGCTCAGAATTAAGAAACAAGTCAGCTTCAGTTCTGTGCCTGAGCTACAAGAATAAGAACAACAAACACTTCCAGTGAAACCGGTGGAAAAGGAAAGTTTTAGTCAATGAAATCTTCATGAAATCAAGATCACTGAGATGATAATCACAACTCTCAACTCGAAGCTGTTAGGCATACAAAAATTATTTGTATTGAAGTTTTAAGTTGCAACTTTGATAAGCTGATGCATCTGAGAAATGAGAAAATTGAGTATTTTTGAGGATATGCTATACCACATTTTGCCAAGAGCTGGAAACTAATATAGGGCAAGGGGGGGGATTTTTTGTTTTTAAACACAAGAGCTCCTACAGGTACATGGGAATTGCTGTCTAGTACACAAGAATTCACAGTGGATATGGATCTAATCTTGTCTTTCAGGTGTAAAAGCAGAGCTTTTAGAGAGATATAAGTTCATTTTCTGTTCGTGTTCCCATTTGTTAAGATTCAAACTATATTAGAAGAACCAGACTATTCATCCTCTTCCTCACTTGTCACCTTTGATCTTGCTAATCTTGTAACTTCAGTTTCATTAGTCTAGTTGCTGTGATGGAAAGGGAAGGTCATTCTAATTAACAAACTAGTCAAGGCTTTAAGCTTTGAGATCCTTTTGTACATCAGAAATGCAACAAGGAGAAGAACGGAGTTTTTCCTTATATCGCATTTTTTGCACTTCTAAAGCAACATAAAAAATGGAAAATGCCCATGCTTTCTTATAAATAGTTCAGAGTTTTCCTAAAGAGAGATATGCTAATTATTCAAGTCAACAAAAATATCCGGACTGCACATAAGGGTTGATTTTACATTTTAAACACTCACAGGCCTTCAAGACACACACACCCCCCTCCTGACTGCTGATCTTAGACACTATAGCAACAAGTGAACATTTGTTCTGAAGGAATGTGGAGTATGCAACTGGGGGAGGGGTAGTACTATCAGCCACAAACTTATCTCCTGGTACACTAAGTTAAATAATAACTTCAATCTTCCCTGAAACTGAAGAAACAGCATTTACTATCCAACATTAGCAACCTGCATTTAACAGGCAGATTACACTTTGACTATGAAGAACACAAGTTTGCTCCAACTCAGCTTCAAGAGGAGGCTGGTTTTTTCCTCTTGTTCAGTGTAGTAGAAACAGCAGAAATGTTCCATGACTGCAGATGAATTAAGCAAAGCTCTACCACTGCAAACACGCAAAGCAAAACAAAGTGTCCAGCTCCTCTGGCTCTGCTAATAGGGAGTCTTGGATTTTCAGGTGCTAACAAAAGCCTGCAAGGTGGCAGACCTATAGAAAAAGCAGTCTTGGGCAAAACAGATTGTGGAATGATTTGAAGTCAAATAGAAAGAAAGATGGAAGTTTCTCTCACACACCTTAAGTGCAGCCAACATTCCTGGGGAAAAGCATGCTTGTAGCTACACAGTCAAAGTTTATGGGAGACAAACTACTTTGTTGGATTGTTATGGGTTTGCCTTCAGAGACACTGTACATCAAACTCCTGCTTTCTTTGCACAACTACTCAAGTTTGAGGAATCTGGCATCGGACAGGAACAGGATTCACAGCCAGGGACCCTAGTTTCCTGTCTTGCTGCGGTCCTAGAGCTCCGCTAAGATGCCTGTCTAATTTTGTTCCTTCGAGTTTTGCCATTAAAAACCCACTACTTCTTTAATACAGCAACTGTTAAAAAAAACACCCCACTACTATTAGCTTTAGGTTTTTAATTTTACTTGTTAAAAAAAAATTTAAGGAAGTATTTACTTTGTTCTTATCCTTGTTTACATTCTTTACATCTTTCAGCTTGAAAGAATATGTCAGATTCTTGAAAGAACAATTTCCAATTTACAGAACTAACATTTAGCTGTGACTACTACTTGGTGATCTGTGAAAGGGTGTGTGTACTAACAAATTTCCAAGTCAGAAAGACTAAAAGCACATATGACTTTGCATATAAGAAGCAGATTTTAGGAAGGCAAGTTTAAAAGAGACTGTCAAATTCAAATATGCCAAAATCTCAGAACCAAAGTGACCAATTAATTTACCATCTACAAAGGGCATTTTCTGCTTGCTGTTCTCACCACCACCCCCCCACCTTTCATATACCCCCCTGTCAAACGTTGCATTCAACAAAGGAGATAAAAGAACAGGTACAGGGTTTAACAGTGTATACTGTGATGCCACGGTGGAAAGCCACACCAACTCTGCCTGGAGCCTCACAGTCTTGTTCCATTTTAACCTCTGGCCCCTTGTTGCTTTGCCAGCCATTTTCTCCCTCTTGGCTGGTACTCAGCATAACCTTATAGTCAGCCCATAGAACTGATCTGGCCACAAACCAGATCCTTCCTTCCTAGGACTAGTTTTCAGGCAGAGCTGCCCCCAAACTGGCTTGCTATGCAATCACCCGAGAACTACTGTCAGTGCCTGGAAGTGGTGGTGAGATCACAGCAGCTCACAGTTAAGGTTCTTCCATAAGTTGCTGTGAAATAGACTATCATCATGTTTAAAACAGAGTCCTAAACATTAAAACTGTGCTTTTCTTATTACCGAGCTTGTAAATACATCTTGTAGATTTTAACTTACAGAACCATACCAACAATTCAGCTGTTGGTGGGGAGGAAGAAGGGAATTTTGCAGCAGCATTTTCAGAAGTTACTCCTTCCAGCTGCCTCACACCTGTCCCAGCCTGGTTTAGTCCTGGCCTCCCTGGTACTGCAGCTCAGGACACTTGTGCTAACTCTGCTGTGGGAACATTAACATGCAAAGCAGTAAATACAAGTTGAAGGAATCCACTTTTTAATACCTAATTTGGTTCAGCAAGACGATCTTAGTACAGCCCGATACATTTAAAACATGCAGTTAATTCTTTGTGGACCAAGTTTGAATAGAGCTACCAAGTACAAGAAAGGTCATATTTTGGTAATAAATCGTAGAATTATTCATCATATTATATTTAAGTACATTACCCTTTGGTAGATTCTGGAAATGATAAACATTAAAATTCCACTTCAGACTATATCTTCAAATATTTTTAATCCTGTTATATCATTTATTAGCTAGTAGCTACTTTGTTTTCCCTTTTTGTGCTACATGGAGTAAGAGAAACAATGTGGTACACTTTGCATGGATTCCTCTGCCTTTTTCTAACGATTCTCAAAGGTCATTTAATAATTCACAAGTAGATTGTTTACACATTTGATAATCACTACATTCCCAGAGTCCCCAAAAGTTAGCTGCCCTGGAAGTCTTTTACTTTCCCTCCTCTCATAAAAGTTCTTTATTTATCACATAAAATACTAGGGAGCAGAAAACCAGCGCTGTCTTCCCCAAAAACTTTAAAGAACTCAGTCCAACTTCCCTCAAAACAAAGCCAACAACTCCCGCCTCAAACCATTCCTTTCAGAAACTGTTGCAAAAAGTAAACACTTTATCAGATTTTGTTTAGAGTGGTTTGCCCGCCTACCAAGCATTCATAGCACAAAGTATCTTTAGACAGGAAAATACATCAGGTTGAAGGTGTATCAAAGACAACACCTTTCACTGAGAAACATCAAAATTGGAATACAGAACAAACAGCAAAATTACACCTGGTATTATAAATAATCATAAATTCAATCTGTAATCTTCACTCCAACTGCTAATCAACTTCAGATTTCCCTAACAAAACTAGGCAAATTGGCTTTCAAAAACACATTATTTTAGACTATGAAAATAAAGAAATAAAAATCAAATGCTAAAAATACTATAGTGCCTTAAACATACTAAAAATAAAGACAGCATACACTATCAAACCAGGAAGGGCTGAAGAGCAATCATTCATCTTTGAGCCTCAGGCACTAGATCCAGTAAATGGCTTCTGGCTTTTAGTGTAGCATGAGATTCACACCAACCTCTGTGGTGCTAAAAGGAGGTTTTCAAGTCACTAGAGATTACAAGTTCCTTATTTTGAGGAAACTATTTAACTTGACACACCTCTAAAATTGTCCCACTGGGCTGAATATCTTATCCTTCAAAAATAAAGACCTGCTAGGTTTCAAGTTAGGTAGCATTCCTGATCCTTTTGATAGTACTGGTGCTACTATAAAGAAGATGCAGACATTCCTAACCAGGCCATCCAGCTTCACAAGTATTTTTACTCTGCTTCAGTGTAAAAAAAACAAACAAAAAAACAAACAAAAAAAAACCAACATAAAAAACCCCAACAAACCAAACTTTAAGAAATCAGACACAAAATCTGATTCTCACAGAAAAATCTGTGTTGAAAGGTAAGAGTTTGATTTTGCTACTCTGGTTTCTAAGATATCCAGAAATAAGTATACGAACATTTTTGAAAGAATTACAATTTACATTAATTGAAGATGGGATGAATTTGAAGAAAAAAAGCTTTTGCTCATGAAAAGGATGCAGAATTACCCACATGAAACACACAACATCACACTTTGAAGATTACTTCAAAGTTTGTGATAAAGTAAGATTATATTTTGGAATTAATGCTAAAGTACAGTCAAGAAGACTACATATTAAAGTGTAATTACTCCTGCACTTTTAAACCACATGCAAATCATACCCTTAGAGCTATTCATAATGAAACACAGTATTTCCCACAGTCCCAAGGGCAGACCTTACAGTAGACATTATACTCCTTTAAAAAAAAAAAAAAAAAAAAAAGCAGATGTCACAAGACTATCTTCAGAGTAGGAAAACAGGAGTGCTTCCCCCCCTCTCTCATGCAACACAAGTAAAAGCTACTATGTACTGTTTAAAGGTGAAATACTTAGTCTGAGTTCCTATTAGAGGATATTTTACTGTGACCTCACTATTCTTTTGTGTGGCTCTTATAAACCTGAGTAAATGAATTTCATCTGAGCAAAGATCACACAGTGGCATCATGTGCCAACTGTAAAATCTACTATATACTGTAAAAGCGCAGACTGCAGTCACCAATCTCATGCATAAATACCTACTAAATAGATTCTCAACTTTGCATATCAGTATCAATAGTACTGCAATAAGCAATACAATTTTTGCACTGATAGACTCTCTTAACACAAATAACAAAGTGGTAGGTCCTGCATGTTTTGTCCCAAAAAGTGGCTTATGTGCTCTCTATACAATTCCCATGAGGCATACACATCCTTGTCTTTTGGAAAGATTGGCCAGCATACAGCAACGACCCCACATCTATTCTGTAAAACAATGTATTATGTTCGTAGAAACCATCCAGCCTCAAAATTCAATATTGTTTACTTGCAGTTGCATTAAATCCATGATTAAGGACAAGAACTCCCCTCTTCAAGTTACAGGATTTACATTAAATATACCTCATACACTTCAAAATCTTAAGTATTTTCAATACTGTGGTCTCCATGGGAGGAAAACAACTTCTCAGTTCCTAAAACATTCTGTACCATGGAAAGTTACTGCTTGAGGGTCACTACCTCTGAAAAGCACAGATGGCTCCAGCCTTTAGACTGTACTTCATTGCATGTCCTACCTTTCCAAAGAGAGGTGCAAATTAAAGGCAAAAATTAGATTCTTACACTGTCAAACAAATGCTACTATTGGAACTCAAAGCACAGAGAAAACTCATCAGCTTTCAAGCCATTATGTCTCAACAGTTTATTCTTGGGATGTACATTAAAACTGAAAGAAGAACTAAACCCGGGGCACATCAAGAAATCAGAATGCTACCAATAAAACTGAACAGTCAAATGAACGGTGCTAAAAGTATCACAAATTACAGGTAATGATCCAAAACCTCTAAGTATTAATTCAACACATACATTCAGCCTGGCCTTCCAGGCAGAGATCGCTAGGGAATTGGTTTTATTTTCTTCTCATCTGAAAAGAAAGAAGATTGACTTACAGTCTGAGTCTCCTTAATACATTTCAGTTATCTGCGAGTTCATAAAGTACAAATGCTACAAATGAAGACAACCTTTCAGTTCAAACACAAAAAACCAATGACAACATAACTATCCTTGCTGATATCATCCATAACATAATCTTGCTTACCTGGAAATTTACCTGGTGCACTAACAGCATCAGTTGCACTAAGTACCACTAGCTAGTGGTAGTTTCAGCCTGTCAACAAGTAGAATTAAATATAAAATTTCTTATGAAACAGCATATTGACCTAGGTTGAAAAAATGCCCAGATCTCTTCTTTAATGAAGACAAGGGTAGAATACCTTGACACTCTGCCTCAGATTGGATGACCAATAACAGCAAGTTATGTCCAATGAGTACGAGGCCTTGATTCAAAAGGGAATTTAAAAGAAGACAGCAAGAGCTGAAGTGTATGGAACACATGGTACTTCACTCAACACAAGAGGCAACTGCAGCTTCCTCATGTCCAAACAGCTGACAAACTTTCAAACTCTACAGTTACACTCAGAGCTGAATGCTAAGTGAGCCACGGCTGAGTAACTGCTCGGCTCTTCCACAGCAGCTCAGGGAACACAAGCAGGGAACACAGGCACCAGTGGGTATGAAATTCAAGGCACAGACCCAGGGCAGTCAGCCTGCCTGCCCCTGCAGACCCCAGCAGAGGAACCACTGGCCTCAGCCAATGGGGAGCCACGTGGGCAAGTGTGAAGCTACTGTGCACCAGAAGGAGTTTAGACAAACCTGCCAGAGAGGCAGATCTTTGCTACTATGATTAATAGTTGATGTAGAAGCTCCGGGAATAGAGGTTAGAGGCTGAAAGACCTACAGCAGACCCTGGCAATGCTTACAAGGCAAATGCAAATGCTCACTGATGCAACCTTGTTGCACCATTTACATTTGCCACTTCTGAAATTCCTGAAGAAGTATGCAGCATATGCACACCAAAATACACCTTACCCCCCACCCAGCAGCAAGCAGAAAAACTTAATTTTGGTTTTTATTTCATACATTTTAGAGCACAGTTTTACTATCCAATAAAGTCTACATCCAGTCAATAGATTAATGCTGTCCAAAAAGGAAGAAATTCATTTCTTATCACCTTGGAATAATTAATGTAACTAATTTCAGCAAGGTGCAAGCATTACAAACCAGAATTTTATGTGTAAGAATCACCTTATTAAGTTTTTAAAATTTTTAGACAAATGTAAACATTCCCAAAGATTAGTAAAATAGAGAAATGCAATCCAAACTATGAAGTCTCCAGACCAATACCGCAGAACTCACTATATTATGGGGACAGAGGTCAAAGAACACTCCCAACCGTGGACAAGAAACATTTCTCCTTTATGAATTAACAATCCTTTAAATGGACAACAGTTTCACAAATTAATTCTACAATACAGTATAAAACAAGATGACAACTCTTGTCTTCCATATTAAGTTTTTGTATCTCTCGAGTCCAAAATTGTAAACTGAACAGTCATTAAATGCTGCTGCTTGGCAACAGCACACCTTAGTATTTTGACAGTCCTTTCCCACAGGATGCCCATTTCAGTGTCAACAGGCACCACACACCCAACCTCACAAATAACCCTGCTCATCCTGTGTGCTCAGCAAAAACTTTGTGGACACAAAGCGATCACTAGTATCAAATTATTGCTGTTAATTGTTTACACCTTTTGGCAGTGGTATTTCAGCTGTGTGCACACTCACTTGAACACACAGGTGACTGCAAATGCTCAGGACATCTTACACAAAACTGCTCTGGATGTCATTTCAGCTATTAATGTAACAATGTTTCTGTAGACAGTAGATAAAAGCTTTCCTCCTGATGACCAAAAATGCACTTATGCCACTTCTCTAAAGGGACAAGAACACACAGTGACACACACCTCTCACAAGCAAGAAAATTTGCAGTTTCCACCTGCTGGCAAAAGGCAGCAAATACTCTTCTTGCAAAGGAAGAAAGCCCAGAGTTATATTCTACCTTAAAACACAAAACTATTAGTGTTTAAGACTTTCATAAACCAAACCAGTCCAGAAAACTGAAACGTCACCAAAATAATAACAGAATAGTTTGAAATGACTAAAAACTTTCAAGCGGTTAAAAACTAGGAAGTTGATGGTCTCACTAACTTTTAGCATCAGCCTAAATGGCTTGCTAAGAGCTTATTTTCCCTTGTTATGCTTATGAAACAGATTGCACTGTTCTGATGAGGAAATACAGAAGCCAAACTGAAACCCACGATTTCCCGTGATCATCGTGGTGGGGGTGGGGAGGAGCAAGGGAGGGAGAGTAAATGCTAAAGGTAAAGGGCAGCGGGGAACAACCACAGTAAACACTAGTTAAAACATATGAATGGAATTGCAAGTTACACAAAATCTAGGAATTAGGTATAAAGAACAACTGACACACCTTCTGAAAGGATGGCTTCCTTCAAATAGAGTAGCACATCTGCAAACTTTCTGACATCATTCACCAGTTGCATGATATATTCTGGATCCACCACAGGGTTATCATAGCAGTCAGAGTTGGAGCTAATGCTGCTCAGAGAGCTGCTCTTGGTGCTGCGCCCCATTCCCCAATTTGCTGAATTAGAGATGGTGAAGAAGTTGGAGGTAGACAGTCGGGCTAATCCTAAACCACGCTTGTTACTTCCGCCGTTCTGCCGCAACATCCCAGCAGCCGCTGCGCTTGTGGAGCTGGCGGTCAACACTCACGGTCTCTTACTGTCCATTTGCCACGCCAAAGGAGAAACCCTTACAAATAGGGGAGGGGGGAGGAGGTGCAGGAGAAGGAAAAATACTGATCAGTACAGGAATATGTATGAAGCAATACATTTGTACTGACAAGATACAAAATTTCTTTCAAGATGACACATTACAATGATGAAGTGAGTATTATAAAGGTTTTTGACTGTTTTATTTAAATTTGTTCAGCAGGTAGACTGTTGCATTAAAAAGATCAATGTCATGCAGAAATTATTTCAGAAGCTACTTAGGATGCATGCTTATTTAATGAGAAAAGTTTCTTCCATGAATATTCATTCTCCAAGCCTTAAAAATCACATTCTTTACATCTACCAAACCCTACTCCTTACTATGTTACTACAACTGAAAACAATTGCAAATACAGTGGATGAGATACAGACCATGAGCAATATCCCCTCTTGCATGAGCCACCCAGCTGTATTCAGCATCCTGTCTATCAACATAACACCCTTGACCTGAGAGGATAAATTTTCTTCATGTAGATTGTGACAAGCAATACATCATGGCCGATCACAGTTTGTCTCACAAAGGAAAACATCAGGCTGATTTTCAGGCTGTTATCTTTCAATATGAAAGGCAATCAAAGGAAAGACATAAAAAGTGAAGAGGTTTAAGAATATTTAGTATCAAAGTTTATCTGCAAATCTCAGTGCAGTTATCTTTAAGGATGTTCCTCTACTTTAAGTACACTTTTAAAGTTCCACCATAAAAATGCACAAATTTGAGCGAGTATAACTAAGCAACCACCTGTATTCCTTTCATTTAGAAAAAAAACAGAAAACTACTACAAGTTTTGATTTGTTAAGTGATTCATTTCAAAGCAGCAAACTGCAGGTGGCAGAGCCAGGTACACTTCCAGGAGCTCCTGTTCCCTCAACACCAGGAGAAATTCTCAGTGTTTACACTGTAGTGTAAACACCACAGGGGAAAAAAACCAAAAGCCAAATTGGAACATGACAGCTAAAAAGTAAACGTGGGTTGCAGACAAATCTGCAGCAATTTCTCAAATTCAATTATTTTACCTAAAAACAAAAGTTACTATGAACTAAAAAAATGCAGGTTGGAAAGGGAACATGCTGCATATGCTTGTATTTAGTTAGCCCAACTGAAAGAGTAGCACCTTTAACACTGAACGCTCCCACTATGAATTCCAATAGGCACTACTTTAATGCCTTCAATTATTTTTCCATTATTTCTGCTTTATTTCTCTTCGCAATTTAAAAATATCAGAGGAAATGTAGTCAAAGCAGTTGTTTTTGTAATTAACCTAGCAGGCCTTCTAGGGAGCATGTACTGGGGGGAGGGGGAAGAAAACTTCAGAATTTAACACAAATTAACTGCTCTAATTTCTGTTTACTGTTTAAAGTCTGTACCTGTAAGAATACACATGACACTATACAAATAATGCAGATAATTATGCAATTCCAAACACCTCAGGTAGATTGAAGTGAGGTTTACATTAAACATAGTGTTTAAGCAAGTTTCTTCTGTTCCCACATATAATTCTCATGGCTATAAAGCTACTTTGCAATTCCACCTTGCAATTAAGGCAAAACAAGCCACATAACCTTCTCTCCTTTTAACAAGTGTGATATCTATTTATATCGAGACAGATATTTTCATATTATTTAAAAGACATGCCTCTTTTAAGTCTGCCAGCTTCAAAGTCAGCTTTAAGCAGCATGATGTGTTAGACCTGTTCCAGTGGCAAGTTCGTGCTTTTAAAGCTGTGTTAGAGATGTTGATTTTTTTTTGTACAAGCAGTACAATAATGCCACCACTCTGAAAACTATAAAAGCGATGACAAAGTGTTCCTGAATGGGAAAACCTTGAGAGAAACTTTTGTTGCAAAACAGCAGCATAACCAAAACCGAGCAGCTTAGTACAACAGGCACCTATTCCTCGTAAATATTAGCCCTTACGACTGTTCCTCCCGTGTTACAGGACGGATGGGGAAAAGTTTCCCTCCCAGAACACATGCCTTTCATTACTGAGAAGTGTTTCATATTTCTTCAGGAGACTCTGGCTTTGAAAATGAAAAGCGTCCACCAGCTTTGCTATAAACGCCTCCAGACTCCTCTGGCACAGAGCGAGCCATTGCCAGCCCCGACGGAAAAAAGGAAAAAACCTAAAGCGCCAGATATTTCAGAAATTTGCTCTCCCAGCACAATTTCCCCGGTAGGGAGGGGAAGAAAGGGGG